>SNQJ01S0000460.1:512560-568153 GCA_010110895.2 Picea sitchensis
TAATTAAGTAGTTATTAATTAATTAAAGGTTATAATTTTGATTAATTAATTAATTAATTAACTACCTATTACATTTAATAACATGAGTATTAAATTTAAAAGATTAATACGTTATATTGTTTAAATTGAAAAGGTTACGTACACGGAAAGGGATAACATATTAATTACGAGAGGATAAAATAATAAAGGAAAGGATAAGGGCCATTAACTAGGAGTAGGTAAGGAAGTAAATGCATGAGGTGGTGAAGGAAGGATATGGAGGCGGAGGAGGTTTACGGAGGGATTATCATTCGACGAGAGATTTTGAGGGAGAGATTTTTGAGGGCTATCTTGGATTTGCAGAGAGGAGTTGAGTTCGGGAGTGGGAAGGTTTAGTACAGAGGCACTAGGTTGCTGGAGGTTTTGGGCACGGGGGCCAGGATATCCATATGATATCTTGGAGAGAGGTAGTTGTCCTAGTTGGCAGGGATGATAGTCGGTTTGGGTAGTGTTGGTCAGTGCATCAGGCAGCAGGAAGGCAACAACAAGGTAGCAAGGTGAATTAGCATCAGACCCACGTATTTAAATTGTCTATTTGTTTTATTTTGCTATAAAATTTTATTATTTGTTGATAAATCTATATGCGAATGTGCTCAATTAAAGGAATTTTTGAATTTTACTATTATGTCTTAGAATTGATTGATGTTAATTAAATTGGCCACTACAAACGATCAAGAGGAGCCTGCTCTAATATCGCTGATCCAAATTATTTTTGGTACGAAATGAGAGCAGATATATAATAAATAAATGTACAGAGATATCTCATATATCCAATAATATAACACAAATATATGAGAGATGAAACCATAAACACAGATATAGTGTAATACACAATTTCTATTAATGAGCGAAATGTACAAAACTGTAGAAATACAGAGTGAGAGACTCGCTAGAATGGGGCAACTTATCTCTGAGAAGAGATATGATGGCTACTGAAATTCACAATAATATGATTACAATGAGGTTCTAAAGGCCTTTTTAACATAAAGAAAATCCAAAACCCTAACCTTGGAAGATGAAAAGCCAATAGTTTTGTGGACCTCGTTTTGGGTAGTTTGGTGTATCAACTTCTAGGGGGCATAACTTTGGCATACGATCTCTGTTTGGGGCACAATGTAGCTCGTTGGAAATGTATCAACGAGTAGATTCATTTTGGGGCTCAATCAGAGCATTTGACTATCTTTGAGGTGCTCGATCTAAAAAAACGTCATTTAGGCCCTCAAAATGGTCCTAGAAGTTTAGGAACAGAGTAACTATTAAAAATAGTAAGTTGCTAGAAGACTGTTTTGAGCCAGTTGGAATAGGTGGGTGGCCACCTATATCCACCTAGATCACATGGGGTCATCTCGATCCGCAATGGTTTCCAACATATTCATGGAAAATTTCAAAGCTTTGTCCCTAAGCAACTTTCACCTCAAACCTAAGTGTTGGTTTAATTTCGTTGATGACATGTTTGTTATCTGGCCTCATGGCCAATCCATCTTAACTTCTTTCTTCAATCATATTAAAAAAATCCCCCCCCACATCCAATTCAACATGGAAATAAAAAAGGACAACTCTATTCCCTTATTAGATGTCCTCATTTCTTTCCTTCCTTATGGATCCATCACCCACGAGGTATATAGGAAGAAAAATCACACCGATAGATACCTCAATGCCATCTCCCACCATCATGAAGCTCAAAAATACACCATCCTTAAAGCCTTGGTTACTTGAGTCATCCTTATTTCTTCCCCTCACTTACTCACAAAGGAAAAGGATTGCCTAACCAAAACCCTTTTACCCAAGGGCTACTCTCTCTCTCAAATCAACCAAGCTTTCAAGGCATGCAAAAACCCTAGGCCAAAAATTTCCTCTCCCTCCTCCCCGCCTAAGGCTCTCATCTCTCTACCTTATATCCAAGGCACCATTGATCATATCTTGAAATTCTTAGATAAGAAAAATATTAAAACCATATTCAAACCCTACAAAACCCTAAAACAACTCTTTAGAACTGCTAAAGATAAACCCGACCTGATGCTTGGCCCAGGAGTTTACCAAATCCCTTTCTCTTGTGGGAAATCCTACATATGTCAAATTGGTAGAACCATTAAATCTTGACTCAAAGAGCATATAGTCGATACCACCTATAACCGGATCTCCAAATCGACCATTGTTGAACAATCTTTTAACTCTAAGCACCTTATTTTCTTGGACCAAATTTTTTTTTAGCCTCCGCTCCACATTTATCCTCCCATCTCATTTTGGAAGCCCTTGAAATTTAAAAACATCATAATAATTTCAACCGCGAAGATGACTACAAGCTAAGCCATACTTGGAAACCCATCATTCAACACCTTGACAATTAGGGATCCTTTTGTAATACCTTTTCATGTTTGTCTCCATCCTCCTCTCTTTTTTGATTCTACTCCTCCCCCGACCTTTCATCATCCATTTCTCTCTATCATCACCTCCCTTTTAATCTACCCCCTTCTTTGATTTTTTTATCTCACCATTAATGTTTTTTTTCAATTTTCAATTTTTAACTTTTTAATTTTTATTCTTTAAATTTTTTTAATGAGATATTCAAATCTATTTCCCTTTTATAATATTATTCTCACATACCCCCTCACCCCATTTTTCAACTAAGTACTTTAACATTCAACTCTTTATGCCTTAATGTTTAATGATTCGTTCACATTTTCTCCCCCCCTTTTTTCTTCTTATTTCTTTAACAACTAATTTTTTTTTTCTCCCTAATTTAAGTCTTCACCTAATCTAACCGATTAATTTTACCTCCATTTTTTTTCATTATGTCTCTCATCACCATTTAATAATTTATCTCAATGGAAATTAATTGACGTAATTTGAAACTCAACACTCTTTTCTAGTACCATAGGAGCTTTTTATGTCCCTGTTGACATGTATATAGGTTAATGATTCTTCCTTCTTTCTTTTATTTTAATTGTGATTTTTTTCATGGCGGGTTCATGACCCATCTCCACTAAGTTTTGTGTTACTCAAAATACACTTGTATCCTCTTCCATATACAAATCACACCAATGCTTAGTCTTTTTCTTAAGTTCTTTGCAGAATGATGGGTTCACAGGTTGGTCTCATTATTCTCATTCAAGTCTGCTACTCCACCATCACTAGAATGCACCTTAAAAGTTCCGCGACCCTTATATTGCACTATACTTAGAATATTTTCCATCGTGGGTTTGAAGCACTTCACAGATTCATTTATTTCTCGTGACTACGAGTCCTACCGAATGATCCATACCACTTAGCCATTTTCAAATATATACTCTTAACTCTCTTGATAGCCCAACACTTAACCTATTTTCCATGTCACAATGGGTTCGTAGGTCATCAAGCTTCCCACTCTTCTCCACTCCACGTTCGACTGATAAAGTCCTATACTTAACCATTTTTTAGTTTCTATAATGGATTTGTTGTAGTTATACTACCTCTTGATCTCCAAGTATGATCCTCCGATGCATTACACATTTCACCCTATCACTTTCACAAATAGATATTTAATGCTAATTTATAGAGGATAATGACTAATTAAATTTTGAAAAGGTAGTTATTAATGACAGAATTCTTGAGTTAATTATCCATTTAATTCATATTGATTCTTCCATTAAAAAAGGGATTTGAGTTATATTACCCAAAACAGAATTTACTTCGAAGTTAGCGTCTTAAAGAAAATGTACAATAATATGCCAACTTCATCAAAATGATTATGAGAAGAAAAGAATACTCTAAACTTGTTTGGACGAGAGGACTAGAGGTTTCAGTGGTCAAGATCCTAATGGTATTATTCATCACTTCCATTACCAAAAAGAAATGAAAACAAATTTTGGAGATCAGTCACTGCCTTAGATAAATGTGTACCTGAGGTCTTTGATTCAGAATTAGTTTCTTAGTGTGTTGAAAAATTTGAACAAAGTCGCAAGACAATTCAACTTCAAAGCGAGTCTCTTGTTTCTTTATCACCATAATTTTTCAAAAGAATGTTAAATCTCCAAGAGCCAACAATCACGTTCAAGGGAGACAAATATAGAGGATTCCTGAATCAGAAATACAATGGATTGGAATTCCTCCAGGAATATATCGAAGATCCAACAACAATGCTGGAGGAAAATCAATAATTCATGTCATTTTTCTTAAAAATCATTATCGAGAGATAGCACGGATTTTTTCTAGGATTATAGGTCACTGTTCCTCGGTTGGCTCTTTATATTCTTTATTTCATAGTTCATGAACAAACAATCTTCGACTTAGAGAAGATTATTTCTTGGGAAATCTCTTCACTCTTATCAAATTTCAAGAATAACAAGAGATTTTGTATGTCTTCCTATCTGATATTTTCTATTAGTTATTGTCATGTTTTTAAGGGTTTGAGAGTCTAAATAAGAGTTGACTCTAAAATTGATCTAGTATCAATGTGGTACCAAGATTTATGGAAACAAAAAGCCACTTATCAGTTTTATGAAGTTTACAATGTATTTGTGTATTCTTTCAAGAAACTTATATTCGGTTTGAATACATCCATATTATCCTTGGAAACTTCAACCTTCCTATATAAAAAGGGGACTCTTGAAAAATGGAACATTATAGTGTGGTGAGAATCTATTGTTCTCGTGGAAAGCCCCTTTATCTCCCTTATTATGTTTCCGATAGAATGTTTTCCATAGAAGTTGCTAGACAATACATGTTGTGGGTACATTTATTCCTCGAGAAAAGGAAGAGGAAATTTATTCCATTTCCATGGAGGATTGGGGAAATCTTACTAAGAAATATTTCTAAAATTGATGACTTTGCAGTACAATTGGACCAATACAATTTGAAATTTTCAGAAGAAATCAAGGGTTTCGATCCAAATCATATTTTCATTGACCACATGACATCTATTGGGTTTAACAATTCACTTGTTAATACATTTTTATTTGGATAAGAGGAGGGTGATAGTCAACCAATTATCGAAACAAAACCAGATGATATTCAAACCATTTTTAGTACTACAGATCGAGATAAGCAAAGGGGAAGAGTAGCAAATGAAATAAGTACTCATTCTCCCATTGTCTCATAGAAAAGTGGCCCACCCAAGAAAAGTGTTCAGTGAGTGACACTAGGAAAAAAGAATCTTCAACTCATAATTTCGATGATGGAGGTGAAAAAACCCTCCGAAGGGAAGGTTGGAGCGATCACGTAAACTCTAGGTCAAAATAAGAAGACAAAATTCTCAAAAGGAGGTAGAACAACATGTACCCAAGGATGAGATTATTCTTGAGGATATGGACTTGGACAATGATATCAAGAATATACAATTTCCTCACGATGAGCAAAGATTGCAAGAAAGTAAGGAAATTGCAGCTGAAATTGAAATTCAAGAAGAAGTCTTTTCAGAGGAAGAATCCTTCATTGTGCAAAATGTTTTATTTGATAAAAAACTACAAAAATTTAAATTTTGAAATATTTAATTAAAAAAATAAAAGAAATAGAGGAAAATCTTGTTCGTAGATAGATCTCAGCGACGTACCCCCTTCCAGAATTTCCAAAATTCACAAAGCTATGGGAGATGCTTTAGAAATGTCAGAGGATGATATGGAAGCCAACAAGATTAGGATTAAAGAAATGGTCAAGGAATTAGAGTCTACTCTAATGTCCCCCCCTATATTTTCTACTCTAGTTTCAATAGTCCAACCTTGGAAAAGCTCTCATAAAACCCCATAATCATGTTTGAGGTTGAAGGGAACATTAAGTTTACTTGTTGTAGTTAGATGTTATATTGGAGAAAATATAAATAAGAGAATGCCTCTCATTTTAGAGACATGATATTTAACACAATTTTGTCTCTTTGGGTTCCAAGATTGAAAATTTTAGAGAATACCTATAGTCTAACATACAAAAGGATGAAGGTTTTTATAAAGATGTTTTAATTATAATTTTTCTAAAGATTTCTTGTATGATGACTATTAGGAGGAAAGAAGAATATTTTCCATCCCTAACACGTGTCAACCAATTAAAAGCATGTTTGATAAATATAATTAAAACTTTAAAGGAGTTATTAGATGATGTTGATGCTTTAAGTGTTAAAAATGTTGAAGATTATTTGAAGTTGGTTGACCTATACCTTGTAGGAACTATTGATTTAGTACAAGATCCTAAATTGATTTCAAACTCTATTCTAATGACAAGGAAACAATTTGAGGAACATGTAAAAATATTAATGGGTGTATCTGTGGAGAAATTCAATAGCATGACGAAGTATATTGAGTAGGAAATCGAAAGATGGCTTGTAGAATATGTAAATAAAAATGAAAACATTGAAATTACATTACACCAACTTTCAATTGATCTTAGATAATTTGAAAGTACATTATTTCACATAAGAGTTAGACAAGAGGTAATCGTTGTTGAACCTATGTGCGAGTACATTGAGAATTGGTTAAAGTTAGCTTTAATCAAAATTACTAAAGAGGATCAAACAAAATCCATTGGTACTAGTCATGAAACTTCCACCAAGGAGAATATAAAAGAAATATTGACCACAAGAAAAAAAGAAGATATTCCATCATAGTGAGTAATACAGATCACATTCTTCCCAATTAATCTCTCTTCCTTTTCAGAAAGTCATCCAATTGTGTTTTATTTGTCCTAAGAAAACCATAACCAATTTTTTGATCCTTTTCTCTTTGTCTTGTTTTGAGGTCCAACCTTTTTCGTGTTTCCTTTCTTTATTTTATGGTCCATAGGAGCCCGATCTCGGTCCAACTTTGAATGAACACATTTTAATTTATAAGACTATCAAAGACTATTGTTTTTGAGAAATCCCATAGAACTACTTGGGGATAAACTTTAATAATATCTTTAGAACTCTGATTTCGAGCATTAGATATTTAAAGTTTTCCTATCATATTATATTTTGTTTTAAATGAAAAGAATCTTTTAAAGTTCTGTCATATGTGGGCCCTTATTTTTCCTTCCTTGAATGTGATCGAAAATAAATGAATTATGTGATGGATGTAATATTTTTATTTTCAGCAATTGTTATTTTTGTATAATATTTTTGTAAATATCATATTTTGTGAGTGAAGATTCCTCGTCCCTTTCTTAGGAATTCCCTAATGTATGTATATTATCTTTCAATCAATATTATTTTTAATTTATTTGATTTATAAAGATTTAGAGTTTTCTATTCAACATTCTTTGATTTTTCATGTTAATGTCCCAAGATATTCAAAGATAAATCTTTAAAGAATATATAGAGGAGCACCACCTCTATAAAAATGCAGGGGGATTAATATCCTTATGAGGTTGTAGTTTAGATCTTAATTGATTAAAAAATCAACATTTTTGGCCATAGGGATCGAAAAACAAAAAGATGGTTTCAAAAACCATAATTATTTATGATTCATCTTCAACCTAACCAACCCTAGTTGCAAGTTGGATGAGGAAATTAGACAAGTGTTTTGCATCAATTATATGATTTAGTGCTAACTACAACCCGAACCCGTGAAGAGATTGAAAGATCATGGGAAACTCTTTTCGTGAATAGGAAAGACAAATTTTAAGAAGACATAGAAGATATGATAGAAATTGAATCTAGAATCATACAAAGGACCAATAACAAGAAGTAAAAGCGAGCAATTTTGACTTCACAAAATTGGAGAAATTTCTACCACTGAAAAGGAAAAGGATTCAATCAAGGGTGATAAACAAGAAAACCCTGAGAATCGTGAAGAAAGGAAAAGAGTCCCACAAAGAAGGGTTAGAAATATCCCTCTCAATATTCAGGGAGAACAACATTAGTTTCCAACTCTTCCACAAGGAGCATTGTGAACATTTTCAGGAGATGGAGTAACAGACCCGAAGAAACATATAGATACATTTATGAGTATTTGCTAGATTCATTTGGTGGAACACAATGATGTAATGACCATATTATTTATTCAAACATTGGTAGGCCAAGCCTATGAATGGTACATTCCCTTTCATGCACAATCTATATCATCATTTGATGATTTAGAAACCATGTTTTTGACTATGTATTCTCCTCTAGTAACATATCATACTTTGCTCACATAATTCACCCAAATGTGTTTGAAAAAGGGTGAGAGGATTAGATATTTTAACCTTCAATTTTGAAGAACACTTAATCAGATCCAGGAAGAACATAATCTGAGTGCTCCATTCGTACTTAGATGTTACAAAAATGCAATGCCCTCAAATGTGAAATTTTCTATCAGAGCTTGACAAATTGAAGATCTAAATGAAGCAATGCATAATGTGACAGAAATGGAAGAAACCATGTTGGAAACAAATGATGACCCTCGGATCATTCTTGGGAAATTCCAAAGACAAATGGATACCTTTAGCATTTCAGGTCAAGGAGAATCAACTTCAAAGAAAGTTGAATATCAAAGAACATGAAATACTGAAAAACAAGGAGTAGGTGGAGGGATCCTCCAAGGGGTAGTTTCTAATGTGAGAAAAAATCCAACTACATCACAAGAAACCAGAAGAAGGATGGAGATAACACATATGAATTGAACTATTATACAAATGCAAAATGAATTAACAATATTAAGAAGAAATGAAAATTTTGCTCCTAATACAAGAATTCATGTTCATGAACATCGGAGAAATGTTGTTCAAGAACAAAGAATAAAAAATGATGGTACACATGAAGAATTTATACAAAGGGAACCTAGAGTGCCAAATCCTAATGCTGTAATATTAGAATTGTTTTTTGAAGATGAGATTATTGATAATCTATATCAAGAGGCTGATTTCATTCAATAGAGGGAAACTATTCTTAAAATTTTAGATTAACCATCCATGTATTTTAAATTTTAAATGAATTCCGGTGAGTGATCCCTGTATATATTTGATGAACATGAAGAAATTGATATCTAGCAAGACACTATTGTGCAAACAAGAGCACAAACAAATAAATTTAAAACAAAGGAAACAATGGAAAAAGAAAAGGAAAAGATGAGACCAAATGGAGCAAAGCCACTAAGAAACAATAGATGATCTGACTAAATTGAGAATCACTATGCAATTTATGGAAGTGGTAAAAATCCCACAACAGAGGGAAAAATATAAATAATATAAATATATGTGTGGTTGTCATATTTTATCTTATTAATGTGATTAAGATAGTTCAATGTGGTTAAAATAGTAAATTTTGTTAAGCCAAAGTTTAATATATTTATATGTGTATTATTACATTGATTGAATAGAATGCCGAAAACAATTTTTGACCTATGTAAGAATGTCTACTCTCCCATTTCTCTACATTTTATCATAGAGGAACTGGGCTTGACTCACTGCATTATTCGATTAAGATCGTAGAGAAAAAATATTATTGTGTGGAATGGAGAGCGCAATAGGATAACACTGAGAGATGAAAGTTCACATTTGAATTCGTTGCCTCTACGATATTTGATGAAAGTGGGATTAGAGAATTGATAGTGAAGAGTGAGGGAACTGCTAAACGGCAAAGGCAGACCATGGGTGTCAATTTTGTGCAACAGATTAGGTAGTTTCCAGGCCAGCGAAGCCAGTAAAACCCTATGGGAAGTCATCCAGTCAGAAAAGTAGTCAAAGCCATGGGAAGAATAACCTAAAGAAGCTAGCGGTGACTGTACTTTAAATTTTTTTCAGCTTTTAGTCGCGTGAAATAAAGACGAACAAAGGCGCTTGAGGACGAGGAATAAGAATCATTTAATCTCTTGGAAGGCTGGGAAAATGATAAATCACTGGCCGTGGTCGATTCCGCTCATCTCCATGCCTCTATGGTCGAGAGGCTTTTTAATTTCGAAGGCACCATTAGGTTTTTTCTGGTCGAAGGTTCGAGTCCTACACAGAGGCAAACCATGGACAAAATGAATGGACATTGATGGAGCTCTCTGAGGGACAAGCTGATATTTCAGAACATCTCCTGCTGCGGAAGGCGGTAGAGGTTAGCAGAGCCTTCAAACCTTAACTCGACAGAGGTCGTACTTCCTGCGGGAGAAGATGACGAAGCAAGTTGGAGCATGGAGGGATCCTCCGATCTAGTGCGTCCCGAGATCAATTCCGCTCCACAACAAAATGCAGTGGTGACGACCTCAGAAAACATCGACAAATGTGTGAAGTGTAATCCGTTGCATGAGTTCTTTGATTAATTCGCTGCAAATTATGTACAAGTCGTTGATGCATCCCTTATGGGTTTGATGGGTGTATATGTTTTTGTTGAAGGCATGATTTTGGATATTACAACAAGTAATGGTAATGTTGAAAATAGGTTTATAAACGTATTGAGCCTTGTCAACTCAATATGAAGTGTAATAGTTAGGTTAGAATGGTTACTCTAACAATCACATTTTTCCAAACGATGTGAAGAACTTGTAGAGGAGGGAGACCGTATTGTTATTATGTTTTGGTGATGATTTGTAGTTTTGATTGGAATTATTTGGTGATGTAAAAACATTAGAGTGTTATTATGTTTTGGTGATGATTTGTAACTTTGTTAGGAAATATTATGTGAAGAGTATGCAAGTTTTCACAATTAATAATAATATTGAAGATTTTTAGATAAAAAATTTGTCCACTAAACATCCAATTTTTCTAGTGCACACTTTAACACTTTAGAACATAAAAAAACTTAAAAACTTGTATAATAGAAAAGAAAAGAGTGTTGATTTATTAGGTACATGAAAAACTTATATAATAGAAAAAAGTCTTGATTTTCGATAAGAGAGTAAATGACTTTGAGAGAGAGGTGAGAGTAAACTACAATTAATTTATCCATCGAGATAATTATTAAAGGGTGATGAGAACTTCATCGTTTATGGTTTACAAATTCCATTTAATTATTTCCTCTACGTTTTTCTTGTGATATATGGTATATTCTTGATCGTAAATCGTACAACTCAGCTTTAAAATCTTTTGATTCTTCATCTCATAATCAAATCCCAAAATTTTCTAATCTAATGACCAAGCAAATCTCCTCCCACGCCTCTGCTCGTTTCTGGAACCCACACCATTTTTCTCATGATCTCTCCCCCATAACCCTAATTAAAAATCGCTCCCAGTCTGCTCCGTCCTCTCTCACTATCCATTCTGTCTAGACAAAGAAACTTTCTCCAGTCCTCTCGCATGTTTCACGCCTTAATGAACCTCAGCCATCTCTTCTGCTCTTGTCTCTGTCCTACAATATTTCTAGATCCCCCCTGCACATTTTCTCCCTCATCGCCCTCTCGATTTGGTGCTAGATCGCCACGCGTCTTCTCTCACGTTTTCCACCCGGATACCTCATCTAATTCTCGGCTTCTAAGCTGCAACCTTAATTTCGAATTTGATCTCAACCCTACTGCGTCTTCCGGAAACCCTAATTGTTGTCAAATCGCTCGTCCTACGATCTCCCTTGAAAACAGTTCAGCAAATGAATTTGATGGTGATCTGATTCACGACCATCGTACAATTAAAGACGATTGGATCAACTTCTATGATAGCTCAAACTCCGCCTCATCTTCAGTTGTTACTCTCAATCATTCACCCCGTTTGAGTGACATTTCACCCATTCCTTCTTTATCATCAAATTCTCTTATCCCTCCTCCTATTCTAATTACTAAGGAGACTCCCACCACCTGTCCTAATGAACTCTCCATCGATTCACATCCTTTGGGAAACCTCAACACCATTAAAAATAATAATCACAACTCTCTTCCAACCCTCTTCCTCCTACTGTTATTAATTTATCTTCACTTACTTTGGATTCTACGACCTTCCAACTTATGGAGAAAGGATTTGATTTCTCCCTGGATCCTAGACATATCCCTATGGAATATATCATCTCCTCCATTGAATCCATTCCCCACAACCTGTCTATTCATGAAGCCGAAGAAATAAGAAACTAGACATGAATTTGGAAGAATCTTTCGTCGTTCTAGGCATCCCAAACCTAACCTTACTAAAGAACAATTCTCCTCGATTTGTCCTATTAATGATAATCCTCATATCATTATCCTCAAATATGATAAAGGTAATGCCACTCTCTTTATGAATATCTCCGATTATGACTCTAAATTGCTAGAACTTCTTTCCTCCTCCACTTACAAAACTATTAATAAAAATCCTATTAACACCATCACCATCCTCGTAAACAAAACCATCAAATCCTTTTCCCTTGATCTCACCATTCAAAAGCGTCTCCTTCCTCATAACCCCAACACCCTGAGGATCTATGGGAAACCAAAAATCCATAAAAAAAAACCTTTCTCTTAGACCCATAGTGAACACCATAGGAGACCCCACTCAAGCCCTTGCTCGTTTTGTTACTGATAAACTTCAAACCTTCCTAGGGAAAATCTCCTCCCTTATCAAAGATTCCGCCAACTTTATTCATAAAACCCACAATCTCCACATTGATGCATAAGAGATTATGGAAATCTTCGACGTGGTCTCTCTTTTCACCAAAATTCTTGTTCCGGTGTCCCTAATCTCCAACCTGGTAGACCCTGAAACATTAGACGTCATCAAAAATTTCCTCTCTTCAACCTTCTTCAGCTTTAAGGGGGTTTACTATGAACAAACCGAAGGCAAGCCATGGGGTCATCCCTATCCCAACTAGTTTCCAACATATTCATGGAACATTTCAAATATTTATCCCTAAGAAAATTTCACCTCAAACCTAAGTGTTGGTTTCATTTTGTTGATGGTCCATGTTTGTTATTTGGCCTCATGGCCAAGCCATCTTAACTTCTTTCTTCAATCATCTTAACAAACTTCCCCCCCACATCCAATTCACCATGGAAACTAAAAATGACAACTCTATTCCCTTATTAGATGTCGTGATTTCTTGCCTTCATGATGGCTCCATCTTCCACCAGGTATATAGGAAGAAAACTCACACCGATAGATACCTCAATGCCATCTCCCACCATCCTTGAGCTCAAACATCCACCGTCCTTAAAGCCTTGGTTACTTGATCCATCCGTATTTCTTCCCCTCAATTACTCACAAATGAAAAGGCCGACCTAACCAAAACCCTTTTATCGAGGGGCTACTCTCTCTCTTTCTCTCAAATCAACCAAGCTTTCCGCACATCCATTAACCCTAAGCCAAAATTTCCTCTCCCTCCTCCCCGCCCAAGGCTCTCATCTCTCTACCTTATATCCAAGGCACCACCTATCATACCTTGAAACTCTTAGCTAAGAAAAACATTAAAACCATATTAAAACCCTACAAAACCCTAGAACAACTCTTTAGAACTGCTAAAGACAAACCCGATCCGATGCTTGGCCCACGAGTTTACCATATCCCTTTCTCTCGTGGGAAATCGTACATGGTCAAATTGGTAGAACTGTTAAAACCTGACTCAAAGAGCATATAGTTGATACCATCTATAACTAGATCTCCAAATCGACCATTGTTGAACAATATTTTAACTCTAAGCACCTTATTTGCTTTGACCAATTTTTTTTTTTAGCCTCTGCTCCACATTTCTCCTCCCGTCTCATTCAAGAAACCCTTGAAATTGAAAAACATCCTAATAATTTGAACCGTGAAGATGACTACAAGCTAAGCCATTCTTGGAAACCCACCATTCACCACCTTGACAATTATGGATCCGCTTGTAATACCTTTTCCTATTAGTCTCCATCCTCCCCTCTTTTTTGATTCTGCTCCTCCCCAGACTCGTCATCATCCATTTCCCTCTAATATCACTTCCCTTTTAATCTTCCCTCTTCTTTGATTTTTTTATCTTCCCATTATTTGTTTTTTCAATTTTCAATTTTTAATCTTTAAATTTTTTTAATAAGATATTCAAATCTATTTCCTTTTATAATATTATTCTCACATTCCCCCTCCCCACCCATTTTTTTTAACTAAGTACTTTAACATTCAACTCTTTACACCTTAATGTTTAATGATTTGTTCACATTTTCACCCCCTTTTTCTTCTTATTTTTTTAAGAACTAATTTTTTTTCTCCCTAATTTAAGTCTTCACCTAATCTAACCGATTAATTTTACCTCCATTTTTTTTTCATTATGTCTCTCATCACCATTTAATAATTTATCTCAATGGATAAATTAATTGACATAATTTGAAACTCAACTCTCTTTTCTAGTACCATAGGAGCTTTTTATGTCCATGCTGACATGCATATAGGTTAATGCTTTTTCATTCTTTCTTTTATTTTAATTGTATTTTTTTATTTTTAATTTTGATTCATGGCGGGTTCATGACCCATCTCCATTAAGTTTCATGTTACTCAAAATACACTTGTATCCTCCGCCATATACAAATCACACCAATGCTTAGTCTTTTTATTAAGCTCTTGCAGAACGACACGTTCACAAGTTGGTTTCATTATTCTCATTCAAGTCCGCTACTCCACCGTCACTAGAATGCACCTTAAAAGTTTCGTGACCCTTATATCACACTATACTTAGAATCTCTTCCATTGTGGGTTTGAAGCACTTCTCCAATTCATTTGTTTCTCATGACCAAGAGTCCGAACGATTGATCCATAACACTTAACCATTTTCAAATATATACTCTTAACTCTCTTGATAGCCCAACACTTAACCGATTTTCCATGTCACAATGGGTTTGCAGGTCATCAAACTTCCCACTCTTCTCCACTCCACGTTCGAACGATAAAGTCCTATACTTAACCATTTTTGAGTTTCTATAATGTCTTTGTTGTAGTTCTACTACCTCTCGATCTCCAAGTCTGATCCTCTGATGCATTACATGTGTCACCCTATCACTTTCCCAAAGAGATGTTTAAAGCTAATTCACATATGATAACAACTAATTAAATTTTGAAAAGGCCGTTGTTAATGGCATACTTCTTGAGGTAATTGTCCATTTAATTCATATTGATTCTCCCATTAAACAAAGGGCTTTGAGTTATATTACCCAAAAAAACAATTTACTTTGAAGTTAATGTCTTAAAGAAAATGTAAAATAATCCGCCAACTTCATCAAAATGATTATGAGAAGAAAATAACTATTCTATGGTGATACTCTGAACTTGTTTGGAAGAGAAGACTGGAGGTTTTAGTGGTCAAGATCCTACTGATATTATTCATCATTTCCATTACCAAAAAGAAAATGTAAAATAATCCGCCAACTTCATCAAAATGATTATGAGAAGAAAATAACTATTCTATGGTGATACTCTGAACTTGTTTGGACGAGAAGACCGAAGGTTTTAGTGGTCAAGATCCTACTGGTATTATTCATCATTTCCATTACCAAAAAGAAATGAAAACAAAATTTGGACATCATGAACTGCCTTAGATGGATGTGTACCCGAGGTCTTTGATTCCAGAGAATTAGTTTCTTGGCATGTTGCAAAATTTGAAGAAAGTCACAGGACAATTCAAATTCAAAGTGAGTCTCCTATTTGTTTGTCACCATCAGTTTCCAAAATAATGTTAAAGCTCCAAGAGCCAACAATCATGTTCAAGGGAGACAAATCTAGAATATACCTGAAGAAAAAATACAATGGACTAGAATTCCTCCAGGAATATCTCGAAGATCCCGCAACAATGCTGGAGGACATATCAAGAATTCAGGTTAGTTTTCTTAAAAATGCTTATCGAGAGATAGCACAGATTTTTACCAGGATTACAGTTCAAGAATCCACAACAACCATTCCTCAGTTGGCTATTTATATTCTTTATTTCACAGTTCATGAACAAACAATCTTCGACTGGGAGAAGATTATTTCTGGGGAAATCTATTCACTATTATAAAATTTCAAGAATAATAAGAGATTTTATATGTCTTCATATTTGATATTTTCTATCACTTATTGTCATGTTTTTAAGGGTTTGAGTGTCGAAAGAAGAGTCGACTATAAAATTGATCTAGTATTAATGTGGTACCAAGCTTTATGGAGACAAAAAAATGACTTAACATTTTTATGAAGTTTACAATGGATTTGTGTATTCGTTCAAGAAACTTATCTTCGGTTTGAATACATCCATATTATCCTTGGAAACTTCAACCTTCCTAGATAAAAATGGGACTATTGAAAAATGGAACATTATAGTGTGGTGAGAATCTATTGTTCTCGTGGAAATCCCCTTTATCTCCCTTATTATGTTTCCGATAGAATGTTTTCCATAGAAGTTGATAGACAATACAGGTTCTGGGTACATTTCTTCCCAGAGAAAAGGAAGAGGAAATTTATTCCATTGCCATGGAGGATTGGGGAAATCTTACTAAGAAGTATTTTTAAAATTGATGACTTTGTAGTACAATTGGACCAATACAATTTGAATTTTGCAGAAGATCAAGGGTTTCGACCCAAGTCATCTTTTCATTGACCACATGACATATATTGGGTTTAGAAATTCACTTGTTAATACATTTTTATTTGGAGAAGAGGAGGGTGATATTCAAGACCCGCAAGCACCAATTATCGGAAGAAAACCAAATGATATTCAAACCATTTTTAGTACTACAGATTGACATAAGTAGAGGGGAAGAGTAGAAAATGAAATAAGTACTCATTCTTCCATTGTCTCACAGAAAAGTGACCCACCCAAGAAAAGTGTTCAGTCAACGACACTAGGAAAAAAGAATCTTCAACTAATAATTTTGATGATGGAGGTGAAAAAACCCTCCGAAGGGAAGGTTGGAGCGGGCACATAAATTATGGTCAAAAGAAAAAGACAAAATTATCAAAAGGAGGTAGAACAACATGTACTCGAGGATGAGATTATTCTTGAGGATATGGAATTGGACATTGATATCAAGAATATTCAATTTTTTATGATGAACATAGATTGCAAGAAATTAAGGAAATTGTAGATGAAATTGCAATTTAAGAAGAAGTCTTTTTAGAGGAAGAATCCTTCATTGTGAAAATGATTTATTTGATAAAAACCATGAAAAATTAATTTTTGAAAGACTTAATTAAAAAAATAAAAGAAATCAAGGAAAATCTTGTTCATAGATAGATCTCAATGGCGTATCCCCTTCCAGAATTGCCAAAATTCATAAAGCTACAGGAGCCACTTTAGAAATGTTGGTGGATGATATGGAAGTTGGAAATATCATAATTAAAGAAAGGGTAAAGGAATTATTGTCTACTCTAATGCCACCCCCTATATTTGCTACTCCAGTTTCAATATTCCAACCTTGGAAAAGCTATGATAAAATCCCAGAATCATGTTTGAGGTTGAAGGGAACATTAGGTTTACTTGTTGCAGTTAGATGTTATATTGGAGAAAATATAAAGAAGAGAATGTCTCTCAATTTAGAGACATGAGATTTAACAAGCAACTTTGTCTCTTTGGGTTCCAAGATTGAAAAATTTAGAGAATACCTATAGTTTGACATACAAAAGGTGAAGGTTTTTATATAGATGTTTTAACTACAATTTTTCTATAGATTTATTGTATGACTGCTATTATGAGGAAAGAAGAGTATTTTCCATCCCCGACACATGTCAACCAATTAAAAGCATGTTTGATAAATATAATTAAAACTTTAAAGGAGTTATTAGATGATGTTGAAGTTTTAAGTGTTAAAATGGTTGAAGCTTATTTGAATTTGGTTGAACTAGACCTTGCAGGAACTACTGATGAAGTACAAGATCCTAAATTGATTTCAAACTCTATTCTCATGACACGACAACAATTTGAGGAACATGTAGAAATATTAATGGGTGTATCCACAAAGAAATTCAATAGCATGACGAAGTATACTGAGGGAAATTGAAAGATGGCTTGTAGAATATGTAAGTAAAAATGAAAACATTGAAGTTACATTACAACAACTTTCAATTGATCTTAGAAAATTTGAAAGTACATTATTTCACATAAGATTTAGACAAGAGGTAATTGTTGCTCCTATGTGTGAGTACATTGAGAATTGGTTATATTAGATTTAATGAAAATGACTGAATAGGATCAAACAAAATCCATTAGTACCAATCATGAAACTGTCACCGAGGATAATATAAAAGCAGCATTGAACATAAGATACAAAGAAGAGATTCCATCACAGTGAGTAATACATATCACATTCTTCCCAATTCATCTCTCTTCCTTTTCAAAAAGTCATCCAATTGTGTTTTATTTGTCCTAAGAAAACCATAACTATTTTTTTTTATCCTTTAATCTTTGTCTGTTTTTCCAGGTCCAACCTTGTTCTCATTTCCTTTATTTATTTTATGGTCCATAGGAGCCTGATCCTGGTCCAACTTTGGATGAACACATTTTAATTTCTAATACTATCAAAGACTATTATTTTTGAGAAATACCAGAGAACTACTTGGGGATAAACTTTAATAATATCTTTTGAACTCTGATTTATGAGAATTAGATATTTAAAGTTTTCCTATCATATTATATTTTGTTTTAAATGAAAATACTATTTTAAAGTTCTCTCATATGTGGGCCCTTATTTTCCCTTCCTTGAATGTGATCTAAAATAAATGAATTATGTGATGGATGTGATATTTTTATTTTTCGTAATTGTTATTTTTGTATAATATTTATGCAAATATCATATTTTGTGAGTAAAGATTCCTGGTCCCTTTCTCAGGAATTATTTAATGTATGTATATTATCTTTCAATCAATATCTTTTTTAATTTATTTGATTTATAAAGATTTGGATTTTTCTATTCAACATTCTCTGATTTTTCACGTTAATGTACCAAGATATTCAAAGATAAATATTTAAAGAATATATAGAGGAGAACCACCTCTGTAAAAATGCAGGGGGATTCATATCCTCATGATGTTTCTGTTTCGATCTTAACCGATTCAAGCATCAACATTTTTGGCGACCGTACTAGGGATTGAAAAACAAAAATATGGTTTCATAGACCATAATTATTTATGATTCATCCTCAACCTAACCAACCCCAGTTGCAAGTTGGATGAGGAAATCAGACAAGTGTTTTGCATCAATTATATGATTTAGTGCTAATGATAACCTGAACTCGTGAAGATATTGAAAGATCATGGGAAACTCTTGCTCGCGAAGAGGAAAGATAAATTGTAAGAAGAGAAAGAAGATATGATAGAAATTGAATCTATAATCATACAAAGGACTAATAGCAAGAAGTAAAAGAGAGTATTTTTGACTACAAAAAATTGGAGAAAGTTCTATCACTGAAAAGGAAAAGGATTCAATCAAGGGTGATAAACAAGAAAACCCTGAGAATCGTGAAGAAAGGAAAAGAATTCCATAGAGAAGGGTTAGAAATATCCCTCTTAATCTTCAGGGAGAACAACATCAGTTTCCAACTCTTCCACAAGGAGCATTGTGAACATTTTCACAAGATGGAGTAACGGACCCAGAGAAACATATGGATACATTTATGGGTATTTTCTAGATTCATTTGGTGGAACACGATGATGTAATGCTCATATTATTTATTAAAACATTGGTAGGCCAAGCCTATGAATGGTACATGTCCCTTCATGCACAATCTATATCATCATTTGATGATTTAGAAACCATGTTTTTGACTATGTATTCTCCTCATGTAACATATCATGTCCCTTCATGCACAATCTATATCATCATTTGATGATTTAGAAACCATGTTTTTGACTATGTATTCTCCTCTAGTAACATATCATACTCTTCTCATGCAATTCACCCAAATCTATTTGAAAAAGGGTGAGAGGATTAGAGATTTTAACCTTCAATTTTTAAGAACACTTAATCATATCCAAGAATAACATAATCTGAATGATCTAGTCATACTCAAATGTTACAAAAATGAAATTCCCTCAAATGTGAAATTTTCCATTAGAGCTTCACAAATTGAAGGTCTAAATGAAGCAATGCATAAAGAGACATAAATGGAATAAACCATGTTGGAAACAAATGATGACCCTTGAATCATTCTTGGAAAATTACAAAGACAAATGGATACCTTTAGCATCTCAGATCAAGGAGAATAAAATTCAAAGAAAGTTGAATATCAAAGAGCATGGAATACTAAAAAATCGAGGAGTAGGTGGAGGGATCCTCCAAGGGGTAATTCCTAATGTGAGAAACAATCCAACTACATCACAAGAAACCAGACAAAGGATGGAGATAACACATATGAATTGAACTATTATACAAATGCAAAATGAATTAACAATATTAAGAAGAAATGAAAATTTGACTCCTAATCCAAGAATTCCTGTTCATGAACATAGGAGAAATCTTGTTCAAGAACATAGAATAATAAATGATGGTACGAATGAAGAATTTAGACAAAGGGCACCTAGAGTGCCAAATCCTAATGTTGTAATATTAGAAGAAATTTTTGAATATGATATTATTGATAATGTCAATCAAGAGGCTGATTTCATTCAAGAATTTCTTGAATCTGTAGAGAGGGAAAATATTCTTAAAATTTTAGATGAACCATCCATGTATTTTAAATTATAAATGAATTATGTTGAGCCATCCATGTATATATTTGATGAACATGAAGAAATTGATATCTTTCAAGACAATATTATGCAAATAAGAGCACAAGCAAATAAATTTAAAACAAAGGAAACAATGGAAAAAGAAAAGGAAAAGATGAGACCAAATGGAGCATAAGCCACTAAGCAATAATCAGTTGCAAATCAAGTGAAGAATCCTCCACAAATTACGTGTAATATAATCAATGATTTGACTAAATTGAGAATCATTCTGCCATTCATGGAAGTGGTAAAAATCCCACAACAGAGGGAAAATATTCTTAAAATTTTAGATGAACCAAGTAATATGATTGAGGTTGTTGTAGAAAATCCCAAGAAACATTAGAATGTATCAACAATTATACCAAATGGAAAAGTCCCACCTTTCTATATTAAAATAGAAAATCATGTTGTGATACTTCATAATTTCTTTGTTGACACTGGAGCAACAAATAATATTATGTCATTATCAGTAATGGAAGCACTTGTGATGAGTTGTACCAATTATTATGAAACTGGGGAGAGTATCTATGTAATTAATTCAAGAAATGTCCCAACATATGGAGAGATTAAAGAATTTTCTTCCTGGATAACTACTGCCCCTCATATCACTACTGTTTTGACAATTATAGTGGTTGATATTCCTCCTTCATATGGAGTAGTTCTTGGAAGAGATTGGTATTCACTAATTGGAGGGTACATCATGAATGATGGGAGATGTATGATGTTACCGAACATAGATGGAACAATGGTTAAAGTTCCTTGGGAACCCAGTAAACCATTTTATTTCAAGAAAAAATAAAATGAATTAATGCATGATTATATTGATGTTGGTATAGGAAACTATGATGTACTTGACCCAGAGCAACCGACTATTTCAAAACAAGAAGGAAAAAATTATTTTGAAGGATTTTGGAGGATGTCTTTTGATGGAACTTGCTCAAGTTCAGAGAGTGGAGTAGGAATTGTATTCAAAGGTCCCAATTCAGTTATATATCCTCATGCTATCAACTTGAATTTCCTTGTATGAACAATGAGGCTGAATATGAAGCTTTAATACAAGGAATGAATCTTCCACTTAAAATGAAAATTGAACACTTGATCATAATTGGTGACTCTGAACTTGTAATAAATCACATAAGGAAGAAATATAAGATTAAAAAAGAGCGATTATTACTCTATGCCAAAAGAGTAAATGAGTTAATGTATTACTTTGGTTCATTTAATATATCTTTCATCCCTAGAGAAAGAAATAAAAAACTTGACTTGCTGCATCTTTGTTTAATCCCAATGATCATAATACATTTGAAGTCAAGAGGATTTTTAGGCCATCAATACTTGATAATCAAGATCATCTGCAAGTATTTGAAAATGATGAACAACTGGATGAATTTCTTGTTGACATAGATGAAAGCCTTGATGATCATGCACCAATCTCGAAAAATTGTATTAATTTTGAGTCTTTCTTCATAAGATATGATCAAATCAAAATTCCAAACTCAAAAAATAATTATTGGCACTAACGAATCCCCAAAATATATACATCTTGGGACTAGCTATGCGCAAAAATAAATTGATCAATATACGTCCTTGTTCAAATAATTCTTTGATGTTTTTTCATTGACTTACGATGATTTGAAATAATATGATAAATCAATATTCCAAAATATCATACCATTGAAAGAAGGGACAAAGCCATTCAAATAAAAGATGAGAATAAAAAATCCAAAATTGAAACCCATGGTGAAAATTGAATTGAAAAAATTGAGTAAAGATGGAATAATTTTCCCAATTAGACATTCAGAATGGTCGTCGAACCCTATCATAGTAAGAAACAAAAGTGGAGAGATTCATTTGTGACTTGATTTTAGAGTTTTTAACAAGGAAAGTATTAAATACAATTATCACTTGCCTAACATGGAAATGTTGCTTCAACAAGTAACTGGTTCAACATTGATGTCGATGTTAGATGACCTTTTTGGATACAATCAGGTGTTGGTTGCAAAATAAGACATACCAAAACTTATTTCCTTACAACTTGAGAGACATATGCTTATGCCCACATGCCCTTTGGTTTGAAAATTGTTGGAGCGACCTTTCAAAGGGCTATGGATCATGCCTTCAAAGGTCTAATTGGGAAATTCATGTCCGATTACCAATATGATCTTGCTATTCATTCCAAAATAAGAGAAAAACACATTGATCATTTAAGATAAGTTTTTGAATGATGTAAATTATATGGAATATCTCTTGATCCAAAGAAATGCTTGTTTGCAGTTTTAGAAGGAAAATTTTTGGGACATATAGTCAGCAAAAAATGAATTTATATTGATCCCGACAAATTCAAAGCTATCAATGAATTAAATCCTCCAATTTCAAAAAAAGGGGTACAATCATTCTTTGGAAAAATAATCTTTGTAAGAAGTTTTGTATCAGATTGTGCAACAATTGTTAAGCCAACAAATGTATTATTAAAAATGGATCAAAGATTTGAATGGACCCAAGAGATACAAAGAGAATTCACTAATATCAAGCATGAAATTACCAATGCACCTATGTTGATTATCCCATACTTTAATAAAGATTTCATCATATATTATTTTTCTTCATAAGATACTATTGCTTCTATTCTAACATAAATAAATCTTAAAGGAGAAGAACTCCCAATAAGTTTTATGAGCAACACTTTTCATGACTATGAATTGAAATATTCAGACATAGAGAAACAAGCTCTTTCCTTAGTTAAAGTGGTGGCTCATTTCAGAACTTACATATATTGTAATCTCATGTCATAACATATGTTCCTACCCCTCCATTGAAAATGCTTCTCAACCAACAATTGAGAGAAGGGAAATGAGAAAATTGGTTGGAAAAAAATCAAGAATATGATATTGATATTAATAAATTGAAAGCAGTAAAAGGAAAAGGATTATGCAAGCTCATGGCAGGGACTAATTCACTAAATGGGGTCATATCAATTTCAATAGGATCATCTTTGTCAACTCTAGAATGGTACAAGAATATTATTTTCTATTTAAAATTAGGCCAATTCCCAAATGGCATGTTTCCAAATGAAAACAGGGCACTAAAAATGAAAACAAATCAATATGTGTTAGTCACCAAAATTTTGTTTCATAGACATTTTTATGGAATGTTGTTGAGATATATTAATACAACAAGAGCTCAGAAAGTCCTGGAATAATTTCATGAAGGAATTTGTGGTGGGAATTTTGCACCTACAAATACTGTTGAAATATTGGTTGTCATTGATGTCAACCCTTGAAGAAATTCGGTAGCCCGAAAGGCATGGTTATGGAACCCATAATTGATCAAGGAAAATGGTAATGAAGGATGGTGTAAATGCAGGTAACTCACTCATAGATGGATAGTCCTCATTTTTCTGTTTTCCGTGATAGGTGGTATGTCATATGGTTTCTCACAGTTGAGGAGTTATGGCCTTGTGAAGTTAGAAACCATGAAGAATGGTCAAGAAGCCCCTAGTTGGTTACAAGTATTTAGTGAAAGGGTAAAGTGGTTGTAACAAGAAAGTATAGAATACCCTAATATTAAGGAGAGAGGTTACTTATAAAAAGTATAAATACACCTCAAGGAATCATTCACAAGTACATTCACTCACCTATTCTATTGAATATATTCTACTGAACTAGTGATCTATTTAGCGAGTTAGCGACAGAGAAATATTAGGTAGCTATAAGAGAGGAGTGTAGGAGTTTTGGGGTTGTAGAGGAGAGAAATGTTTGTTGAGGAAACCCTATTTTGGCTGGCCCCTGTGGGTCATACCACTAGTGTCCAGTGAGGCACCCCCGTGGGTTTCTTAGGGCTCATCACACTAGGCCCCACGTGAGAGGATGTCCTAGTCTCACGAGGACAATAAAAATTTGGGGGTTATGCTAATACTAGGTCCCATAAGTCAGAAGTGATCTTACAGGTCATATCTACTGTATATTAGGTCAATTGTAGAGGTATTGACATGCTTATGTGTTTGTTGTGATGGTTATACTTGGTCATGGTATGATACATGCTTGAGTTATGGTTGGTTTGGCACATGATTGAGGTACATATTGGCTACATGGTTGATATAGGTACATTACTGTATTTGGTTATGACATGAATGGTATGGTTCATCTTTGAGTTGTGGATGTATGGTTGAGGTATACACTTGATGTATGATGGCATATGCATGTGGCACATTATTTAGTTCTTTGAGGCTCTTCATTGATGGTATGGTACATGTATATACATGATTGATGCTATGGTATATGGTACTAATTTTATATGTGGTTGTTGTTCTAGTATATGATTTATGATGTTATGGTATCTACACTTGGCATATCTTATGGTATATGATTAATGCATTGTTGGTACATAGTTGATGCATAGTATGGAACATGTTTTGGTATAGAAGGTTGTTGATAGAATGACAACTACATGTTGATGGTACAGTGACAATTTTAGTTTGACAAGTTACATGTTGACGTGATAGAGGCATTGACAGTGGCAGTGACAGAGATTGTGACAGTGACAGTGATAGTGACAGTTGTAGTGACAATTGGTATCCATTTATATTTCAGGGTGGTAGGATGGGGCAAGGAAATGGGGTTGTAGCCTCCTTTCGTTTGGTTCTAGAGAACACAAGGAGTTGGATATTCCTTCAGGTTGGAGCCTGAGAATCAGGGGGTTATAGACTCCTTCTGGTTGGATCCATAGAATTCAGGGAGTTGTAGCTTCCTTTAGGTTGGAGCATGTAAATAGGGGCTCATAGAATCCCTCCAGTTGTAGTTGGATAATTTTGAAGTTGGTGCTCCCAATAAATGTAATCTTTGATACATAAGAAAACATTCCATGCTTTTCTCCCATTTGGGTTTCCATGTAAATTCTAGTGTACTGTGTGTTTGATGTGATGCCATGCTTCTTATGTTTATATTATCATGATACATTGATGATATAATGCTAATTGATACATTGATATATTGCTAATTAAATTGAATATTATATACTGTGGTTAAAAATGATGAAAGTGCTAATACTGATTCACCCCCCCTCTCATTATTCCAACAATTGGTATCAGAGTAGGTCCTTTAAAATAAAATCTAACCACTAGAAGGATATAATGGAATACACTCATATTGGAGTACCACATTTTGATGTCCATAACTATGCCTTCTAGAGCAGAAGGATGAAAACATATGTGAAGGCATAATGATTTGATGTCTGGTGAGCAGTAGTAGATGGACACAATGCACGAACCACTCCACCAATAGAAAAGGATGGAAATAAACTTTAAGAGAAAAATTCAAGGGCCAAAAATTCCATTATGAATGGTCTATTTGAATTAGTATATGTCAAGGTTATGCACTGTGATTCCGAAAAACAAGTGTGGGACAAACTTTCGAATATTTATGAAGGTGATGCCAAGGTCAAGGGAGACAAACTTCAAACCTTAAGAGCCAAGTTAAAACAATTGAAGATGAAGGAAGATGAATAAATTACCGCCTACTTTCTACAAGTTGATGAAATAGTCAATGCCATTAAAGGTTTGGGAGAAGAAATGAAAGAACTAGTCATTGTTCAAATAGTACTAAGATATCTACTTATGAGATATGACCTGAAGATTTCATCCCTGGAAGAAAGAGTAGCCATAACTACACTCAGCATGGATGAGCTACATGGGATACTCATAGCCTACAAAATGAGGATAGGACAAGGAAATTAAGTTAAAAAGGAAGCAACATTCAAGGCATCCAGGAAGTCAAAGAAGAAAACCAAGATAGAGTAAAAAGCATATTGTAGTTGTAGCGATGACTTAGAGGAAGATGAAGAAATGAAAAACTTCATAAGAAAGTTGAAAAGAGGAATCGACAAGTACAAAGGTATGATTCCATTGAATTTTTTAATTGTGGTGGCATTGGTAATTTTGCTTCTAAATATCCTTACACTAAGAATAAAAATAGCGATGAAGAAGATGCTCCTAAGAAGAAAAAGAAAATTCAAAAAGGAGATCAAAGAAGAAACAAAAAGAAATATTTCAAGAAAATTTTATACTCAAGGGAAGATAGTTCATCATCAGACAAGGATGATGATAATAAAAGTGATTTATAAAAAGTACTCTTCATGGTAGTTGAAGATGATGAAGAAGATTATGAAGAATACGACGAAGTCGATCTCAGAGAAGAACTAGTCAGTTCCTTATACTAACTAAGGAAAGAAAGAAAGAAAAACAAGTCTCTCAAGGAATAACTAAATATGAAAGAAAGATCTCATAGTTCCAACTCATAAGAAGTCGATTAAATGATCACAAAGTTAAAGATCCAAGTAGAAGAAGATAGAATAATTGAAGAAGCACTTAGAAATCAATTGGAAGAAAAATAAAAGATGATTGAAAGGTTGGAAGAATAAATAGTCACTCTTAGAAAAGATCTCTAGAAGAAAGATATGCAACAAAACAACACTAAAATATTGGATGAGATCATCAACATTCAGAGACCATACTATGAAAAAATTGGGATAGGATACAACCAAATGAAAACTGAGAAAGGTTCAAGCTCCAAGACAACAAAACTGGAAGTAGAACAAAGAAACTATGCATAAGTGATTAGAGGTTCTCTTAATAAGGAAGAAGACAAAAGGACCCAAGAAGAAAATCACACAGAAACTGCATCATCTAGAAGATACAAAATTCAAAATCAGCAACAATCAGTAGACTTCATAAGAGAAACACCATTCATAAGATATTTTACCTCCAGGTATCAAACTATTTTTCTTGTCTTATGTTATTCATGTAATAATTTTGGAGACAAAGTTGTGAATTGTAGAGAAAATTCCAAGAACAAAAAAAACAATGAAGGCTACTCAAATAATATTTATCCAAGAAGGCCTTATGAAACACTAAACATAAACTACAACAATTTTGGATCATTGAGTAATGAAGTGGAATGTTACAAATGCAACAACTTTGGACACATGGCCAAAGATTGTAGATTGATTGTTCCCCCAAGAGAATCAAAACATAATACAAATAGTTATAAACATGAACCACAAAGGACATGGATAAGAAAGCAGAATCAATTCAACACTGAAGAATGCTCGATTTCTCTACAAGATCAACACAAGAAAAGTGGGTGGTATGTTGACAATGGTTGTTCAAAGAATATGACAGGTGACAAGACCAAATTTATTTCCCTGAATAAGGAACGAGATGGATCAATTTCATTTGAAAATGATAACTCAACTAAAATTATAGGGAGAGGCACAGTCAAGATTGGAGGCAAAGATGCCAAGGCAGAAAATGTTCTACTAGTTGAAGATATGAAGCATAATCTACTCAGTGTAAGTCAAATGTGTGATCAATGACACAAAATCTTGTTTGACTAAGATAAATGTGAGATAAGGAAGGAAGGATTAGGCGAGTTGGTGGCTACAACTATAAGAACCCCAAACAACATATATGTCCTGAATGGAATTGGGAAGGAACAATGTTGTATAAGAAAGAAAAATTAAATTTGGCTCTGGCACAAAAGCATGGGTGACATGAACTTTGATAATCTTGTCAAAGTTAGTAGAAAGGAAGAAGTAAGAGAAATGACTGAGATTTCAAAGCCAACAAATAATTTATGTAAGCATTGTCTACAAGGAAAACAAACTAGGACCAATTTCAAGTCAAAAGAGTACTCTACATTAAAACCATTAGAAATTGTGCATATCGACTTGTGTGGACCAACGAGAACAATGGAAATGAACGATGAACAATAATTTATGGTATTGGTTGATGACTAAACAATAATGATTGTAGTTAGATTTCTCAAGAAGATGTTAGAGGCATTCAAAAACTTCAAGATATACAAAGAAATGGTTGAAACTGAGACATACTTGAAAATCAAATGTTTAAGATAAGATAATGGTGGAGAGTTTACTTCATTAGCGTTTTCCGATTTATGTGGTGAATATGGAATAAAAAGGAAACTCTCAACAACCAGGACACCACAACAAAATGGAGTCGGTGAAATAAAGAAAAAAAAAATACATGAAATGACCAGAACCATGTTTAAAGATTCCAAGTTGGGTGACATCTTTTGGGTACAGGAAGTACATACAACATTTCATACTCATAATAGATGAATTCTTAGAAGAAACATCGATAAGACTCCCTATGAGATATGTAAAGGAATACCAACTAATGTGAATCATTTCAAAGTATTTGGAAGCAAGTGCTACATCATAAGAGAATATGGCAGGATTGGAAAATTTGACTCCCGAGTTGACAAAGGAATATTTGTTGGGTACTCAAGAAAGAGTAGGGAATACAAATACTTTAATCCGAGACTCAAAAAAATCATGGAAATCATCAATGTAACGATTGATGTGAAAGATGTACGAAAGGTCAAATAAGGAAGCAAAGATTCAGAAGAGTAGAATGATGAAGAAGATCTAAAAGAAGAAGAAGTAGAACAAGAAACATAAGAAGAATAAGATAATACAGAAGCAGACCAAGAGGAATATGAGCAACAAATACTTCCTAAGACACCTAGTTGAAGAGTGGAGAAAAATCATCCACTAGAGCATATTATTGGGAATAAAGATGCAAGAGTTGAAACCCAAAGAAGGATGCGTTCACGAGAACAACATCATCTAGGACTGTAATACATAATTGAACCAAGAAGTTTTGAAGAAGCTAGCAAAGACCCACACTGGATCAAGAATATGTATGAAGAATTGGATCAGATAGAGAATAATAATACATGGGAACTGGTTCCAAGGCCACAGAACAAGAACATGATTGACACAAAATGGGTATTCAAAAACAAACTGAACAAAGATGGATAGGTTACCAGAAACAAGGTAAGATTAGTATGAAAAGAATATACTCAGGTTGAAGGTATATATTTTGAAGAAACCTTTTCCCCAGTTGCCAGGATGGATGTTAAGGAATATCATATGGATGTTAAGTCAACCTTTATCAATGGATAATTAGAAGAATAAGTCTACATCAAACAACCATAAGGATTTATACTATCAGAAAATAAAGATTATGTGTGCAGAGTGAAGAAAGCACTGTATGGACTGTAGGCACCCAAAGCATGGTATTCAAGATTGGGCAGGTATATTCAACAAAATGATTAAGGAAGGGAAATGCAGACAACAATATCTACCTAAAAGTGGATTGAAACAATATATTGATAATTGAAGTTTATGTAGATGACATTATCTTTGGAAGTGATGATGACATGATGAGTCAAGAGTTTTCCAAAGACATGAAAAATGAGTTCGAAATGTCTCTACTTGGTGAGTTGAAGTTATTCTTGGGATTACAGATATGTCAGCGTGATAAAGGCATTTTCATCTCTCAGACCAAGTATATCATAGAAATGATAAAGAAGTTTGGAATCGAAGATTGTAAACTAGTGAGTACTCCTATGCAAATCAATTGCAGGTTAAGCAAGGATGATGCTTGTAAGGATGCAGATCAAAGACTCTATATATCAATGATTGGTAGCTTACTCTATGTGACATTGTCTAGACCAGACGTGATGTAGGTAGTTGGATAGGTTGCAAGGCTTCAAGCAACAACAAAGGAAACACATGTTAAGGTAGTAAAGAGGATATTCAGATATCTCAAAGGGACATAAGAATTTGGATTATGGTATCCGAAAGGGAATAATTTATCTTTGGTAGGTTACATGGATGTATATTGGGTAAGTTGTATTGACGATAGAATAATTACACGTGAGCAGCTTCCTACTTAGGTTATTTTCTGGTATCATGGTTGAGCAAGAAAAAACCATCAATATCTTTGTACACAATAGAAGCAACATATATTGTAGCGGAAACATGTTCCACTCAAGTTCTCTGGATGAAAAACACCTTACAGGACATACAAGTGAAGTATGATTGATGCAGGAGCATCGTCAACAAGAACACGTGGAGAGACAACTTAGCGCCTTAGAGAACCTTTGAATCATTTTTTAATCTTAGCCACTGGCGTTTCCTGCAAATATTTTTGAAATGATCGAAAACTGAAGAAGATCAAACTCTTGGGAGATGAATGATCACAAGTGATCTGGGAGTTTCACTCCTAGTCTTGAATGTAACGGAACTTAGGTAGAAGTTAGGTTTTGTTTTCGAGTTGATGAGTAGTTTTTTTGGGGGGGGGGGACCCTAAGAACCCTCTGAGATAAATAGAGGTGTTGTAGGCCCGAATGAGGATGTTGCAAGTTAGTAGGAGTTTGCTGTGATTTAGTTGTTGTTGAGTTTTGTTGTTGTTTATCATAGCTATATCCATTTAATTTTGAATGAATATATAACAGAGGAAAATTGATCCAATGCATGGTGTTGCTATTGTTTACAATTCCCTATTATTGTTGTTTTCATGAATGAATCAGTTATATTATTGAGTATATGAAACTATAAAGTGTTTAGATAAGTTTCAGTTGTTCTCTTCCTTGAGTTCATGCAAGGTGTGCACAGTCATCCGCAAGAACTTAAGTCTTGTGTGAGAATCTACTACAACGAGTGACAGAGTATGTTTCGACTCATAAGCTTAGAAGAGATAGCGTAAAATTTCATTTGCAAGGAGTGAAAAGTGACTGTTGCAAGGTGTGCACAGTCGTCTGCAAGAACCTAAGTCTTGCGTAAGAATATGCTGTACAGAGTGCGTAGATCTTAAATTCAACTAAGTGTCGATGTAACTCTTTAAGGAGTTAAAGGAGTAGAAGGAGAGAAAGCTCAAGATATATAGCGGGAGAAATCTTCAAAGGGAGGGAAGTTATGAAGGTTTCACGAGTAACCGACTAAGATCCATCCAGGAGGGAACAAGATCATTCTAGACTGTTGGATTTGGGCAAAGCGCACAAGCTTTAAGTCTTTGCGTGCATATAGAAGTGAAGATTCTTCAAAGTCCCGAGGAGACTAGGGAGCGTCCATCATCCAAAAGGATAGGTGCCGCAATTTCCATAACTCCAGAATGAAAGCACTTTGAGAGTTTTGTGAATAAGGAGAAAGTGAAAATCGTTGAAGCGCAGACCATCGTTCGTTTTGGAGGAAAAACTATTTGAGAGGAGAACTTATTCAATGTTTCAGCGTCAGAAGACACAAGGAGTTGTGTTGTGTAGACGACCAACATAAATCATCGAGGCCGAAAGGATTGATCTTGATCATCCATTCAATCAAAGTCTGTGGGACGTCGATCTAAGACTTTGAGAAAAAGTCCCTTCAAGGGTTTCAGTTTAGGAGTTGAAATTCCTGAACCCCGAAGAGTCGAAGTAATTCATAGCGGTCTGATTCAGAAGGACACGCAACAGAGATCCATGAAATCTGGGTGAAAAAACTCCGAGAGAAGGTGTGTGTAAGAACTGGGACTCTCGAAGTCCGAAGAGCCGAAGTGAACCACAACCGTCGATTTGTGAGGGACACACATTGATAGATCATTGTATTCGGGTGAAAGCTCTCCGGGAGAAGGCGAAGACTGAGAATGGAAATCCCCGAAGCCCGAATAGCCGAAGTGGTTTGTGGCCGTCGATCTATGGGAGACAAACATCAATAGATCATGAGCTCCGAGTGTAAGCATTGCGAAGAAAGTAAGGTTTGAGAGTTGAAAACTCCAAAACCCAAATTGGCGAAGCAAATCACGACCGTTGATTTGAAAGGGGCATGCATCAACACATTGCAGAGATCTAGGAGGGTGTGATCCAGAGAGAAGGAAGGAAAGGCAACAGATCTGAACCGCTTATCAAGAGGCTCCATCCGAGATCGCGAGATCAATGGTCATGCAGGATTGCGAGGACAAAAAGTGCTCGGACTTTAAAAATTTGAGAGCGGGCCGCAATTGAAACCACGATATTGCAATAAGGACGTGTGGCAATTGGTAGTGAATTGCAGGGAGAAAAGTGGGTTGATCCCAAACCACTCTTGGCCACACCCGCAATCGTGTGTTTTATGCGAAGACATAACTCGAGGTCACATATGAAAAGGGCTAACTGAAGAGGAGCTAGCGCCCGAACCCTGATAGTTCAATAGTGTGAAGGGAGAGGTTGCGGGTGCCATGTAACCTGCACCAAAAGAATGAAAGGACCTGTCTTTAATTACAAGCAAGACCATTAAGGTTTCAAAGAGCTGATTCGGCTTTGAGAATCGAAGATCCTTGATCGGGAGGTCGAGCAACGCCGAGGAGAGAAGGGGGTTCTGCATCAATGATGAACCCATTTCCATGTGATAACACCAATGCTATCGGTATCTCTAAGAATCTAGTGATGCATTCCAAATCGAAGCATATTCTGATCAATTTTCACTTTCTATGGGAATAGGTTACAGAGAAGAACATCAAGCTAGAGTAGATTGGGACAAAAGAACAAATTGCAGATATCTTCACCAAACCCATTTCGAGGGAGACTTTTGAATTTCTTCAATAGAAACTTGGAGTATTTTCTACCCCTCAATGATCCACACAACATCAGACACATTTAGACAGGGGTAGAGATGCAAGAGATTTGAATAATACAAGTAAAGAATCTTTTGAATTCTTTTCATATACATTAGAGTATTACACGAGGAATCACCATTAAGAGAAAGTAGAGGTTTGCAAATAGGGGGAGAGAGAGAGAGAACAAAGGAAAATTACCTTTTTCCATTGATGTCAATGGGGGAGAGAGAACAAAGGCATCTAAACAAAGAATAGATGCATGAATACAGAGGGAGCAATGGTCTTAGGGGGAGAAATGGTCACAAGAAATGGTCACAAGGGGAGCGTGAGCAGGAACATGAGTGTTACCATGCCATCCATGCCAAAGGGGGATATTGCTGAAATATTGGTTGTCATTGATGTCAACCCTTGAAGAAGTCTGATAGCCCAAAAGGCATGGTTATAGAACCCGTATTTGATCAATGAAAAGGGTCATGAATCATGGTGTAAATGTAGGTAACTCACTCATGGATGGATATCCATCGTCGTTCCATTTCCAGTGATAGGTGGTATGCCACGTGGTTCCTCATGGTTGAGGAGTTATGGCCTTGCGAAGTTAGAAGGTTCAAAGGATGTTTAAGAAGCCCCTAGTCAGCTACAAGTATTTAGTGAAAGGGTAAAGTGGTTGTAAGAAGAAAGTATAGAATCCCCTAATATTAATGAGAGGGGTTACATAGAAAAAATATAAATACACCTCAATGAGTCATTCACAAGTACATTCACTCACCTATTCTATTGAATATCTTTTGGTTAACTAGTGATCTATTTGAAAAGTTAGCGACAAAGAAATATAAGGTAGCGACAAGAGAGAAATGCAGGAGTTTCAGAGTTGCAGAAGAGAGCAAAGCTTGTAAAGACCCTCCTGAACATCAATGTATAAGAATACAACAAATGTAGCACTTTTTTTTATCATACATTATATTCAAATAAAAACATTAATTCAATTCATTTTCTAATTATTTCATTTAATATAAAACAAATTAATATTATTATTTGCATTTCTTGACTTTCTAATTCATTAAATATATATCATTTTAATTTATTTAATTCACTCATTTTTTTTTCTACTTTATTAATTAAAAATTAATCTAATAAAATCATTAATCATAAAGATCTCATTATAAATAATCAAATCACTAACATATAATTCATTATATAAAACCCTAGAATATAAACATTCAAACCATATTAGTATTCCTTCCATATACGACTTAGATCATTACATTCTAATATATTCAAACCATATTAGTATTCCTTTCATATATGACTTAGATCATTACATTCTAATATATCTAGGAGCCTTGCACAAGCTCTTGAAAACATAAATAATATAAGACCCTCAATTGTCAATATCAATCATATATATAACATTAATTATAATGTCTCTATCAAAATTATATATATGTGATTATTTAAAAATTAATTCATTATATATTATAATGTAGTATACCACTTATACCCTTTACACATATCCCAAAAGTATTTTAGTAAATTATATCCATATCCCAAAAGTATTTTAGTAAATTATATCCATTACGAGGTCTACTTAAAGGCTATTATTAAAGTGAATGACTATGGCAAAGCAGATTAATAGAGTGGTCATAACTCAACTATGACAAAATAACAAATTCTAAACATAAGCTCCATCGCATGTTTCAGTGTCCAACATTTATTTATTTAAAACTTAGTTAGCATGTTTCAGTGTCCAACATTTATTTATTTAAAACTTAGTTATATTACAATCTCTCACATATATATATATATATATATATATATATATATATATATATATATATATATATATATAATATTTATCTTAAATAAAATTTTAAAAACCAATTCTTTGTAACACTTAGAAACACTATATCTACTAGCATAGCCACTCAAAACCGTGGCTGATGAACATCGAAGGGCGCGGAGAAAATGAAACGCACAGCCATAAAATGAGCCTCTACAGCCAACGTGCTAAATCCAAAGTTTAATCATTTAAACGTGACAATCATATAGTGCTACATTTAAACGTGACAATCATATAGTGCTACAGCAATTTCTTAATATGATTAGGTAAATATTAAAAGGTAAACAGGCGGATACATTAAAAAATACAAGGAAGTTATGAAGAGAAAATCACATTCATTGATTTGGGAGGACAATTAAAAATATGCCAGCATCTTTAATTGTTCGCCATCAAATTAGAATTTTAGATTAAAAAGTGATTAATTATGCTCATTGTCAATAGGTGTACCCCTTTCGGCATAATTAACATCCTTACTTTTAAATAATATACATCATATCATATGAATTAACCTGAAGAATTATCCTCTTAATATAATTCTGAAGATTATTAATAATGCAGATACTTAAAAAGTAAAATTAAGCATCTATCCAAAGTGTAAGCAACGGCTGATATTGTTTTTTTATTTAAGATTAGGGTTAAGGTGTCAGGAGCCAAAATGCATTCAAATGTTAGTGCCATACAAATTCTGGAAGTTGTAAGGTCTCGTTGAATCTCAACTTCTTCAATTCAGAAGCGACAGAGGACGACAATGCACGCAATGGGAATGGAAAAGGAATCGAGGAAGAAGCACTCAGATACGATACCCAAAGTAGAGGCTTGGGTTTGGATTGGCAATGAAATTTAATATGGTTGTTCACCGTAGAAATTCCATAGATTTGTTTTTTGAGATGGACAAAAATTACAGCACAACTATAACACAATATGATATAAAAAAAATCTAATATTCAGATATAATGAAATCATTCCAAACTGATGACATGTATATAGAGAGAAAATATTAATTCCACAAAGTTTCACATCATTTCATGTATATTTGAAATTTTACAATCTTCATCATACTAACTCACCAAATTACACTTGATCCAGACACGATTTAAAACAATGTATACAATTTACATGAACTTTATCTCGATTCATTCTTGCTCCATGCAAAATTTTAAAAATAGTATATATATAAATTATAGAAAAAAATGTCTCGAATCAACCATTACTTCACACACATTTTTCTTTGAAAACATGTATATAATTAAGAAAAACTGTCTAGAACTATAATCATTTCGTCAAATGATAAATCAATATTTTGGATCCACTTTTCATAATTGTTAAAATATCTAGAACAGTCAAAATATCGTAACCGGAAGAAAAAATGATGATGGATATCCTTCATTTCTTTCCAATCCAAATACTTCACCGGTACCTTCCAACCAATGCTAGGGGTACTCTTCTTCCCTCTTATCCCCCCGAGCTACAAAGAAGTCACATACAGAATCTCAAACCAAAACTAGCTCAAGTTTTCCTTCGCAAGGAGAGGCTTCCACCTCTTGCACAAGGTTGTAGCCAAACTCACACAAGTAAACTTAGAAACAAACAAATTTGACAACATTTCAGTCATCGAGCAATAGGGCGCCTTTCCTTCTTCCTCACCTTTCTTTTATAAAATATTTCTCTAGACACTTGTCTTCTTATGCAATATTAGAATATTAGATAATTTGTAAATAAAGTTTTAGAGATTATTCACCCTAAACACATGTCACTTTCACCCCAAGTTGCACATGTTTTAATTTATTTTAATTAAATAAAATATGTATTTTCCCTCACATCCTCAAATTAGTTCCTAGAATTTCTCCTAGTTGTCCCTTAGTTCCCCAATTTATCTTTTATTGTGTCTTCTAACTAATTTACAGTTGGAGTTTGATTAAGACTCTTCTTTTAGTTAGGCTTTAGAGTCTAGATTGACTTAGGATTCTAACTCTATGTTGACAATCCATTCTCTCATGAAAACAATTTCTTTTAATTAATATTTTGTTTTATTAAATTCATGTAGACATTGTGCACATGTCTTCATTTTATTCCTATTCTCCCTTTACTAGTTTTTGTTAGTCCAAAATTTCCCTTAACTCATTTCTATAACTTGTTTAGGCATAAAAATCTATACTTAGGTTTTTATTATGTTCCCTTTCATAATTTTAAAATAAGATTATATAAATTCACATTCTCTTTTCTATCAATTTAAGTAATTGTTTTATTCTCTAAGGTCTCTAGATTTGTATTAACTCATTAAATTATTCATGCGATGTGCCCTTCAAGTCCCACCTATGTGCTCCATGGGTGCCACTTGCCATTTGACTTAGTTTGGAAGTTGTCTGACGCTTGGAGTCAATACTCCACTTGTCGACCTTGTGTGAGACTAATGGCTTATTGAGGAATACAAAATTCGTTTTATCACGCACCCCTCATAAATTCTCATGAGCGGTTGTCTCAGTCTGCCCTCATGACATTGTGAACCTCTTAGGAACAAGGTAGTCATTAACCTTCAGTTCAGGTCACGACGAGAGTGTATTTTGATGATATAATGTGTAGTTCTCGAAAACACCTTTCTAACAGTCTATCAAGCGCCTAAAACAAAGATTGTATGCAAAAGTTACGACCCCGTGAAGTTAATGCACTGACTTACCCAAACAGAGCCCACATGCATTTTTGCATTTCATCTCCTATGGTTAGGTTTTTGGATGTCTAGGGTTTTGGCATTCATGTTTTTCATAAAAAGGCCTTAAGAACCTCATTGTAATCATATTCTTGCGAATGAGTGTAGACGTTGCATCTCTTCTCAGAGACAAGCGGCCATCATTATAGCAAGCTTGTTTTACATTACATTTTACAGTTTTAGCACATTTTCTTATTGAATCAAAACTAGTTTTACTGTATCTCTGTTATTCTTATGTTTTGTGTTAAGAATAATAATAATCTATATTCATTTCGTTCTTCTCATAAAATCTGGATCAAAATCTTAGAGATACTCCTTGGTTTTTCCCTACAATTACTCTCATTTGTCCCAAATCATCATTTAAGTTTAATCTTTTCATCTTACAGTTAAGTATCACATCGTGCGATTCTAACCAGTCCATTCCAATCAGAATGTCGTAGGATCCCATGGTTGTGAAAAAAAGGTTTACACAATCGATGAATTCACCCAAATTAATGTTACAATCCTTAACCTTTCCTCCAACCTTTTTCTTGACTCCATATGTCATTTCTACATATCTAAATGTGTCTTAGTCGACTACCTTCACCTTAATTATTTTGAGTGTAGCAATAAAAATGAAACTCTCATTAGCTCCTGGATCTATCAAAATACTAAACTGATGATCTTCTATCATACTCGACGTCTCGAGCATTGCAGAATGATGCTTGACCAGAAAATTATTCACCACTGCATGAATCCTATGGGCCTTTCCTAGCTCTTACTATCGTTTGTCCTGCTGATCCAGAAGTTATCACCTTTTCAATAGGGAAATCTATTTGATAGTGGGGTTCTCCACAAGTCCAACATCCATTCTTAGGTCCGGTGCTCCTATTTTTAGAGGAAGAATCTACTGGTCTAGGGTTCAGAGGCCCCGATCTGTTCTACAAAACATATCTATACTGCTACTGTTGTTGAGGATGATGTGGTTGATGCTGCAGTAGTGCTCTATACAGAGTCCTATGATTGGTAGTCTGTCTACATGGTGTATAAAATATAGGTCCTCAGGGTGTATCACGATTCCCATAAGTATGTCTAATGAGTCTTTGCTGCTGCGGTTCTCTAAGTGGCATCTACCCTGTCTTCCTGGAAGGATTCCTACCCTGACCTCCACTGTTCAACTCTTTTTCAATGATAAAATCTTTATGTAATGCATCGTGTAAAGTCCGAGGCATAAAAATCCTCACCTTAGCATGAATGTTGTAGTTGAGACCAAACACAAACTTATTCACCTTTAACTTTTCAATGTTCAGTTGTGGAGCATATTTGAGCAACTCCATAAACCTAGCCTCATACTTAGGTACTTTACGACTACCTTGTCATAAAGCGTTGAATTCATTAAGGTAGTGCTCAATGAACTCATCAGATAGACACTTCTTTTGGAATCGTTCCTCGAACAATTCCCATGACATGTCTTCAACGATCATATTCAACTGTGCTAAGAGTGTCTTCTGCCAAAGAAGCGCACTCTGTTTCAGTTGGAAGAATGCCATGCAGATCTTTATGTTGGAGGTATAATCACGCAATGTAAAACACATTTCCATATTCTCCAACCAAGCTTCGACGGCTAAACCATCCGTGGAACCCCATAACTTGAGAAATTTTACCTTCTCGAGTTCTCTATGAAAACTACCACTAACTACAGGAGGGTGCCGTGGACCCTAATTGGGTGTATATCCTCTTCCCTCATCTCAATCAAGGCAATTTATCAACGCCTCTGACATCCTTTGAAAATAACTCATCATATCCATGACATCGTTCATTGCAACATGCTCCAACTCAGAAGTATGCTATTCTCCCTATGGAGCAGATCCCTCATGTGTGGGTGTACTTGGAGGAGACATACCTCTTCCTCCCGTACCCTAAAGTCTACTCATTCTCCGTCCTCTAACCATGGTACCTGCATAAAACCATTTTCAACTTATATTAGTAATTATATCCTTAAGTAAAAAAATTCATTGAAATTCGCAACGAATGCAATGTCACAGAGTGGAACCTCGCTCTAATACCATATGTAAATACCCTCTAGTAAACTCAACATCAATGTATAAAAATACAATGAATGTAACACATTTTTTTTATTCATACATTATATTCAAATAAAAACATTAATTCAATTCCTTTACTAATTATTTAATTTAAGATAAAACAAATTACTATTATTAATTCCATTTCTTAACTTTTATCTATTTAATTCACTCCTTTGTTTTCTAATTCATAAACTTAAAATTAATCTAATGAAACCATTAATAATAAAGATCTTATTATAGATCATCAAATCACTAACATATAATTTATTATATAAATCCCTAAAGTATAAACATTCAAACCATATTACTATTCCTTCATATATGACTTAGATAATTACATTCTAATATATCTAACATGGGAGCCTTGAACAAGCTCTTGAAAACATAAATAATGTAATACCCTCAATTGTCTTTATCAATCATATATATATATACAACATTAATTATAATGTCTCTATCAAAATCATATATATATATACAACATTAATTATAATGTCTCTATCAAAATCATATATATATGATAAATGATTATTTTATTTCAATATATATTACAATCTAGTCTACCACTTATACTTTACACATATCCCAAAAGTATTTAGTAAATTATATCCATTAACGGGTCTACTTAAAGGCTATTCACAAAGTGAATGATTATGACAAAGTAGATTAATATAGTGGCCATAACTCAAGTATGACATAATAACAAATAATACCACCGCATTTTTCGGTTTCCAACATTTATTTATTTAAAACTTAGTTATATTACAATCTCTTATATATATATATATAATATAACTTTAAAAACCAGTTCCTTGTAACACTTGGAAACACTATATCTATTAACATGCTTACTTTTAAATAATATACATCATATGAATTAACTTGACGAATAATCGTCTTAATATAATTTTGAAGATTATTAGTCCTTGTCGTAGGCGTAGAGGGACTACAACGATCGATAAATTGTTGACTTGGTATTAGATTGTGCATTGACTAGAAATATTTCCATATTGTCTATTGTTGGAACAATGGAAGTGAAGACATCGATTTTAATATAATAAAAAGTATCATGTTTGTCAAGATCTGATTGGACAAAGGATTGGAGGTTTTATTGCAGCCTTTGCTATTCCCAATGTTAAATATCTTGACCTGTCCAAAGTATTTGGTAGTATATAGTCTTTTTGAATTATATATTTTATTATGCATTGGTCGACGGTAGATTAATGTTAGCATTAGTTCAAATGTATCCCTTAGCATTTTCTACTGGGTAGAATACATTCTCTACCATATTACTATGTCTGATTTTTGCTTTATTGTTGCGTGCTTCGAGAGAACAGGTTTGCCACACTGCATATTTTCTAAAATGCTTGCACAGGCCTATGCCCTTCGATGGTCCTGACTGTCTTAACTGTGCAGAAAAGAACAGGTACATCCTCCCAAAAATTATTTCTGACTCTATTCAACGTATTCTATTTTTTGTTTGTATATGTACATGGTACTTGCCTTTTTCTTAACATCTGAACTTATGTTCATATCTGTTTTTCTTTGTACTTTTCTTCATAGAAACAGACAGGAAAAGAAAAGGACACAAAGAACTCTTACCCACACACGTAGACCAAACCATGCAAAGGTGCACCCTTTTCCTTCTCTTGTTCCACAATAAACAATTTTTCGTTTACTTTCTCTGTGTTTGTCAAACTTATTTGTAGCTATGTTTTTTTTGGTTTTTTTTGTTTTGCGCATAGAGGCAACTACCCTGCACATTCACCATCCAATAGATGCAATGTTGGGCCGACCACTCCGCAAGTCCACTTGTGAATTTCTATATCGCCCAACCATAATGGCTATTCGCAGGACAAGAAACATTAGAGGCATATTGTGCAGCTTGCAAGTGCGTGATCCAAATAATGGCGTCTAAAATCTCAGCCACCCCGCAAGTCCGCCTGTCAAATTGTATATCGTGGAATTGTATGTGCTATTTGTAGAACACGGAACAATAGAAGGCTTTAATTTGACCCCTCCTGCCCAAGAATCCGCAAATATGGAATGTGATATGGGTACATGATGTATAAAATCTGATGTCGATACTTAATAAAGGTACATATCTAATTTTGCCTCATTTCTACACACACCAGTCTGGTAACCACAGAGTTGGTGTTGCACATGAATTATGAAATATACACTGGGAGTCGGACGGAGCCAAGTCCGTGATCCAAATAAGTGGCTAAGTATGGAATAAGGGATCTGTGCATATTTGATATGTATTGCTCGTTTCTGGAATCCCGCAAACCCTGTAGTAGAATTTTGAGCCGACCAGAATGCAAACCCACTTGTCAAATTATTGTCATGAGCTATTTGTAAGTAACCTAGCAATAGAGCTCCATTTTTTACCTCGCCAGCCCAAGAACCCGTGATCCAGAAATTGTCAATGGTCTATAAAATATAAGCCAACCCGCAAGTCCCCTTGTTTATTTGTATATCGTGGAACTGTGTGTGCTATTTGTAGAACACCAAACAATAGAGGCATTTTTTTTAGCCCACCCATCCGAGAACACGCCATCCCGAAAGTGGCAACGTATGGAATGACATCCGTACATTTCTTTGCTGAGCAATTACGACTCATGTAGCCTCAACATTGTAAACTCATCAGTGTCATTATGCACTTTCACACTTGGCCATTCCTCCCTTTCACACAGGCTTGAGAAGTTCTGCCATCAATGCAATTTATGTGAAGGCTTTTCTTATCCCTTCCCAGTCTTAATTTTAAATGCCATGGAATGTCATTCACACACCGCCAGCTTGCTTCCTTCCAGAAACCTCCAATCTCTTCCAAGTCTTAATTTGAAATACCATGGAATGTCATTCGCATGCCGCCACCTTGATTCGTTCACGAAACCTTCACTCCTTAAATGTTCTTCGCCGTAACTGCCACCTTTTCACTTCTAAGTATGCAATAATTAAGCTTTACTTCTAACAGGTCATCATACAACACGCATAGATATTGTCATTAATGAGGATATTTTCCATTCGCATGCATGGAAGAAATGATTCCAGGGGATTATATTGTCCCCTCCAGTTCTTCATTTCAAGCAACATCTGGAGCAAATCAATGTTTTGACAAAGTACTGGCACCAGATCTACAACATTTTTGTAGAAATACAGTGAACATATTCCTCACCACCTTCCTGTGCAGAATAAGGGAAAAAGAATTGTAGGGGAGGCGGAGCAGCCCAAAACTTAAAGTGAAAACATGGATCTTGATGCTAATTTGGAAAGCATATTCTGCAACCTTGATCAGCCCGTAGACGAAATTCATCCTACCTGCTCAATGGACATGGTTGATACCCTAATTTTTGATGAAGATGAATCCTTCGTATTCCAGAATGTTGTTTTCGAATCCGAATAAAAAAAATTAATCATTGAAAAAAAAGATGTAAATAATAACCAAAGAATACATCGTTCAGAACTTAACCTTGCCAATATGCAGGCGTCCAAAATATTTCAACTTCACATGGCAACTAGAGATGCTCTTCATGGTTCCGTTGGAATCATTGAAGCCGAAAATGCCAAACTGAAGAACCGCATTAAGGAATTAGAGGAATCTTTGTTTCCTATGCCATTGCTTCACAGTTCTTTGCGAATAGAAATGCCTGCTACTACGTGCACTCCTACAACAAATCTAAAAGGGTCCTCCAGCTTCCTCGCATCCTGTAGAGGATATGTCGAGAAAAATATCAACAAAAGAATGGAATTGATTACGAAGGCCTGGGAAACATCACAGAATATGGATTCCCTGGGGAGCAGGTCACATAACTTGCTCCTACTTTTGTAGATGGATTTAAAAAATGAAGAAAGTTTCTATGTGCACACGGTCATCCCTTTTTCCTTTCATGTCAACAACATGACAGAGACTAGAAGAAGACAACATGATCTCCCTTCCAATAAACGACTCACTCAATTAGAAGCATGCTGGAAAGAGAAAGTGAAAAATATGTATGTCATCGTCCAGTCATGTGAGCAAGCAATATCAAAGAAAGAAACATTATTAACAAAGCTCACCAAAATAGACTTAGCAGGAAACACAAACGGCTTCTAGGACCCTAGCTTAATCCTCAACTTGCTAGCGTCAACCAAGAAAGCTTTCGATAAACAAGTTGATAATTTGAAAGCCTTGTCTTTAGAAATTTTTTACAGCATTATTGAATATCATGAACAAGAGGTGCACAACTGGCTAGTCTGGTATTCGGTACATAATGCAGACATCGATGAAACTCTGTGCAAAATTTCAATTGATCTAAGCGAATTAGAAAATGAAGTTTTCAAAATTCAAATCCGCAATGACATCAACGTTGCCCCTTTGAGAAACTATATTGAAGAGAACTTGAAGCGGGTCATTGCCCAAATCCAACAGGGAAATGCATAGTTCTTTCTTTGTCAATTCAGTTATTCCAACTTCTCTGAGTAGAAATCTATAGACAAAAAATGATCTTACCATTTCTACTTTTAGGGTATTACATTCTACCGTGTCCAACTCCTTTCCACAGTCCTATTTCTTGTACATATTTCTGTTATGGTCCGCGGCAGCCCCAATCCTAGTCTATATGACAAACACATTTACATTTCTAGGGATATGTAACAAACTATTAATTTTTTCATATACACGAAATAAAACTATTCTTTTGTCTACTTATATATTTACGTGTTCCTAGATTTTTATCTTCAACCATGCTGAATGTGAAGACACTCTGTTTAATTTATCTCAATTCTCTTTTTGTCCTATGCATCTTTTCTCCGGCCTGGTTATTTTCAAAATAAAGTATGAAATAAATCACTGACTCAAATTTGAGATATAATCTTTCATATATATATGTGTGTGTGTGTGTGTGTGTGTGTGTGTGTTTCTTTAAATTTCCAGGAATATCTAACAAGTTTCATGATTTTTTATATAAATGTCATGAAATTGTGTTCGCTACTTTTTTTGTACTCAAACGTCTAGAGAATATGTCATTTGTTGGATCTTTACCACCCGTGCTTCATACTTTTGCCACAAAATCCCTTAAAATTTAAATAGTTCGCAAATCCGCTTCTCAATTTGTATATCGCCGAACTGTGGGTGGTATTTAAAAATTGCATATTTGGTATGTGTAATTTATGCTCTCCAAGAACCTATAATTTGATACATTTCAATTTCTTGTATCCACTAGCCAATGTTTTAAAGAAAACTAATTCAGGAATGCTATTTATTTGGTCCTTTTGTCCACCACCCTTTGTAACAGATGTTGGAAGAAGGACATGGAACAACAAAAGCTCCATTTTCAGGTCCCCAGCCCGAGAACCGACGATCCAAAAACTAGACAAGTTTCGATTCAGAGTTCCCTCCATGCTCTAATTCGGGAATGCTAGTTTTTTTCCTTCTTTTATGTGTTCATAAAATTTCATAGAGAGTATGTACATAGAGTTACGTATTTGATATGTATAGTTTATGGTCTCCATGAACCTATAATTTCATAAATTTCAGTTTCTTGTGTCGATGAGTGCCTGTTTTAAATAAAACTAATTCGTGAATGGTATCTATTTGGTCCTTTTGTCGACCGCCCTGTATGCCTATGTAAAGAAAACTAATTCGTGAATGCTAATTTTTTTGAACACAAGCCCCTTAAAATTCAAATAGTCCGCAACTCCAATTGTCAATTTTTATATCGCGGAACTATCGGTGCTATTTGTAGGACACAGACCTGCAATCCAAAAACTGGTCAACTCAAGAACCTACTCTTTTAAAGAAACTAATTCGGGAACGTTTTTTTTTTTCATGCTTATGTTAACCAGCCTATGTAACAGACATCAGTACTATGTTTTTTTCCTTTCTTTGTCCACCAACATATCTAAAAAGAAAAACTAATTCAGAAATGCTAAACTTGTTTTAATTAATTATAAACGATTTTATTGATATTAAAACAAGTTATCGAGTTTATTATTTCAATTTGCTTATTCAACACGAGCCTCTCCAAATTCAAATACTCCGCAAGTCTGATTGTCAATATGTATATCGCGGAACTCTACCTGCTATTTGTAGCACAAGGAACAACAAAAGCCAACATTTAAGGTCGGCAACCCGATAACCCGCCTAATTCTGCAACACAATTTTTTTCATGCTTATGTTCACCAGCCTATGTAACAGACGTCAGTACTATTTTTTTTTCTTTTTTTGTCCACCAGCATATGTAAAAAGGAAAATTGATTTCAGGAATGCTAAACTTGCTTTATTTAATTATAAATTATTTTATCGATATAAAAATAAGTTATTCAGTTTATTATTTCAATTTGCTTATTCGACACGAGCGACTTCAACTTCAAGTAATCCGCAAGTCCGATTGTCAATATGTATATCACGGAACTGTAGGTTCTATTTGTAGACCACAGAACAATAGATGCCCAATTTGCAGCCCGCCAGTCCGACAACCCGCGATCCATAAATTGCAAATAGTTCGCAAAACAACTTCTTAATTTTTATATCGCGAAACTCTCGATGCTATCTGTAGGCAATGGAACAACACAAGCACAATTTTCATCCCGCAACCTCGACAACCCATAATGAAGCTTCCGTGCATGCTCTATATATCTACTTCATCAAATCACATATTTTATTTTGGTAGGCCACAGAATGACATAAGCCTAATTTTCAGCCCGCCAGCCCGAGAACCCGCGATCCAAAAATTCAACTAGTCCGCAAAACTACTTGTCAATTTGTATATCACGAAAGTCTAGGTGCTATTTGTAGACCACGGAACAATAGGTCCCCAGCCCGACAACCCGTGATCCAAAAATTAGCTAAGTCAAGAACCCACTCTTTTTAAGAAAACTAATTCGGGAACGCCATTGTTTTCATACTTATGTTCACCACCTTATGTAACAGATGTTAGTACTATTGTTTTTTCTTTTTTTGTCCACCAGCATATGTAAAAAGGAAAACTTATTCGGGTAACAACATAAGCCCGATTTTCAGCACGACAACTCTAGAACCCGTGATCCAAAAATTCAAATAATTCGCAGGACCGCTTGTCAATTTGTATATCGCGGAAGTGTCCATGCTATTGGTAGACCATGGAACAACATAAGCCCAATTTTCAGTCCAACACCCCGACAACCCGAAAACCCATGTCAATTCTGCACCAAACACTTCTCCAGGAACCTAGGTAACAGGCGTTACTACTATTTTTTTTGTTTTTTTTGTCCACGACCGTATGTAAAACATATGTTAAGAATACTATTTTGTATACGATGCCCTTAAAATTCTAATAGTCCACAAATCCGATTGTCACTTTGTATATTGCAGAACTATTTTTTCGGCTTTTTGCCCACGTACCCATGTACTTCAACTCCCTGCCCACGTGTCTCCTGACTTTAACTTCATCTTTCTCTAGGCAACACACCATTACCTTGAGTGCACCTTGCTCTGTCTTCATATCCTTTCAACGGAACTTGCTGGGCCTTTACTCTACGCGTGTGGCCATTTATGCAAACCCACCATCTCCCCGACCTATTTCAATTGTTCCACCAGCTCCAGATGGCTCATTCTTTCCTAGTTTTTATTCTCAGAGCTCCGCCTCCTGCCCAACCTTTCCTTGCTTTGCTTTTTTCCTCTCCTACTCTGTTGTTGGCACATTTTCGCTCTCCCACTGTCCCAAATATGCCCTGGATACGAGGGAAGTCAAAACACGGGTTGACCTTCTAGCCAAACCAGCCCCGCCTTGTCATTCGTCCCCCACCTACTCCCTCACTGTTATCCTCTTCCTCTTCAACCACCTCCTCCTCGTCCCTGGCACAGTCCACTCAAATTCCCGCTTCTCTCCCATCCCTTGCTGCGTCCCTTGCCCTGGTGTAGAGCCTAGTGTTCGACCGACGTTAGAACATAGAAGACCTTCGCTTATGCCTAGAGACCCTGGACAACAAAGCCTCTCAACTTCTGCATTTTATCTCCGCATTATAGGATGCTCATCACCTTCCACTAGAGGCAGGCCAAGCAACAACAACCCAAGCAACAACAACCTCTGCACCAATGTTGGCATTGGAACAAAAGAATGAGCACGTGCCATCACAAACGAACGACACCATGCAACTGAACAGGACACCAGTCGATGAGGAGCCGCCTCCTCCTGGAGACACAACATTTTCTGCCTTCTGCATGGCTCCGTCGCGGCACTACAACCCATACCAATGATCTGTCTATTGTTTTCCTATGTTATTTTGTCATCTGCATGTCGACCTTTCATGGATTTGTCTATGGTTACTATAGTTATGCTATCTACACTTTCCACAATTGTAACGGCCACCGTTGCGGGCCACCGTTGTGGGCCACAGTTTTGAACTCTTTTTGTGTTAGTAACAATCTACACTTCAGTTATGAAGCGGTTCGGTTGGCTGAGCTGGTTTCCCCTCAGGGAAGCTCATTTCATACAATGTTATAATAGTCTATAAATTACTGTCTCATATATGATGAAATTGTTAAATGTATATCACAGAACTGTTTGATGAAAAAAGTATATCATCGAACACCCTCGACATCAAAATCTTCATACAATGTTATAATATTGTATAAATTACTCAATCTCATGTATATGACATAATTGTTTGCTACAAATTGTATATGGCATAACAGTTAAATAAAATGAACCCGCGACTTCACCTACACGCCACTATGTAATTATTGGGTTGCATTGGTTATGTACCAAACATTAATAATTTTTGATAAATTTCAAATAAAACTAATTCAGGAATATCACGTGTACTGTAACTTTCTACCCACACGTTTACTCCACGTCCAGCCTGGAAGGGATTGTGCTACCATGCAACACTTGTTAATTATGAAGATACTATAAAAAGTAAAATTAAACATCTATCCGAAGTGTAAGAAACTCTCGGTATTGTTTTGTTTTTTATTAAGGTCAAGGTCGACAATAATCACGAGGGGTTAAATGTCCAACAAGGTAGAATTCTAGTAATGACTTTGATGAAAGAACTACTCGCTTCAATTATGGTTTACCAAGGATGAACTAAGAAAATAAAAATCAAGTAAAGGAAACAACAAGAAAACTGACCCTACTTCAAAACAAAATACAAAATTGGAGGTTCAATTAAAAATGAAGGGTCAGAGAATACACCATGTGGAAAGCAATACACCAGGGTACAAGTAAATACACCAGGCAACACTTTCCATACGTTTCATGAACCAAGGAGACAAGATACTGAATCTTCGACTAGAAGAGCTATAATTTGCATACTTTGTTTATATATCTATTTTACAGGAACTGATCTAAAATAAAAGAAGATACTACAGATGACTTGAATTCGGGATGTTGGAAAAATAAAAGAAATTCACTAACAAGACAACATGAAAATTCCAAGAGTAAGGGATAGATTTGGATACCTAGCAATCAAACAACATAAAGTTGCCTAACCAAGAATTTATAGTAGTTATATTTTGTCATGGATTAAATGTTGAAACTTGTTCAGGTACTCATAGTTCTTTTACATCAACTACAATTTTTCTCAAACATCACTGGCTCCTTTTTACGCAAGAGTCATAAGAATTTAGATATCATAAGACTATTTGTAAATCTTCCTAGGGTTACTGATTTGAAATCAGGACCTAACATTTGTTAGAAAAACAGGACTGTGGAGCAATAAAATAAAAAAAATGCGGAAATAAAACACAGAAGATACACAATACAATAAGACACAAATTTACATGGTTCACCCAGTGTGGGCTACGTCCACCAGAGAAATTGCCAGATCCTTCCTTTATTATTATCCATCATATGAAGGGATACAACCTACAACAAACTCAATGTAACTTCCTCTTCTTTCTCTCACAGTCTCCTATCTCAGAATACAATATTTTCCATCAACCATCGCTGCAATACATTTCCCTCATAAAAGAGGGTTGCCTTCTAGGGAAAAAAACCCTAACATAATCTCTATCATTAGATCTGCGACCTTATAATGAGCGGTCCATATTTACAATGAAATTACAATATACATTTACAAGGCAATTTTTCCTTCGGGGGATTCACACCCGAACCCCCATCGGGGGACGCTGCCCCCGAACCCCCGCTGGGGGGCCACTTGCCCCCAGACCCCCCAGCTGGGGGGATAGTCCCCCCGGACCCCGCAAAGGGGGTACATACTTATGGGGTGTAAATACTTCATGGGGTAAAAACATGGCTGAAAGTAAAAGACCTCTGAATTAGGAAGATAATTAGGCTCCACAACCAACAATATCCCACTTGGAGATTGATCTCAACAACTCCATTGTTGTTGTATATGCTAGACTCTGAACCTTCTTAGACCTGGAAAATTTATCATCGTCATCTTCATTCTTGAAGACCAACTGAAACTGAGCAAGAACTCAGTTTCTCCCTGGTTATTCCCTTTGTTAACATGTTTGCAGGATTCTGGCTAGTGTGTGTCTTTTCCAACTTCAAATGTCCATCTTCCAAGGAAGATCATATGAAGTGGTACCTCAACTGTATATGCTTAGTCTTTGAATGGAAGGCTGAGTTCTTTGCAAGATGAATGGCACTCTCACTGTCATAGTACAACCTACTATTCTCTTGCTTCTTTCCCAATTCCTCCATAAACCTCTGTAACCAAATCATCTCTTTGCTAGCCTCTGTAGCAAAAACATACTCTACCTCTTTTTTTGAAAGTGCAAAAACCTTTTACAGTTTTGAAATCCAACTTACTACTGTTCCACCTATAGTAAACACATACCCTGTGGTACTCTTCCTGCTATATTTATCACCTGCCATATCTGAATCAACATATCCTTGTAGAACAGTTTATGAACCTCCAAAACATAATGCATGATTAGCAGTACCTCTCAAGTATCTGAGAATCCACTGTACTGCCTCCTAATGTTCTTTACCTAGATTGTTCATATATCTGCTCACAACTCCCACTGCATGTGCAATATCTGGTCTTGTGCAAACCATTGCATACATCAAGTTGCCAACTGCTGATGAATATGGGACCTTGGACATGTATTCTATCTCTTCCTGTGTCTTGGGACACATTTCCTTAGTTAATTTGAAATGGCTGGCCAAAGGTGTACTAACTGGTTTTGCATTATGCATTNTGAATGGAAGGCTGAGTTCTTTGCAAGATGAATGGCACTCTCACTGTCATAGTACAACCTACTATTCTCTTGCTTCTTTCCCAATTCCTCCATAAACCTCTGTAACCAAATCATCTCTTTGCTAGCCTCTGTAGCAAAAACATACTCTACCTCTTTTTTTGAAAGTGCAAAAACCTTTTACAGTTTTGAAATCCAACTTACTACTGTTCCACCTATAGTAAACACATACCCTGTGGTACTCTTCCTGCTATATTTATCACCTGCCATATCTGAATCAACATATCCTTGTAGAACAGTTTATGAACCTCCAAAACATAATGCATGATTAGCAGTACCTCTCAAGTATCTGAGAATCCACTGTACTGCCTCCTAATGTTCTTTACCTAGATTGTTCATATATCTGCTCACAACTCCCACTGCATGTGCAATATCTGGTCTTGTGCAAACCATTGCATACATCAAGTTGCCAACTGCTGATGAATATGGGACCTTGGACATGTATTCTATCTCTTCCTGTGTCTTGGGACACATTTCCTTAGTTAATTTGAAATGGCTGGCCAAAGGTGTACTAACTGGTTTTGCATTATGCATTCTAAACCTCTCCAACACCTTCTCTGTGTACTCACCCTGAGACAATGTCAGTTTACGATTTTCCCTATCTCTTGTTATTCTCATACTAAGGATTTTCTTTGTAGCACCCAAATCCTTCATCGAAAATGAATTGGATAATTTCTTCTTGACCACATTTATATCCTACATATTAGACCCTGCAACAAGCATGTCATCTACATACAATAGCAAGATAATAAAACTTCCATTTTCTAGCTTTTTAAAATAAACACAACGATCAGAATGACATCTACTATAACCATGTTCTATCATAAACCTGTCAAACTTCAAATACCACTGCCTTGGAGCTTGCTTTAGGCCATATAAGCTCTTCTTCAACCTGCATACCAAATTCTCCTTTCCTTTGACCTCATACCCCTGTGGTTGCTGCATATAAATATCTTCCTCCAAATCCCCATGGAGAAAAGATGTTTTACATCTAACTATTCAAGATGCAAATCTTCTACTTCCACAAGACTTAAAATAGTTCTAATTGAAGTCATTTTAACAACAAGAGAAAATATTTCATCAAAATCTATACCTTTCTTTTGTGCAAACCCCTTTACAACAAGTCTAGCATTGTACCTCTTTTCTCCTCCATATTCCTTCAACTTGTAAACCCATTTATTCTGCAATGCTCTTTTTCCTATAGGCAACTGAACCAAGTCCCAAGTATGGTTATTTACCAAGGAATCCATTTCCTCTTTCATGCCTTGCTCCCACTTCCTTTTGGTGTCTATCTGCATTGCCTCTTCATAACATTCTGGTTCACCAGAATCAATCAACAATAAATAATACAATGAAGGATAGTATTTTTCAGGGGGTATACTTAACCTGGTAGATTTTCTAACAACACTTGCAGGTGTTTGAGGTACCTGCTACTCCTATTGTTGTACATTTTGATTTTCTGGTTCCTTTGGAATTTCTTTTTCAGTGATCTCATCAAGCACTGTGTATTCTTGTTTTTCTTTTTCCTATTTCTTTCCTTGCAACTGATCTTTGTACATGACCTTCTCATTGAATATGACATCTCTACTCCTAATGATTTTGTTATTTTCATAATCCCATAAGCGATAACCAAAATCATTAACACCATATCCAATAAAGGTACACTTGGATTTTTCCTCATGCTTTGTTCTATTTTCTTTATCAATATGGACAAATGCTTCACAACCGAAAGTTTTCAAAAAATAATAGTTTACCTTTTTTCCTGTCCATTCCTCCTATGGAATTATACCATCCAAAGAGCTTGAAGGTCCTCTGTTTATTAAGTAAACAACAATATCTACAACATCTGCCCAAAAATGTAAGGGCAAAACAACATGCAATCTCATACTCCTTGCACGCTCCATGATTGTCATGTTCATCCTTTCTGACACACCATTTTCTTGTGGTGTTATTGGAACTGTTTTCTCTCTACGAATCCCATGGTATGAACAGTAATCATCAAACTCCTTGCTACAATATTCACCTCCATTATTTTATCTGAGACAATTCAACTTTTTTCCTGTATCATTCTCAACCAAAGCTTTCCATTTCTTAAAAGTATCAAAAACATCAGATTTTTGTCAAATGCAATAAACCCAAGTTTTTCTAGTTGCATCATTAATAAAAGTAATATAATAATGAGAGCCACCAAGAGATGATATCTGAGCTGGTACCCATACATATGTATGCACAAGCTCTAACCTTTCACTCTTCTTTTCTTTTCCAACTCTGAGAAATCTGACTCTCTTCTGTTTTCCATAAACACAATGCTCACAAAAGTCCAAATCAATTTGTTTAAGATCTGGCAACAAATTTCTTTTGTGAAGTATCTGCATCCCCTTCTCACTTAGGTGTCCAAGCCTATGATGCCACAGTGTTGTATCCACTCCTGTAGAGGCTAAAGAGATAGAAGATTCAGTATTACCAGTACATAAATACAATGTACCCACCTTCTCTCCTTTCGCTATCACCAATCATCCTTTGATGACCTTCCATGTTATATCTATAAATATGGATATACAACCTTCAATTGCCAACTGCCCTGTTGAACTTAAATTTTTCCTTAAATCTGGAACATGTCTTACCTCTTTCAACAACCATTGGTTTCCATTGCATTGCTTTATTTTTACCTTTCCCATTCCAACAATTTTGCATGGTGCATCGTCACCCAAATGAACTTGTCCAAAATCACCTTGAACATAATCTAGAAAATGTTTCCTATGGGGTGTGGCATGAAATGAAGCATCTGAATCTACTACCCAAGACTCAGAAATATTATCTACAGAAAGAATCAAAGCATCTTGTAACACATCACCTGTTAAATTTTCTTCTTGATTTCTCTCCTCCTATCCATCTCTTTGTTTCTTTGGAGCTATGGAATCTTTCTTCAGATGTCCTTTCTTCCCACAATTCCATCACTCTATCTTTCCAAGTCTGTATTTGGATCTGCCCTTCCTAGAATTCCCACGGTTCCCGAAACCCTTTCCTCTATCCTTTTGTCTTCCTTTGTTCTCCATGTTGAATTCATTTCCTGATGTCTCACCTGTGATTTTCCGTCGCATTTCCTCACTAAGGATAACACCAACAACATCATCAGATTTTAAAGCATTTGAACAAGAGACATAATTACTTACAGCCATGACCAAGCTGTTCCATCTTTCTGGCAATGAGCACAATATTAGAAGAGCCCTGACCTCATCATCAAAGTCCACTTTTACAGAACTTAGTTGATTAGTAACCATATTAAAATCATTTAAATGATCTGCAACAGACCCACCTTCCAACATATTCATATTAAATAATATCTTCATTAGAAATACCTTATTGGATGCCGAGGGTTTTTCATACAATTTAGCCAATGCGTCCATGAAACCCTTCATTGTATTTTCTTTGGAAATATTGAAAGACACCGACAATTCCAGGCTCAACCGTATTATTCCTAGAGCCTTTCTGTCAAGAATCTCCCATTCTTCGTCCTTCGTAGCCACCAGCTTCATTTCTAGTCCACCCAATGGTAGGAATAGATCTTTCTGACATAAATAGTCTTCCATCTGCATCTTCCATAACTGTTAGTTTTGGTCGTTAAATTTCTCAACCCTAAACTTTCCATCTTTCGACATTGCTCCCACTCGAACCAGGAACCCTCTTTTCCTGCGAGTTACCTTTCGCTCTGATACCGGTTGTTAGAAAAATAGGACCGTGGAGAAATAAAATAAAACAAATGCGGAAACAAAACACAGAAGATACACAATACAATAGAGACATAGATTTACATGGTTCACCCAGTGTGGGCTACATCCACCAGAAAAATTGCCAGGTCCTTCCTTTATTATTATCCATCATATGAAGGGATACAACCTACAACAAACCTACTGTAACTTCCTCTTCTTTCTCTCACAGTTTCCTATCTCAGAATACAATATTTTCCATCAACCATCGTCGCAATACATTTCCCTCATAAAAGAGGGTTGCCTTCTAGGGAAAAAAACCCTAACATAATCTCTATCGTTAGATCTGCGACCTTAAAATGAACGGTCCAGATTTACAATGAAATTACAATATACATTTACAAGGCAATTTTTCCTTTGGGGGCTTCGCCCCTGAACCCCCGCTGGGGGCCTGCTTGCCCCCAGACCCCCCAGCCGGGGGGATAGCCCCCCCAGACCCCGCATAGGGGGTACCCCTCTCTGCACTCCCCCACATGGAAGAGTGTACATACTTTTGGGGTGTAAATACTTCATGGGTATAAACATGGCTGAAAGTAAAATACCTCTGAATCAGGAAGATAATCGGGCTCCACAAACAACAACCTTGAAGGTGGAATTTTCCCTTGGAAAGATCATGCGAAAGGTTTCTGCATAGTGAAGTTTCAACTATTATCATGGATCAAGGAAGATATCTTTTAATTGGAAGATTTGATCTACTGCTTCCACTGCTGGGTATTGAGATCATACAAAATGATAGGAAGCCACAATGTAGTCACACTACATGTCATCCTCCAACCAATGTATTCATATTTTCACAATCCACAACATATTATGTCAAGAGGGATACTACTTGAGTATGGAATCCACCGAGAGGAATATAGTGCCCTCCATATCCAACTAAATTTTCTTCACTTTTATCAAGGGTATCGATGTAAATTGTATACAATCACGAGGTGTCAGGAGATGAAATGAATTCTATCCTTACTGCCATACAAATTCTGGAAGTTGTAAGGTCTCGTTGAATCTCGACTTCTACAATTCAGAAGCAACAGAGGATGCCAATACAGGCAGTGGGAATGGCAAAGGAATCGAGGAAGAAGGATTCATATCTCATACCCAAAGTAGAGGCCTGGGTTTGGATTGACAATGA
>SNQJ01S0000460.1:568225-587797 GCA_010110895.2 Picea sitchensis
ATTTTTTTTTTTTGAGATCGACAAAAAATGCATCACAACCATAACATAATATAAAAAAAAATCTAATATTTAGATATAATGAAATCATTCCAAATTGATGACATGTATATATAGAGAAAATATTAATTCCACAAAGTTTCACATCGTTTTATCTATATTTGAAATTTTACAATTTTCATAATACTAACTCACCAAATTACACTCAATCCAGACACAATTTAAAACAATATATACACTTTACGTGAAGTTTATCTCGATTCATTCTTAGGAATTTTATATAAATCCTAGAAAGAATTGTCTTGAATCAACCATTAGTTCACAGACATTTTTCTTTGAAAAATTGTATATAATTCAAAAAAACTGTCCAGAACTATAATCGTTCCGTCCAATTATAAATCAATATTTTTGATCCACTTTTCATAATTGTTAAAATATACAGAACAATCAAAATACCGTAACCATAAGAAAAAATGATGATGGATGCTTATCTTCGATCCAGAGATTTGCGCTAATCCTTCCTTGCTTGTCAATCCAAATACTTCACCTATACCTCCCAGCCAACACTAGGGGTACTCTTCTTCCCCCTTAGCCCCCTGAGCCACAAAGGGGTCACATAGAAAATATCAGGCCAAAACTAGCTCAAACTTGCCCTCCCTAGGAGAAGCTTCCACCTCTTGCACAAGGTGGTATCGCAACTCACACAAGTAAACTTAGTCACAAACAAATTTGACAACAATTCAATCATCCAACAATAGGGTACCTTTTGTTCTTCCTCACCTTTCTTTTATAAAATATTTCTATTGACACTTGTCTTCTCATGCAATATTAGATAATTTGTAAATAACGTTTTAGAGATTATTTACCCTAAACACATGTTACTTTCCCCCCAAGTTGCACATGTTTTAATTTCTTTTAATTAAATAAAGTATGAATTTTCCCTCAAATCCTCAAATTAGTTCCTATAATTTCTCCTAGTTGTCTCTTAGTTCCCCAATTTCTCTTTTATCGTGTCTACTAACTAATTTATAGTTGGAGTTTGATTAAGACTATTCTCTTAGTTAGTCTTTAGAGTCTAGATTGACATAGGATTCTAACTCTATGTTGACAGCCCATTCTCTCATGAAAACAATTTCTTTTATTTAAAATTTTCTTTTAGTAAATTCATGCACACATTGTGCACATGTCTTCATTTTATTCCTATTCTCCCTTTACTAGTTTTTATTAGTCTAAAATTTCCCTTAACACATTTCTATAACTTGTTTAGGAATACTTATGTTCCCTTTCATAATTTTAAAATAAGATTATATAAATTCACATTCTTTTTTCTATCAGTTTTAAGTAATTGTTTTATTCTCTAAGGTCTCTAGATTTCTATTAACTCATTAAATTATTCATGCAACGTGCCCTTCAAGACGCACCTACGTGCTCCAAGGGTGCCACTTACCATTTGACTTAGTTTGGAAGTTGTGTGACACTTGGAGTCAATACTCCACTTGTCGACCTTGTGTGAGACTAAGGGACTACTAAATAATAAGGAATCCTCCTTATTGCACGCCCCTCATAAATCCCCATGAGTGATTGTATCAGTCTTACCTCATGACATCGTGAACCTATCTAGAACAAGGTAGTTATTATCCTTCAGTTTAGTTCCCAATGAGAGTGCTCGTAGGTTGTGACAGGGATGATGCCACACCTCTTCCTCATCTATCTGATATCTATGTATGACCCCTTTACTCCATATGTGAGTTGGATTAGCAAGCATCACCATTCCCACATCCATTGACAAAAATAAGATTAATAACTCATATACATGAAATCCATAACTGAAAACATCATAATACATGCGTAATAAAACAAATACACATAATAAAATTCTATAGTCCACTCCCTGACTCAATCTGGATTCCAAGGAATTTTTTCGATGCTTTCAACATCCTCATCATGTCACATTTCCTGCACACTCAGGAAACCTCATCATAATACCTGTCAATGCTATACATCAATATTAATAACATATCAAAATTTAAATATTAAAGCATATCATAATCATATAAACCAAATGAGATAATCATAATGTACCATATTTAACCAGATCACTTTCACACAAGTGTCCTCAAAGAATAGTCAGCGTTATGAAAATGTAGTCGGTGAAAATTTGGATGTTACAAAGTTCGTTGAGGAAACCCTATTTTGGTTGGCCCTCGCGGGTCAGACCGCTAATTTCCTGCGAAGCATCCCCACGAGTTTCTTAGGTCTCATCATGTGAGGCCCCATGTGACAGGATGTCTTAGTCCCTTGAGGACAAGAAAAAATTTGGGGTTATGCTAATACAAGGTCTGAAAAGTCAGAAGTGAGCTTACACGTCATATCTATTGTGTATCAGGTCAGTTGTAGAGGTATTATTATGCTTATGTGTTTGTTTTGATGGTTATACTTGGTCATGGTATGATACATGCTTGAGGTATGGTTGGTTTGGCACATGATTGAGGTACAAATTGGCTACATGGTTGATAGAGGTATATTGTTGTATTTGGTTATGACATGACTGGTATGGTTAGTCTTTGAGTTGTGGATGTATGGTTGAGGTATACATTTGATGTATTGTGGAACATGCATGTGGGACATGCTTTGTTTCTTTGAGTCTCTTCATTGATGATATGGTATATTAGGTATATACATGATTGATGCTATGTTATATGGTACTGTTTTCATATGTGGTTGTTCTTCTAGTACATGATTTATGATGTTATGGTATCTACACTTGGCATATATTATGGTACATGATTGATGCATTGTTGGTACATAGTTGATGCATGGTATGACATAGGTTTTGGTACAACATGTTGATGATACAGTGACAACTATAGGTTGATGGTACATTGGCAGTGATAGGTCAAATACAATGACAAATTGATAAGTTACATGTTGATGTGACAAAGGTAGTGACAGTGGCAGTGACATATATTGTTACAGTGACAATGATACTGGTAGTGATAGTTCGTCTCTATTTATATTTCAGGGCGACAGGACATTGAAAGGGGGTTGTAGCCTTCTTCTAGTTGGTGTCGGAGAACTTAGGGAGTTGGATCTTCCTTCAAGTTGGAACTTGAGAATCAAGGGGTTGTATCCTCCTTTTGGTTGGAGCTAGAGAATTCAGGGAGTTGTAGCTTCCTTTAGGTTGGAGCCTATAAATATGGGTCCTAGCCTCCTTCCAATTGTAGTTGGAGAATTGGGAAGTTGGTTCTTCGAATGAATGTAATATTTTATATAAGAAAGCATTCTGTGGTTTTCTCCCATCTTAGTTTCTACGTAAATTATGGTGTACTGTGTATTTGATGTGATGTGATTCTAGTTATGTTTATATGATTTGTTGAGACCTTTCCGTGCTTCCATTTTTCCCTCCCACATTATATTTTCCCACCTCTTTACTCCTTTTATTTTTCCCCTTCTATACCTTCTCTTTTTTCCCATTTTATTTTATCCCTTCTTTTATCCCTATCTGGGTTACTATACTTAGCCATATTTCAGTTCGTGGGTTCACGGGTTTTCTCATTTTCATTTCCATCCACTTACTCATACACAAGTTCATTTCAACACTTAGACTTTTTCTTCAAAATTGCAGGTATGCGGGATCAAAAGCTCTCCTTTTTCTATGACCCTCACTTTGTACTTCAACTTACATGATCTACATTTCAACCATCACTTAACCTTTAGCTTCGTCACGGGTTCTAGGCTCCAAGGTATTCCATTTTTCATGCACATGAGTTTGACCAACCATTCCTCTATACTTAGTATATTTTTTATCATCTCTACAACCGCGGGTTGGTGGGTTCGGGGGTTGGAGGGTTCACAAAAATATAATATTTAAATTTTCTCACACCCGTCCTGGCCATTACTTTGATTTTTCCAATACACATTAAGTACTATTTAAATCCTAACAACTGTTGTGTAGGCCCCAGAAAGATCATCATTAATGGTGAAAGGCTCAAGGAATTTTTAATTAAATTCTTATTTAATATTCATTTTCCAAGGGATTAAACTATCATTATCTTTCCGAAAAGGCTTATTTAAGAACATTACCCAGATGAAGAAATAGTTCTGTCAACTTGATGGCAGCATCAAATCAACGACAGTTTTTTGGTGACAATATGAATATTTTTGGTCGCGAAGATCAAAACTTCCAGTGGTCTAGAGAATACTGGTATTATTCCTCCCATCCTACTACATAGAAATATGGCTATGTAATTTGGACATCCAGAATTTCTCATGCTAGTTGTGTCCCATAGGTTTTATATTGTAAAGAAATTGTTTCATGGTGTGTGGACAAGTACGTATCGAATCAAAGAGTCATACAACTCCGGGGATATTCTCTAATTTCTCTTTCACCTTAGGTCTTCTGCAAGATGTTAAAGCTGCCAAAGGCGACTCTTAATTTAAAAGTTGAAGATTGAAGATAATTATTGAAGAAACATAATAATGGTCTTGACCCCCTACCAAAGTACTTGGATAATCCCGCATTTGTCCCAACAGACATAACCATAATCCAGGTTAAATATATAAATAATACCTATGGATAAATTGCATGACTATTCACTAGAGTAACATGTTAGGAGAACACTGCTTTTATATCTCAGATGATTTTCTATATTATGTATTTTACAATCCAAGGAAAAACAATTTTTGATTGGTGAAATCTCATTTCTATCGAAATTTCTTCCCAATTGTCACATTACAAAAAAGATATAAAATTCTTTATGGCCTCTTATTTGATATTTTCTATTGTGCACTGTTTCCAATTCCTTAATTTGACCATCAGTAAAAGGGTAAATTGTGAAGCAGATCATGTTACCTTTTGGTATCAAGCATTGTGGAAGAATATAACCCCTCTATTTTTCTATGAAGTTTACAATGAATTTGTTTCAGTTTTAAAAAAAAAATTGTTGGGCAAAAAGACTTCAAGGATATTTGTTGAAGCTACCAATTTTTAGAGAAAAAGGGGGCGATAGAGAAAATGGAAAATCATAGTATCATAAGGATATTTTTCTAAAAATAAAATCCTTCTTTCCTTTCATATTATGTACCCGATAAATTATTCATTACAAAGGTAGCGAGGCAATATAATTTCTGGTTTCACTTTTTCCATGAAAAAAGGAAAAAGTAGTTTATTTCTCTTCCATGGAAGATTGGGGAGTTTGTCTTAAGAAATATAAATAAAATTGATGAATTTTCAAATCATTTTAACAATGTGAGTTTGAAGTATGATGAAAAGATCAAAGGTTTTGATCCAAACAAAATCTTTGTTTGACATATGCTATCAGTAGGGTTCAATAACTCTTTCATTAAAACTATCTTGAGTGAATAAGAAGAAGTAAAACCAAAGCACTCATGTACATAATGATGGAGATTTAGAAACATTACTTTGCAATAATGATATTTACAAGCAAAAATGAAAAATTCCCAGTGAAAGAAGTGTTCAATCTCCAGTTGTCACTCCTAAGAATTCTACCTTCAGGAGCAGTGCTCCAGTGGCCCACCAATTAAAAAGTTTGTCAACAATGGTTGCACTAGAGGGGAAGACAAGAATCCTCCCTCTAGAAAAATTGAAAGTTCACACAAATTTCTCGTGAGAAAGAAGAGAAAAACCCTAGTGCAACGAGAAGAAAATAATATTACAGAAAATGATATCCAAAGATTCTACTTGGAAGATGTGGAACTAGAAGAAGACATTGAAAAAATATTCCCTACAATAGAATAAGAGGAGTATGTTTCTCAACAAGATTTTGTGCTTGAAGTTATTAGGAATTAAACATTTAGTGAAGAATAATCCTTCACTTTTTAGAGCGATGTTTTTGATAGAGAATATAAAAAGTTGTTTGTGGAAAGAATTGACCAGAAAAATATGAAAGGAAAAGCTCGATCAGAGGTTGATCTAAAGTATATGCGACCATCCCATATTTCCAAAATTCATAAGGAAAATGGGGACACACTTGATGACTCTATTGATGGTTTATAGGTTGAGAATGCCAACTTAAAGGAAAAGATCAAAGAATTGGAGACTACCTTGATGCCTCTTCCCATATTGGTTAGTCCTTTGACAATGATAAGACCAACTACACTTGGTATCAAGTTAAAAGGATCATGAAGTTTGCTTACAACGGTTCAAAATTATGTTGAGAAAAATATTAAAAAGAGAATTTCATTGATAATAGAGGCCTGAGAGGTATGTAAACATATTGTTTCTTTTGGTTCAAGAGCGCATGAATTTCATGAATATCTCCATGTTGATTTTAATAATGAAAAAGGATTTTACACAGATGTTGTTTTACCACTTGGGATAAAAGTCTCAAACATGACAGAATTAAAGAGGATAGAAGAAGATCTGCCTTCTCCTAGTCATATCAAACAGTTGAATGCATGTTGGAAAGAAAATATCAAGAATTTGAGAAACTTTTTCCAAGCATGCAATGAAGCTATAGTGAAAATAGAAGAATTGTTTAGAAGGATCACATAAATAGATTTAGCAGGAAGCACCGTTGAGGTGCAAGATCCTAAATTAATCTTCAATTCAATGTTTATGAAAAGGAAACAATTTTATGAACACGTGGATATACTAAAGGGATTATTGACTGAGAAATTAATTAACATAATTCAATATGGTTAAGAAGAGATAAATAATTGGCTTATGGGTTATTTTATGAATAAAAAAAGATATTGAGGAATTGAACCACAATATTTCTCATGATCTAAGAGATCTAGATAGTGAATTGTTTAATATCAAAATTAGGCATGAGATAAATGTTGCGCCAATGAATAATTACATTGAGGATTGGTTTACAAGGGAAATCGATAAGTTAACTAAACAGGGCCAATAAATGACAGTTGAGACAGTTCTTGTAACTGTCAATGAGGAGAATAAAAGGACAACAATAAGCAAGTGAAAAAGTTGAGATACCATCATAGTAAGTTTATGCTGATCACATTTTTCTTTCCTTATCAGTTTTTTATCCAGTTATTCCTCTTCTTTCATTAGAAAGTTTTAACCGAAATATGATAATTTCCTTTTTGTCTTCCTTCTAGGTCTTGCTACTCTTCCTCTTCCCACCTTCTTCTCTTTATGTTCTATTTTTTGTTTATATTTACTTTCATGGTCCGTAGGATCCCTAATCCCAGTTCTCTGGACAAACACATTTTAATTTCAAAGCATTGTAATAGACTTTAATATTTTTTTCAAAAATCCTAAGAGAATTAAGTCGGGATCAATTTTGACAATGTTTTATAACACTGAGTTTTGAGTATAAAATATTTTAGATTGGACTATCATTTTCTTCCCTTGATCTCTACATGTGGCTACTCTATCAAAGTTCTCTTATGCATATGAATCATCTTCTTTTATTTTCATGTGTGATAAAAAAAATATTTTCTCTATGATGGATGTGAGGAAATTTTATTTATAATTTCAAATGTGTGATGTATGAGGTTCCTCGTCATCTCTCATGATTTTTCTTTAAAATAAAAAATTTCTAATTTTCTGCAAATTTTATTTTTCTTTGAGCATAATAGTGGACTTTCTCAAATTCCTATATCATTTTGAAATATAGAGTATCAAAGAATATCATAAAAAAGAGAGGAGTTACACCTCTATAAAAACATAGGAGGATTCACATCCTCGTGAGTTTTCCGTTTCGGTCATGACAGATTCAAGCGTCAACATTTTTGGCGACCATACTAGGGACAACTGGAAAATTTGAAACTTGGTTTAGAATATTTGAAAATTCATGAATTTGCCTTAGGCTGATCGTCCCTAGTTAGAAATTGAATTGAATAATAAAAGAATCATTTTTCATCAGCTATATAATCTTGTAATAACAACAGCCGAAACTAGGGAAGAATTGGAAAGATCTTGAAAAGCACTAGTCCAAGAAGAAGAAAGAGAACCTCATGGAGAATGACAAGGAGGCGAAGGATGTGGTAGAATAAATAAAGAAGGGAGAAGATTTGGAAATAGAAAAAGAATAAGATATCCCCCCCTCGATATTCTAGGTGAGCAACACGAGCTCCCTATTCTCCCTAAGGTTACTCTGAATTTTTTTTCCGGAGATGGAACAATCAACGCTAAAAGACATGTTGATTTGTTTTTGGATGTTTGTGACTTTCATCTTGTGGAACATGACGATTTAATGGTAAGATTATTTCTCTAGTCCTTATTGGGCCAAGATTATGAATGGTATATCACATTTCCCACCATATCTATTGGTTCTTTTGATGACCTCGAAAACATGTTTCTGACTATGTTTTCTCCCCCAGTTGCATACCACACTCTGCTCACTAATTTTACTCATATATGCTTAAAGAGGAATGAGAGAATGTGAGATTTCAATACTGAGTTTAATAAAACCTCAAATAATATTTCTGAAGATAAGAGGACAAATGACCCAGTCATATGTGGTTGTTATAAGAATGCTATGCCACCAAATGTAAACTTTGCTGTCAAAACATCCCAAATTGACACTTTAGAGGAAGGAATGACTAAGGCCACATAAATGGGGGAAATAATGATTGAAATGGGTGTTGACCCTGATATCTTCCTGGGAAAAGTACAAAGGAAACTAGGAATTCTGAATATTGATGATCAATGAGCCTCTAGTTTGAGAAAAAATGAAGAAAAAAATCGTGGTCGAGTCAAAATCAAGCCACTGGAGGAGGGTTTTTTAAAGGAACCATACCAGATGTGAAGGTAGACCCTGTTGCAACACAAGAAACTAATAAAAGGGTTGAGATTTCACAAGTGAATAGAACCATCAAGCAAATGCAAAATGAAATCACTAGATTAAGAAGGGTTGATAATTATATAGGAATCCCAAGAATGTTGGTCCAAGAACAAAGAAAGAACCTTCCCCAAGAAAATAGAATGAGGTTTGAAAATACTAATAATCAACAAAGACAAAGGGTCCCAAGACAACCAGTTCCAAATGCAACTATTTTGGATGAGATATATGATGAACAAATAGCTAATCAAGAAAATGATTATTTACTGGAGGAAAATTTCGAAATTGTACAGATGGACGGATGCGATACGTCCATGTATATATTTGAAGAAGGAGACATTGATCCTGAATCACAAGAGAATGTCTCCCAAACATGGGTATTTGTAAATAAATCCAAAAATAAAGATGATTCTTAAAATGAAAAAGAAAAATATAAATAAAAGGGGAATGAGAAAGAGGCCAATAAAAATGTGATATGTAATACTTGAACCAAAAATAAACATCTGATATCAAACCCTCCCCAGATGAAATACAACGTTGTAGAGGATTTGAGTAAGTTGGGGATTACTCTTCCCTTCAAGGAAGTGGTGAAGATCTCTCAAAAGAGGGAAAATATTCTGAGATTGTTGGATGACCCATCTAGAAGAATGGAGGTCGTTGTCATAAGTCCAAAGAAAAGAAAAAACACATCAACAATCATGTTGAGAGGTAAAGTTCCACCTTTCTATATTTCAATTGAGAATCATGATGTTTCACTCCCTAACTGTTGAGTTGACACTGGTGCGACAAATAATATTATGCCATTGGCGGTCATGGAGCCAATGGGTATGAACATGTGAAAGCATTTATGAAATTGATTCCATGCAGGTGCCATATTATGGATTGATCAAATATTTTTATGCTTGGATCACTATTGCTCCTCATATTTTTATAGTTTTCAATATTGTAGTGGTGGACATTCCTCCTACATATGGAGTTGTCCTAGGAAGAGATTGCTCATCTATGATTGGAGGCTACATAATGAATGATGGAAGCTACATTATGTTTCCAGGTAAATACAAAACAATGATCAAGGTTCATCGTGAACCCAGGAGTTTGTTTTCTTTCAAAAAGAAGGATAATGAGCTAGTGGAAGATTATATAGATGCCGGGATTGGAAATTATCTTGTCCTAGACATTGATACAATTGAGGACATGGAGAATCAAGAAAAGTATTTTAAGGGTTACTGGAGGATTTCATTTGATGGTGCCTACTCAAGTTCAGGGAGTGGAGTTGGAACTGTTCTTATAAACCCAGAAAATATTTTTCATCCACATGATATCAGAATTGAATTTGCATGCACCAATAATGAGGAATAATATGAGGCTTTGATTCAAGGAATGATCCTCAAAAAATAAATGAAGATATAACATTTGATTGTAACTGGCGACTCCGAGTTGGTAATAAATCAAGTTACCCATAGATATAAGATTAACAAAGAAAGACTCAGATTATATTTCAAAAGAGTTAATGAATTGATGGAATCTTTTAGCTCTTTTAACATTTCTTTCATCCCAAGAGATAAAAATCAGAAGGAAGATTCATTAACTTTGGCGGCTTCACTTTCGAACCCAGATGATGTTGAGAGAAAAAAATATTTTCAAGTAAACACAATATTCTGACCTTCTGTACTTGACAATCAGGATTATTTACAAGTGTTTGAGAACAATGAAGAACTAGATTTTTTTTGGTAAATGGTGATGAACATGAGGAAAATGATAACTTTCGTATTCCAAAGAATTGTGTTCAGTTTGAGTCCCTTTTTACAAGAGATCATCATGCCAAAAATATACTAGAAGAAGTGTCTGCCCGAAAAGTCCAAGAAACAAGAAAGATTAATATTGGGACTGTTGATTCCCAAAAATATGTCAACTTGGGAGTTGATTTCACAGATGATGAAGTTGATCAATATGGTGTACTCTTTAAAGAATATCTTGATGTGTTTTCATGGTGTTATGATGATCTAAAGGAATATGATAAAACAATATTTCAACACATTATTCCGTTGAGATAAGGAGAAAAGCCTAGCAAGCAAAATATAAGGATGATGAACCCAAAATTAAAGCCACTAGTAAAGGTTGAATTGGAAAAATTAAAGAAAGATAGAATAATATACCCTATCATACATTCTGATTAGATTTCAAATCGAGTGGTTGTAAGAAAAAAGATTGGGGATATTCAGATGTGTGTAGATTTAAGAGACCTTAATAAATCAAGTGTGAAGGATAATTATCCTTTCCCTAACATGGAATTTCTCCTCCAACAGGTCACATGATCAAATTTCATTTCCATGTTAGATGTTTTTTCTGGGTACAATCAAGTCTTGGTTGCTGACGAAGACAGAGCAAAGACAACTTTCATAACACCTTGGGAGACATATGCATATGCTCAGATTCCCTTTGGTTTAAATAATGTTGGAGCTACATTTCAGAGGGCTATGGATCACGATTTTTAGGGTTTGATAGGAAGATTCATGTTGGATTACCAAGATGATTTAATGGTGCACTAAAAAACTAGGAGTGATCACATTCATCACCTGAGGAAAGTTTTTGATAGATGAATATTATATGGTGTCTCTTTAAATCCAAAAAAGTGTTTATTTTCTATAACTGAACGAAACTTATTTGGCCATGTTGTGTGAAAAGAAGGAATATATATTGATCTCGATAGAATTAAAGCTATAAATGAACTCAACCCTCCATCATCCAAGAAGGGAGTCTAGTCATTTTTTGGAAAAATCAAATTTGTATGAAGATTTGTTCCCGACTATGCAAGTATTGTGAAGCCCATCAATTCATTGTTGAAAAATTATCAAAGTTTCGAATGGACCTCAGATACACATGAATATTTTAGTAATATAAAAAAGGAAATCACTACAACCCCAGTCCTCATTATTCCATATTTCCAAAGATACTTCATCATTTATTCATTTGAAATAGAAACTCTTGTGCCATCTCTTATTACTCAAAGAAATGCCTAGGGTGAATAACTTCCAATTAGTTTCATGAGAAATACCCTTCATGATTATGAATTAAGATATTCGGAATTAGAGAAATAAGCCCCGTCTCTTGTAAAAGCAGTGGCACACTTTAAAACCTACATATTAAATTATCATGCCATTGCATATATTCCATCCTCTCCTGTGAAGATGATTTTAAATCAACAATTGAGAGAAGGAAAATGGGAAAATTGGTTGGCAAAGATTCAAGAGTATGAAATTAAAATTAATCCTTTAAAAGAGTCAAAGAACATGGTCTGTGTAAGCTCATTGCGAATGGTGATTCTTTGGATGGAGTAATTTTGATTTCAGTTGGAGAACCTATGTCTGTTTCAAAATGGTATAGAGATATTATATTTTACTTAAGGTCTAGACAATTTACAGTCATCATGAACCCAAAGGAGTGAAGAACATTGGAAATGAAGTCAAATAAGTATGTACTGATGGCTGATGTATTATTCAAAAGGAAATATGATGGAATATTGTTAAGGTGATTTGATGAAAAGAGAGCTCAATAATTGATGAAATAATTACATAAAGGTATATGTGGCAGAAATTTTGCACTGACTGATATGACCCATAAAGTAATAAGAGATATTTTTTATTGGCCATTAGTTTTTAAGGACGCATATGCTACCATAAGAAAATATGTATCTTGTCAACAATTTTCAGGGAAAATGAAAAAATCTGCAATTCCATTACAACCTATATCTGTAGAACAACCATTTTTTCAATGGGGACTGGATGCCATTGGACCAATAAATCCAAAATCAAGTAAAGGTAACATATTTATCCTCACAACTACATATTATTTTACGAAGTGGTCGAAAGAAGTAGCATTAAAAATAGATGATTCTGAAGATTTGATTAAGTTTCTCAAAGATAATATCTTGTCAAGATTTGGTGTCCCATAAAAATTCATTACTAACAATGGTTCAATTTTCATTGGGTCAAAATTTACTGAATTTTGTGGAGTATGGAATCGTCATGGGGCTGGCATCCAATTATTATCCATAATGGAATGGTCTCGCAGAATCCACTAATAAGACACTCATTCATATATCAAATAAAACTATTGATAAGAAATAGAAGAATTGGCATTTGAAATTGACAGATTCTCTATGGGCAAGCAAAATGACTCCAAAATACAGTATTGTTATGTCTCTGTATATTTTGGTCTATGAGAAAGAAGAAAAAATACCAATCAACTTCGATATAAATGATTTGACTTGTGTATTTAATACAGAGGATACAAAATATAGTACGCCTATGCAAAAGAGAATGAATCAATTTTTAAAATTGGAGGAAGAACGAAGTGAAGCTTTGTATAGAACTTCTCAGCGACAAAAAAGTATCAAAAACCATTTTGATCAAAGAACAACCATAAATAACTTTCAAAAGGGTGAACTAGTGTTGCTCTTGAACAAAGCTAAGGAAAAACCATTGATGCACACAAAATTTGAAGCACTCATGATTGGACCATATATCATTGAAAATATTATGGGTTTTAATGCATATATGATCAAAGACATGAAGGGGAAAATGTTAATGGTTCTTGTTAATGAGAAACATTTGAAGAGGTTTTTCGCATGAAATTTTCTCATCTCCTTGTACATAGTTTTCAATTTATTTTTTACATCCTTACTATTCGACTCCATAGCCAAAATGATAGAAACATCTGGTCATGAAGATTATGGATTCTTGACAAAGCACAAGGGGTTATCATCCCACAATTGGAGCCATATGTTGAGACCTTTTCATGCTTCCATTTTCCCTCCCACATTCTATTTTACCACCTCTTTACTCTTCTTTTCCCCCTTCTATACCTTCTATTTTTTCCCATTTTCTTTTATCCCTTGTTTTTTCCCTTTCTGGCTTACTATACTTAGCCATATTTCAATTCACAGGTTCACGGGTTCGTGGGTTCATGGGTTCATAGATTGTCTCATTTTCATTTCCATCCACTTACTCATACACAAGTTGATTTCAACACTTATAATTTTTCTTCAAAATCGTGGGTATTGTTGGTGTATATATATGCTTAGTATATTTCACTCATTTATATGTCAATCCGGGATTCGTAATCAAAAGAGTTGTTACACCATATGTGTTGAAAAGAGGTAACCTATCTATATTTGTTGTATCTATCTCAATAAGGAAATAATTAATAACATAACACTCTATTTTTGAATATCTAAATGTTGCACACAACTTCAAACTCAAAAGATAAAACTTATAGTAAAACTCTCAAAAAAACACTTAATTGAAAAGGTTCTTGCTTAGATAACAATTTTGTTCATTATAGGCTCATGAAATGAAGAGATGAACTAAGACCTTGCCACCTGTAGCAATTGAAATGGAAGTTAACAATTCACTCTAATTACTCTTTAGAAAGAAACCAATCATAGCCCAATCAATTCCAATCAAGCCTTCTTTAATATAGGAAACAATCAATATGATTGAGAGACCTCATTACATGGAGCATGAAGGTAAGAGATGAAGTCTTACGGTTCTTGTACCTACTAAGAACATCACAATCATAAATTCAAAACAATAAAAATTTCTTATTTAACAATCCCACACATCTATCCAACTCTTGTTAACTAAATGTCAATTTGGAGAAATGAAAATGGAATTATCTACTCTGCTCAATGTATAACTATTCACACTGATCCAAACTCAAATAAATATGTATTGTACCTAAAAAAGTTTATGAACTTAGAATTATCTGTAACACACAACTATTAAGTTTTCACACTCACACAATTGACTTACAACACACAAAAACATGTACAGGGAGGCTTACCTTGGTTGGGGTGGTTGGCCCTTGCTGAACCAACAAGGTACCTTTAAATAAATTACAGGCTAAAACCCTTTACTCATACTCATGAATTGCACAAAATAACATTTGCATTCCTTCAATTGATCGAGTGAATTAGTAGTTCAACATTTCATTTCTCATCATAACAATGTGTATCATTCTCTACTTGCTTACTAGTTACTATCATCTACGCAACATCACTTTTAAATAAGGTTAGCCATTATAACCAAGGTCTGAGGATAATTATCAAATGTTTTCAAAATATTACAATTGGTGAATTATATTGTATATCAAGGAATGGAATTCATCCTCATGACACAAAGTGCATGAGTGATGAAGTCTATCATGATATTCAAACTATCCAAGGATATTTCTATCCAACTAATTTTCTTGAAATCACCACCAGCATACTTGTTCAAACGTTAATCCTGTAGACAGGGGTTTATTACCGGACTAGCACAGTCATAAATCTGGGTACCAGATCAACGCAATGGTAGTACCAGAATAGGCCCAAAGTTGGTACTAGATCAAGCAGAGTATTGGTATCGAATCATTACAAAGTACCAGATCAGGCGGAGTACCGGATTAGGCAGAGTATTGGTACCAGATCACTATAGAGTATCGGATTAGGCGGAGTACCGGATCAAGCGGGGTGCCGAATCAAGTGGAGTACTAGATCGGTGGGTTGTTGTAGTACCAGAGCAGCGATAGTACCATATGAAGTTAGGCCTTTCACGAGGCAGCTTAATAATAGTCAAAGTGATTAGGAGCATAATAATCAACCATTTAATTCCAATTTAATCAAAAAAATCAAACAAATCATGTTTTAACATAGGTTACCTCTCTATGCATATGGAAAAGGTCAAAAAGTAGGTTTTTGGAGGAAATGGACAACATATACACATGTCAGAGGTAAAATTGACTCAGATAGAGGATAATATAGGGTAATAGAGGTGTCAAAATGGAGACTCAACATTTCCCCCATGCTTAAGTCATTGCATGTCCTCATGAAAAAATGTTAAAACTAATACTCAAAACTTTTCAAAACTAAACTATCTCCCATCCTATCTGAACATCATTTATCTAGCTGTAGAATGTTGAGACCAGAAGCTTCGCTCCTAAGTTCCTTCTTAATCACCCTAGTGTATAGGATTAGACATAAAAATTTGTTGAGTTTATAAGAGACTTTTTCGTGTGCATCCTGTAACCTTAGGTTATATTCTTTCAATTGTGTATTTTATGCTTTAATATGCCTATCCAATACTTGATACTATATAACCTACTATTTCATCTTCTCATTTTGTTTTGTCAGTTTCCCAACCTTCACTATCAACTGTTGTTTGCTCAGAGAATTGGCAGGATCAAATGTGGTTGTTTGTTCAGTCACCTCCTCTCGGGCTTCCTTCTCCTTTAGTAGACCTCTCAGGGTTTCTGTCACTAATCCCTTGGTCTCACTAATCATCACTCCATAGCCACTTTATTTCTATGGAGAAGTCGTAATATCAATAGTCTCTTCTGGAAGAGAAGGCACATGTGGAACTATTATCTGTTTGTCCATGCTCCTTATGGTTCTTCGTACAGGAAGTGAGGCTTCCTCAGATTTCCTGATAGGGGTGGACGTCTCTTCAAACAACTTCCTCTTCTTTGTTGTAATAGAAGTTATAGGAACGGGGACCTGTTTCTCTTGTATATATTTGATTTTCACCTTAGAGGAACGAAGTGTAGGTTCTGGAGTTTATTCTTGCTGAACATTCCTTCTTTCCACTCTGGAGGACTGAGGTGGAGGCTCTAAAATTTGTTTCTTTTGAACCTTCCTTGTTTTGAGCTTCCCCTTACTTCCACTTGTCACCTTAAGAGTCTTCTCCATCTCACTAATCAGTTCTTGAGGAAACACAATAGCTACTTCAGGGGTCTTCTCCAACTCATTAACCGATTCTTGAGGGAACTCAATAGTTTCCTCGGAGGCACCATATGAAACTTCCTTTTGACCAGGTTTCCTCCTTTTTCACCTTTCACTTCATGGAAATTGATTTGTATGGATTGAGGATGGACTTGGTTCCTTAGATTGGGCATGCCTCTCCTTCTTAGATGTAGTGGGATCCTATAGGATTTGTTCTTCTTGCACACCCTTCTTTTGACACTTTTTTCTGATTTGAATGTTTAGTTCATGGGGCTTTTCCAACTTTCTAATTGGCTCTGGTGATAATTCAATAGTTTCCTCAGGAGCACTATCAAAGTGTTCACCTTGCCCACAGTCCTTTCTTTGTTGCCTTCTAGTTTCTGGAATCAAGGTTGGAATTGTTTTCTAAGATCGGGAGGTTTTCTTTTTCTGGATGCAGTAGGATCCTCCATAATAGGCTTATCCTTACCCAATTCATCAATAGGTTGGGATGAGCTAGGTGTAACAATATCTTATTCACCCCCTAACCTCTTCCCTTTGTTTTTCTTTGTCTTTCTATTGGACCCCTCACTGTATACCTTTGTTTCCTTCTCTTCTATAGATTTAAAAACTCCTTCTTGAGAAAACTTTTGTTGAAGTAGTTGTTTCCAACTACTACCTTGTTTTCTCAATGCACAGACAACCAATAATTTCATTAGGCCATGGTGATGGATACTGGTTTCTAGTTTCTTCGATGTTGATTTAACTCCTCTCACCATTTTATTTAAACTCATCCAGAGGAAGTGGGGAAAACTAATTTGTGGCCCCCCTTCAAAATGTGACAAAAGTTTTAAATGGTATAGGAGGGTCACAACATACCTTCCTTTGCAAGTGATAAATATATGCAAACTAATGAGAATCATCCAATACTCTTCTTTAATGCAACTTAGAGGAATGCCTTTGGTCCAATCAGGGTCTTGATGCTCCGGCCGTAGAAATTTCTGACAAAGATTCCTGTCGACGATCACCCCCTTAAAATATTTCTCTCCAGAGGAAGGTAAGCCTATATCTTCCTCTATGGTGGCCTCCGAAAATTTCAATTTCATATTCCCAAATTGAACACTTTCTCCTTCATAGGTCTATGCAAAATCAAGAGAGACTCCCTTGTGATAGCCTTTGAATTTTTCCAAAAATGGAACCCAACCGACCTATTCAAATCTCTCCCTGCAAGAATGATATTCCTGTGTCTCCCTGTAAAATTGGAACACAGGATCATGTCTATACACCCCCATGTTGGATTAAAAATATTCTTAAAGAATATGAGGCAATGGAACAAAGGATCAAGGGTTGATGTTGGACTCGAGATATAATCAATTTATGACAATTATTAGACACTTTTTGCCGAATGTACATATGCGTTTTTCATGTTTTGAATGAGCTTTTTGAAGAATTTTATGATAAAACGGTATGATCGACATTAGGTACGTATGATTCATGTTTAATGATTATGTTGAGTATAATTCAACATGTTTTTACACTTCCAAGGATCTGATTCACATTTTTTGGTGTTACAGAGCGAAAATGCACCACGTTTCTGCTTCCGACACTCATTCTAGCACTCGTTCCGGTACTCGATCCAGCACGACGTCCAACACCTCTTCCTGCACAAAAAGGAAGGGCGACTTGGTGGTTATGGTATTGGCAGCTAGTGATGGGCAAATCAGGAATGTGGGTTTTGTTCATGCTTGACCCATCCAACTACTGAGCTTCTGACAACTCAGTTTCAGTTGTTCAAGAGAGTGATTATTGGCTCGCTCTGTTTTATCAGTTAGTGCATCATTTAATGAAATTTGACAATTTTAGAAGTGGTTCGATCCTCCTATAGTCGACCAATTGGTCTGTAAATATTATAAATACCACCGTGGTGGTCATACAATAGCTAAGGAGCAGTAGACAAAGTAGAGGATAGAGACAACAACGTTTTCTTCTGTTTTTGCATTTTTTTAATTGCCAGAATTGTATAAGACTACGTTTTTCAAGTTTTAATGGTGAAATCATTTTGTTGAGCTCGTGGTGTGCATTTGAGGAGTTACCATGAATTGCTGGGGGCCCCACCAGCTGTCTAGTAACTTTTCTCTGTGTTATTTATGCATTTCATAGCTTAGATGTCTTTTTCCTGTACATGAACTGTTCCTTCATTTCTTTGTTATCTAATTTGTTGTTGTAGTTTAACTGTTTTAGTTTTCTTTTGCAGGTTAGTATAAAGGCATGTGTTAATATGCATTGATTGATAGATAGAGACGAATTTGCAAATTCATAGACTAACCCCATGTGCAATTAGATATTAGACTGCGTTTTATTTTATGTTGTTAGAATTAAATTTAAAAACAGAGTTTTAATTAGGATAGAACAAAGTTTTTAATTGACCTTTCTTTGACAATGATTTGATGGATGGATAGGATCAATTTCAGTTTTTAATCATAGCTTGCTTATTTCATTTTTATGTAGAATTGGCTTAGCTAGTTGTTGGTTAATATAATTGTTAGTTTACTTTTTAATGTCATGTTTTAAATTTCTATTTTTTAGTATTTCTTTACTACAGTTTGAATTGTTAGAATAGATGTAGCATAGTTTCCTTTATGTAATTTCCTTCCTAGAATTAAATTGCAATTATATTTCTTAGTTAATGGTTGAATCTAGTTTTGCTTACATAGTATAGAAGTACAATGATAATCTCGTTATATTGTTGATGGTTAATAAATGAATATGCAGGGAAATTGACGATTGCTTTTATCATGGCTAAATTCTCATTGGATTGCTTAATCCATACCTTTCACTCTGCTATTGAGATTAGTGTTGAGCTTATAACACTTGAATTGTCCTTTTTTGTCAAGTGCCATCAAGATATCAGATGACACTAGAGACATTCACACAACCACCTGTTAGATTACTGAGAGGGGGGGTGAATTAGTAATAATGTAATTATAATCCTTTTTCTTCAAATGTTATATCAATGTAGAATTATTATCCAATAATGAGCAGTAATAAATAAACAATCACACACATGCA
>SNQJ01S0000460.1:587807-632208 GCA_010110895.2 Picea sitchensis
TTTCACCATAAGGGGACCACTTTGGAGTTCATCCATATTTACTTCTTATCAACCATGACAAAACAATAATGAGTCATATTTACATCAAACACTATTGGGTCCATTACCCAAAACTTTGTGCTATGGGCCTTTCTTCAAGGGTTGACATCAATGACAACCAACCTTAATCAACACCACCAACATTATTTTTGTGTTTTCACAGATTTGAAATATAGTCTTCTTGCTTTCATAGATTAAGAAATAGTTTTCTTGCTTTCATAGATTAAAGAATAGTTTCCTTCTTTCATAGATTAGAAGATATACTTTCTTGCTTTCATAGCTTAGAAGATAGTTTTATTGTTGTTGTAGGATAGATAGTCTTTTTCTTTGATAGGTTAGAGAATAATTTGCTTATCATAGATTAAGATTTAGTTGCTAGTCTTTATTGCTTTCAATTAAGTAGATTTCCTTTTATGAATTAGAAATAGTTTTGAATTAAGAATGAAGTCCACTTGCCTCTTAGGCTAGATAGTTGTTCAATGAGAAGTTTTGATTTGATTGCTTGCAATAGTTAGTTGTCTTTGCTTACTTGTCTATTGCTTTAGTAGGTTAGTTAGTTGTCTTTGCTTCCTTGTCTATTGCTTTAGTAGGTTAGATAGTTGTCTTTGCTTACTTGTTTTTTTTGCTTTAGTAGGTTAGATAGTTGTCTTTTCTTACTTGTTTGTTTTCTTTAGTAGGTTAGTTAGGTGTCTTTGCTTGCTTGTTTATTTACCTACTTTCATAGGATAATTGCTCATTGAATGTAGGTTGGCAAGTTAAAGTAGTTTTATTTTATCATTTGCTTATTGTCATGCTTAATAGTTTCTTTTGCTTTTTCTTATTGTTGAACTAGTTTGCTTTACATGGGGTTTTTACTTTCTTTCTTAGAACTATCCATCGATCCTTGGCCCAAAAGTACTTAGGTTACATAGTTTCAATTTGCTTAGTAGGGTTTGTTCATTAGATAGGTTTTCTTGAGTAGATTAGCCTTAGATAGCTAGCTTCCTTAGGCTATACTACTACCAATCCTTCTACCTTTGGCATATATTTTTCTACACCTCTAAGTTTACTTACCCTAGGTTGAAAATTTAATTTAGGGTTTTTAGTGTGTTCTTAGTGCATATATAACACCCATCATTTTTGGTGTCGTTGCCGGGGAGTTGTCTCAAGGTAAGAAGTAGTTAGGAAATAGATCATTCATAGACCTTAGAATTAGATTGTTGGTGGGGGAAATTTAAGACGAGAGGTAAGAACCCGTGCATCTATTATAGCAGGTTCCCCCAAACCCAATGGCAGTTTTTATTTTTGTTTTTTTTCATGAATAGACCTAGAAACCAAATGGTAGATTTTTCTTTTGTTTTTGCTTTCTTTCATGAATAGACCTAGAGATCCAAAAGGTATATACATCAAATCTAAATCATACCTTTTAACCAAGGTTCCTTTCAAAAATTTTGGGGGAAGGAACATTCCACTCATAAGGTCCGTAGACCAATACCGAAAAACAGGAGCTAGCTCAACCCAAAGAGCTAAAGCAGTCTCTAAAAGAGACTAAAACATGAAGCACTATAGAATAAGAAATTGAAGCATCATTAATAGTGGGACAGGAGGCAAGACCACTCGAGCCTTCCGCAAAACCAAACAATACAACCTTTGTTTTCTTACCACCATCAAGAGATCATAACTTTGTGGACATCATATTTGTGTAAACCAAGTTTTATCAAATGAAAAGATGAATTCAAAGGTGATCATTAGTTTGGAAGTACTCTCTCAAATCCTAGCAACAACTGGGATCTCTTCTTTTCAGGAATAACACATCTTGACAATAGTCTATAAATTATCTACCTCTCCGGAAATATTAGAAGAATCAAGGTCCTATGAGCTACAAAATGATCTTCCTTTCCAAACTATGAAGGAAGATGAAAACTTATGGACTACCTCTGGTGGAGAGAAATCATTAAGACCTGAGATTGAGGAGTTGTCAACATCCATCTCAATAGATCCTTTATGTACTTCAGAAATCAATCATCCAAAAGAAGAGGATCTACATAGCATGATGAAGGAGAGCATATAAATTACTGTTGATAAACATCATGATTATATTGAAATTTGGTTTCAAGAGGTCATCAGGCCACAATACTATTCTCTTCTTCAACACCTTTTGATGCCAAAACAAGTAGGTTGGTTGGTTCTTCATATCTAGGTAATCACCGCGATTAATTTTTCATATATGGATATGAGTATGTTTCTTATCTTGCTTCGCACATGGTTACATTGGAATAGTTCTTACACTTGAATACATATTTTCCCTTTCTTTTTTGGTAGGGTAGGATAGTAAATAAAAGCTGATTGTTGTTAGTTTATCTTAGAGTCTAATGCAGCCTCATTTTACATTTTCTTTTAATAAAATAACTATGAGATACATGTTCCTATGAATTGATCTCATTGATCTTCTTACTTTATTATACTTTAGAGTGTGGTTTTTGCAAACAGTTTTAGAGATCTTTGTAGGTATTTATATCACCAAGGGTAGACAATTCCAAGGAAATATAAAAGAAGGATTTTCTTCAAAAACATTATTACACTTGGACCTTGTTGTATGCTAAGCATCAAATGAATAATGACTTGTTGTATTTAGCCATGTTTTTGAAAATATTTTCATCTTCTTGTTCTTAAGGCATTTTAAAAAGAAGTTTCTCTCGAAAATATTCACCACTATATAAGGAAGTGATACCGTAACCATCAATATTAGAGGTCTCTTGTACAGTTTTCCCAAGAAACCTGAGTAATTAAGTAAAGTATCTTTATTAAAGAGTAACAAGGAGGTATGATTAGCGGTTAGTCATGGAAACATCACAATAACTACAAAAGAAGAAAGTGAGTTGAGCCTAGAGATACCTTTCTGTTGTTTCTCAATGGTACCATCCACTACACACTAAAATAGCTTGATTATATTATATCTTTAGATAGGCCACGTCCTCTTAAGTACCCCCTTACATCGGGACAATCACTAAGGAATATAAGAGAAATTCATCCTCTAAAATAAATACCATCCCAATTGAAAAAAAAAAAAGAGAAAGAAAAAGTTGTTTTCAAAGTTGTCCCCCCATCTTCTTGCATAAAGAAATCTTATACTAAAATATTAAAAGATGGAGGGCCAGTCTATGAGGGTGTAAGAGAGTAACCCATCGGGACACTGAACAGATCTGCTGGCAGCAGGTACCGGCCTATGGCATGACTAGGTGAACCTGTCGAAGTACTGAAAAAGCATGTTGGCAGCAGGGCATTCTACCTAGCAAGGATGGTAATCTGAAAAAATAATAAATAATAAATTTAAACTTGTACTGATGTACGACATTACTTGTAGACAAAGATGCCATGAATTATGTATGGTTAAGCTAAGGTTAATGAACTCCATAAAATTTCCATTGGGAACTAACTCTGAGACTATCTTGAAACTCTCTTGCCTACGTCTTCTTATCTATATATAGGATCTCTTATCCTATAGGTCGGGCAATATTCTAACCATCTCGTCATATCAATCTGTGAAATTTATCTTTACACTTTACAAGCTGTAAATGTTCAACTATTGGGAGAATTGACTGGTTTCCTATATTTTTTATTGTGAGGTGCCACAATACTTAGGTGTGGGGTAGGTGTTCATGAGTTGACAAATGATAACATTTCCTAGAAGAAGTAAATATTTGTAAAAATTTATGTGTATTGTTTTCATGATATAGGCTATTACATCAACAATCATTTTATTTTTGAAATGCTAATTCCATGTGTGTTATAAACTGTTGTACATCTCCTTAACATACCACTTAACTGGCTTATTGTCGTTACAAACTGTTCATTACAGAGTTATGATTACATGCCTTATAAAATGCGAAATAGAGGAATGGATTATGTGAGCATGATGGAAAAACAAATTATAATGGAACACTCTTATCTTACCTCTGATCCTATTCACTGTATTCATGGTCTCTGAGGAATCAATTGCCTTAGTCACAAAGCTCCCAAGATTTGGATACCGTTGTTTTCAACACCACCAGTTACCAAGAGAAAGCTATAACAGGGTTTTCAAACCCGAATTTCAGAACATCTCTAGAGCTAAGGGATACTCCACATAGTGGATAAAAGAGGAGCTAATATAACCCCCCTCTCAAAACAGTAAAGACCTATTGCTAATTCATGGCACAAGGATGTGCCATATCTTCGGTCTGGGGGGAGTTTCTTGAGCTAAGAAACGCTAAGCACAGCTCATTTGTATAGCAAAACCCATGAGAAGAGGAAGTGGGATTTTTGTCAAAATTCTATCATACTTGGGATATTATATCAACAATTGTTTGTATGCTAAATTATATATTTCTGACATCATTGTGTGTGTTATGAGCCTACTGTGCATTTTTATTTTTATGCTATAGAAGACTCTGTATCCTTAATTGGTTCTTTGTGACAATTACAGATCAATAACACATTGTTAAATTCACTACAGATCTGTGTTACACACCTATGAATAGAGGAACAAGGTTAAGTGGCTCTTTATTAGGCTAGGTATTTAGCTCAATATGATTTTTTTCTGGATGATAATCTAGGTCTAGGGAGCTAGGCCAGGGTTTCCAAAAGATGAGTTGCAAAAATAGAATGGGGCAAGGTAGGTATACTTAGTAGCAATTAGGATTTGTCATTGTGTATAGGGTAGATGTGGCGAGTTCAACATGGGAATAATATCATGAATCCATTCATAAGAAGAATATGTAACATAACATGACAGTTTCATCCAAAACAATGCAAATAACTTTGACACAATCATAGGAAAGCATGGAGGTGGCAACAAATTGTAGCAGAAGAGAAACAAGTTTTGGAGGCCTTCCTCGATGAGTTATTTAATGAAAAAATTATGAATGGAAATATGAATATGTCCTATACACTTTGGAGTCACTAATCGAAGCAAAAATATACATATAAACACTTCAGAATTGATTTGGAAACAAACTGTCCAAAAGTACAACAACTGTGACATAAGCGCAACAGAAAAATAGGGGTCAAATATGGAGATATAACGTTTTAACCATAACAGATTTTACAAAACTATGAGAGGTTTTTGTATATAAGGTTTTTATTAATATAAAACTCTCTTAGTTTTGTGAAATTCATTCCCATGTTCTTGGAATATGTGCCACAATATAATGACTAAAACAGGAAATTAAATTGGAGAATTTGATTTTCTGCGATGGGCCTCCAAGAATGTTGAATATCTACCACTACATGTTACCTGTGTAAATACTGAAGGAGGTTATTATTATTTAGTATGTCCTTAGAAAAAAATTTCCTTTGTTTTTCCAAAATTCATCTTTATTTGGTCAAAAACCTATTTTGAAAATAATGACTAAAACAGGAAATTAAATTGGAAAATTTTATTTTCTGAAATAGGTCTCTAAGAAAGTTGAATATCTCCCAATATATGATACCTGAGTAAAAAATGAAAGAGGTTATTATGATTTGGTATGTCATTAGAAATAACCTATTTTGGTTTTCTAAAATTCATCTTTATGTGGTCAAAATAGCTTTTTAAAATGATGACCAAAAATAGAGTCAAAAGCGCAGCGTGGTCTTGTAGAAAAAAAATTGTGACTTTGCTTGATCCATTTTTTGATGTAGTAGTTCCTGGCCATGTGTCTCTAAAGCTTGATGTCCATGTTGGCCTTTTTCAGGAGCATCTCCAGGTGTTCATTGACTCTTACAAGACAATACTCTCTGTCCTTTTCAAATCTTGCTACATTGGTGCCTTCAATGTCTTGTTGACATAGTGAAGGTAGATACTCTGCTTTTTTAAGCTTTCCATTTCAGATTGCTAGCTCATTTCCATTTCAACAAACCTTTAAATTTTCCCTTCTAATTTCTAAAGAGCTTGGAGAAGATGTCCTCTCAAGTGAGGAAGAATTTAACCAACCCCCACAACATCCTCTTTCACCATGGCCTTATCAAACTTCTTGTTTTAGACGAATTGGAAAAAAAAAGGGGCAAACTTGGGATGCATTCATTTATCAATTTGTAAACCCTCACCTAACAATCAAGAATAGAAAAAATACATCAAATATAAGGACTATTTATCCATCCAAACCCCACTCTCCAAGGACTCCAAACCCTCCTGCACAATCCATTTCTTTTCGAGAAAAAAAATCCAAGAATCTTGTTGAAACCCTCGCAGCCTCAAGGCACGATTGAAGCAACATAAGAAGCATAAGGCAAAGTCTTCACAACAAGAAGGAGAAGCTTCTAAAGTTGATCCTCCTTAGCAAGCTTAGTCATGAGGGGTAATTTTTTTTTGTTTGCAGTGGGACCTGCAAAATCTTAAGTGTGGGGGTAATGTTGGGCCCGAGATATGATCAATTTATGACAGTTATTAGACACATTTTGCCGAATGTACATATGTGTTTTTCATGTTTTGAAGGAGCTTTTTGAAGAATTTTATGATAAAACAGTATGATCGACATTAGGTACGTATGATTCATGTTTAATGATTATGTTGAGTATAATTCAACATTTGTTTACACTTCCAAGGATCTGATTCACGTTTTTTGGTGTTACAGGGCGAAAATGCACCACGTTTCTGCTTCCGGCACTCCTTCCAGCACTTGTTCCAGTACTCGATCCGACACTGCGTCCAACACCTCTTCTTGCACAAAAATAGAGGGAAACTTGGCGGCCAGTGATGGGCAAATCAGGAATGTGGGTTTTGTTCATGCTTGCCCCCTCCAGCTACTGAGCTTCTGACAACTCAGTTTCAGTTGTTCAAGAGGGTGATTATTGGCTCACTCCATTTTATTAGTTAGGGCATCATTTAATGAAATTTTCCAATTTTAGAAATGGTTTGACTCTCCTGTGGTCGACCAATTGGTCTGTAAATGTTATAAATACCACCGTGGTGGTCATACAATAGCTAAGGAGCAGTAGACAAAGTAGAGGATAGAGATAAAAATGTTTTCTTCTGTTTTTGCATCTTTTTAATTGCTAGAATTGTATACGACTGTGTTTTTCAAGTTTTAATGGTGAAATCATTTTGCTGAGCTTGTGGTGTGCATTTGAGGAGTTACCACGACTTTCTAGGGGGGCCACCAACAATCTGGTAACTATTCTCTGTGTTATTTATGCATTTCATAGCTTTGATGTCTTTTTCCTGTATATAAATTGTTCCTTGATTTCTTTGTTATCTAATTTGCTATTGTAGTTTAACTGTTTTAATTTTCTTTTGCAAGTTAGTATAAAGGCGTGTGTTAATATGCATTGATTGATAGATAGAGACGAATTTGCAAATTCATAGACTAACCCCATGTGCAATTAGATATTAGACTACGTTTTATTTTATGTTGTTAGAATTAAATTTAAAAACAAATTTTTAATTAGGATAGAACAAAGTTTTTAATTGAGCTTTCTTTGACAAAGATTTGATGGATGGATATGATCAATTTCAGTTTTTAATCATAGCTTGCTTATTTCATGTTAATGTAGAATTGTCTTAGCTAGTTGGTTAATATAATTGTTAGTTTACTTTTTAATGTCATATTTTAAATTTCTGTTTTTAAGTATTTCTTTACTGCAGTTTGAATTGTCAGAATAGATGTAGCATAGTTTCCTTTATGTAATTTCCTTCCTAGAATTAAATTGCAATTATATTTCTTAGTTAATAGTTGAATCTAGTTTTGCTTACATAGTATAGAAGTACAATGATAATCTCATTATATTGTTGATGGTTAATAAATGAATATGCATGGTAATTGACGATTGCTTTTGTCATGGCTAAATTCTCATTGGATTGCTTAATCCATACCTTTCACTTTGCTATTGAGATTAGTGTTGAGCTTATACCACTTGAATTGTCCTTTGTTTTCAAGTGCCATTGAGATATCATACGACATCAGAGACATTCACACAACCACCAACATTATGTTTGAGTTTTCACAGATTTAAAATATAGTCTTGTTGCTTTCATAGATTAAAAAATAGTTTTCTTGCTTTCATAGATTAAAAAAATAGTTTCATGCTTTCATAGATTAGAAGATATAGTTTCTTGCTTTCATAGCTTAGAAGATAGTTTTATTGTTGTTGTAGGATAGATAGTCTTTTGCTTTGATAGGTTAGAGAACAATTTGCTTCTCATAGATTAAGATTTAGTTGCTAGTCTTTCTTGCTTTCAATTAAATAGATTTCCTTTCATGAATTAGAAATAGTTTTGAATTAAGAATGTAGTCCACTTGCCTCTTAGGCTAGATAGTTGTTCAATGAGAAGTTTTGATTTGATTGCTTGCAGTAGTTACTTGTCTTTGCTTACTTGTCTATTGCTTTAGTAGGTTGGTTATTTGTCTTTGCTTACTTGTCTATTGATTTAGTAGGTTAGATAGTTGTCTTTGCTTACTTGTTTGTTTGCTTTAGTAGGTTAGATAGTTGTCATTTCTTACTTGTTTGTTTTCTTTAGTAGGTTAGTTAGGTGTCTTTGCTTGCTTGTTTATTTACTTACTTTCATAGGATAATTTCTCATTGAATGTAGGTTGGCAAGTTAAAGTAGTTTGCTTTTATCATTTGCTTATTGTCATGCTTAATAGTTTCTTTTTCTTTTTCTTATTGTTGAACTAGTTTGATTTACATTGGGTTTTTACTTGCTTTCTTAGAACTATCCATCGATCCTTGGCCCAAAAGTACTTAGGTTACATAGTTTTAATTTGCTTAGTAGGGTTTGTTCATTAGATAGGTTTGCTTGAGTAGATTATCCTTAGATAGCTACCTTCCTTTGTTAGGCTATACTCCTACCAATCCTTCTACCTTTGGCATATATTTTGCTACAACTCTAAGTTTACTTACCCCGGCTTGACAATTTAATCGAGGTTTTTTAGTGTGTTTTTAGTGCATATATAACACCCATCAGTTGAGTACCGGATCAATGTAGTCCGCGATGGAGTACCAGAAGAGGATAAGTATGCAAATGATATGATGGAAAAAACCACAGTGTAAATGGATATGGTGTGACGGTAAAACAATAAATAACGCTCATCTGGATGGTGAAGCCATCCATAGGAGCGTTCATAAGTTAAGATTCAGATTGCAATGGTCACATCCATGGTAATGATGGAAAGTTAAGATAAGTTGAATTCATGAATATCTTATAGACTTGTATGGAGGTTGGCATCAGATTGTGTTCACGGGAGTGTTGGGCAATGATTACAGGATATGTGGTTATTATGATTAGAGTTCACAAGTATGAAATTGTCTGACGTCATCGTGATCAGAACAAAATCATAGTTTGACATGCATTAATATGTGTATTAATTCATTCGTTTAGAATGATGTGGGATCATGGGATCTTGACGTTTCTTCACCATATAAACTAAAAGAAAGAAATTGGTCTTGTTAGAGGTATAATTACCTCGTACTCTCAACATTTCGGGTGTATATGAATGATTTCTATATGAGGAGATGTATACGAGGGCTTGCAAAAGTTCATGGTAGGGAGTGTGCAATAGTTGAGGACAGGAGGATGTATGAGAGTAACCACATGTTTAATACATAATTAGTCTAATGCATTAATAAAATGAAAAAAAATGTTGAGTTTATACCTCCTATTACTTGAAGCATTTATATCGAGAAAAAAAAATTTGAGTATAGGGTAAGGACTACCAACACCTCATTACCAGTACCGGATCATACCTTAGTACTAGACAACTGCTAAGTGTTGGACCACTGCAAAGAGTTGTTGTAGTATCAGACCAACACAGACCTTCTCCTTTAGTACCGAATGAGCACAGACCTTCTCCCATAGTACGAAATGAGCACATAGGCGAATATTTTTGTAGTACCGGAATAGCACAAAGATGTTATCCAGTATCAGATCACCACAAAATTGTATTCCGATACTCAATGAGAATTTGGATAAGGTACCTAGTGGTGGTATTCTGTAGATTGGAACTTTGTAGGCTGCACTTTGTATAAATTGCTGGTGTTTTCTGATGCTATGGAAGAGAACACATGATTTGATTCTACTAAAAGACCATGTAGGTGAAACAAATATCAATGTTTGATACAGGAACTCTGAATTTGCAGCAGAAGTGTCAAAAAATAAGGAAAAATATTTCAATGACTAGGCCCCCAGCTCTGTAACAAGAAGGTACTTTGTAGCTTGGACGAACTCATGTTGAGATTCATAATCCTCCTCTTTTTGGAACCAAGCTGATCATTGCTCATGTTGCCACTTCCTTTTTATTATAAAAATAATCCTAACTACTATTATTTTGTGGATATTTCTCGAGCCCAGATTAGTTAATGCTCGCTGGTGTTTTCAGTTTTAAGGAGTCTAAAAAACTTAAAGAAAATTCCATCTATTGTCCTGTGGATTTTTCTTGATCCTGGGCTAGTTCCTACTCGCCGATGTTTTCAATTTTTAGGATTCTGAAAAACTTAAAGAAAACTCCATCTACTATCCCGTGGACTTTTTCTCAAGCCCAGGCCAGTTCCTACTCACCGATGTTTTCAATTTTTAGGAGTCTGAAAAACCTAAAGAAAACTCCATTTATCTCCTTTTCCAAAAATGATCTACCAGGGCTGGATAAAGGGGTATACCTACACCTAGCAGATGCACTCCTTATTCATTTACCTACATGAGAACACAATCAACTTTTTGTCTTTGTTAGTAACACCAAAAATTCTATCTAATGACACACCTATTTACAGATCTATACAGAACCAACTTAATTCACACAACAAACTTATTGTGGTCGATCAACAGGAGGAGAAATCCCCTTGCTTACTAGTTGCATTTCTGAATTCTGAAGAACATGTCTGAAAAAATCTTCTTTGGATAGAGGATTATGATAAACCTTCTATTAGCACCAGAATTGACCTCTGGATTGTTGCAGAGGTAAGCCCGATACCCATCATTAATTTATGTCACAGGTTGGCTAGAAGAGGGTCAAATGGGTGCAATCTCGGGATAATATCATCTTAACTTAGAAACACTGGATTGATATGCATAAGCAGGTGAGGTCTTTGTTTAATTTCAATTAGTAGGTTGTAGTAAAGGTGAGTAGGAGGAGGACTTTGGTGAGAAAATGTAGAGTTCTGCCGAGGACATCAGCTCTTCAAGCAACCTAGGAGGGAAAAATTAGACACAAAATATTCTTGAATCCAAGTCTCAAATGAACTGAAAGGAATTATAACAACACTATAATTAAATTTTAATCATAATGCAGTCACAAAAATTCAAGTGAATCGGTCAATCATGAACTCTTTCAGTATCGGAGGAAAACAAGAGGGAGCAAGAAAGATGACTATCATTAAACAAGAAATCTTAGACTAGAAAGCATGACCAGAGAGCCAAAGTGATCATTATAACTTTACAAATCGGGAGCTTTTATCTACCATAGACCCTAACAAAAAATTAGAATGAATCATATATACTCAGAGGAAAAACCCCAGGGACATGCTTAAGACTTTGCATTGAACGCTTTATGTCTGCATGCTTCCTGAAAGACTGCACATGCAACTTCCTATCAGAAGCGAGCTCTGTCATATGCAATCGTATTTCATAATGGACCTGTGGATGAGTTGACTGACTGACAGTCCTTTTTTGGGTTTTCCATTTATGGTGGAAATGATGTTCAACTGCCACCACCAACCTCAATAACTCCTTCATCAGGATTGGGGAAGACCCAAGTCAACTCTGCACCTATGGAACGTGGTGGTCTCAACATTTTGTCCTTTGGATCTGATCTGGATGCTTGCAGGGAGGTTTGACAAAAGGCATGGCTGCTGACGAGGTGATTGGTGAGCTCGCCATGGAACAACAGATGGGAGATGGCCAGGTGGATAGCCATGGATGGGGAAGAGAAGACTAAGGATAGTGTGGGGGCCACACAAGCAAGAGATGAGGTGTAATTGGATTGAGGTGATGTGGAGTGAGGTGGCACAGGTGGTGGGAGATGAGGAGGGGACATGTGTGAGGGAGAGAAAGTGATAGGGAAGCGACCACTTGTCGACCTGGGATAGGGCGCTATATGCACATGCGCATATTGGGGCCACAAAATGCGTTTGATTCTTCCCCGCTTTTGGGCCCGATGTGTGTCTCTGACTGACACGTCGCATCTCTGCAAAACCATGGTTTTGTCCCCGGCCCGCCCTACAAATTTTATCATCCACACATGTTGAGGCCCTAATATGATCAACGACCGTCGATCTAAGGTGTGCAGATCTCAGCCACCCGAATTTGCACACTTCTTATCATTTGCGCCAAAGGGTCACATCAATCATCCGACTTAGGATAGAAGCCAAAATGTGGGTTTTTTGCTCACTTTCTTCCATTCCTCGGCCAAAAATTCCACTTCCTATGGAAACACCCCCCTTTAAAAATAAATGTGATAACATTAGGCTCCACGGGGGATGGCTTGCTCCCTGTGAGAATCCAAGAACTTTTTTGCGGTTTCAGTGCCTTACTGTTGGGTTGGAGTCTCCCACTAGAAAACAAAATAAATAAAAAAATAATGATATTTACAATGGTGGGACACTGACTGTGGCTTCAAACAATTATTTTTTTTAGAATGTGCCCATTTACAGGGCCACCAAACACTCTGTCACCCTCCAAGTTCTTCAACCTATAAGTGTTGTTTGGAAATGCTTCAAAAATATTGAAGGGATCGATCCAAAGGGCTTTGAATTTTCCATGTTTGCCTTTATCCTGTCTGGGCACATCCCATTTAAGTACTAGATATCCCAACTGGAAATCTTCCTTTCTTTCCTTTCTGTCAAAGGCTTTCTTGATCCTCCATTGAAGTTCATGTGCTTTGTCCAATAGATGCTCTCTAGTTTGTTGGACTTCTACCATCTGCTGCACTCTCCTGATCATATCATTAGGCTCTCCTTGATAATCCTGAAAGAACCTTGCCACAAGGAGGGAAAGTTGAGAAGGGAAAACAACCTCAACTCCATAGACAGGATGGAAAGGGGAGAGGCCCAGGGACCTCTTAGTTGTCACACGATCAACCCACAGAGAAAATTTGAGCTTTGAATCCCATGCTTTCTTGTTGTATTCTAACAGTCTTTTGATAATATTTATAAGGCTCTTGTTAGAGGACTCTCCTATTCCATTGCCTTGGGGGTAGTAGGGGGTAGAGTGGATTAATGAAATTTTGAACTGCTCACAAAACTTGATTATTGTTTTAGCCTTGAAGGATGCAGCGTTATTAGTGATGATTCTGTTCATACAACCAAACCTTACCATAATATCTTCAAGAAAACTGATGATCACCTTATGAGAAGCACTCCTTGTGGGGATAGCTTCTATCCATTTGGTAAAATAATTTGTTGCAGTTAGGATCCACCTGTGCTAACCACTTAAAGGAGGGTGAATCTCCCCAATAAAGTCTAGGCCCCACTGTTGGAAGGGTCCTGAAGCTACTACGGGCTTCAATTGCAGAGACTTGAGTTGCGGCTTCCCAGAGAATTTTTGACACTTGATGCAGGCCCTAATTTTTGCACAGACATCAGTGAATAGAGTAGGCCAGTAGTACATAACCCTAAGAATTTTGTAGGATGTGGTTTTCTAGAAATGATGCCCTCCACATAGGCTGCTATGAAAATTAAACATAATCCTTTTGACCTCCTGTGGGTCTAGACATCTCAGAAGCACTCCTAGAGGGTCTTTCCAATATAATACCTGGTCGATAAGGCAATATCTAATTTATTTGAGCTTTAAATATATTGCCTTACTTCTTCCCATAACATCTGGAGGTCGCAACTCCCGTGGAAAAAATATAATATCTTTGTACCAGGCGCATTCTGCCAATTGAGGGTTGTCCCGAGGAATTTTATCAGGTAACTCACCCGTTCATTTTCTGAGCAAGTGTTGATGAAGTTAACCCCCAAAGATTTTTAATTAGATTCAACCAACAGCTTGGATAAACCTTGTCCTTTAACTAGTTTGGTGGAATTTATTTCCATATCAAATTTAAGGACTTTGGCAATCCATTTGCTCCTTCTCCCTTCTATGTTAGGCTGAATGAGAATGTCCTTCATGGAGGATGAAGGAATACATGCAATGATCTTCGAATGCAAAACATAGACTTTGAAAGCCTTGAGATATTTCACCAAGGCATAGGCCTTCTTCTCCATGATATGCTATCTGATCTCTACATCCCTCAATGCTCTGTTGAAAAAGGAAATAGGCTGCTCCAGCCCCACATCATTCTTCTGTAGTAAAACAACGACCACTGTATTAAATGAAGCAAAGGAGAAAATCATAAAATCCTTGGAATAATCAGGACTGATTAGCACAGGTGCTTCATTTAGTGCCTTCTTGATTTGGTTGAAGGATTCTTTGTACTCGGTAGTCCATTTTTCTTCGTTCCCCTTCCTGACCATGGCTATGATATGTTTAACCAATTCAGCAAAATTTGAAACAAATCTTCTTAGAAAATTAATTTTTCCCAGGAATGACTAGACTTATTTCTTAGATATGGGAAGTGATAAGGCTTGAATATCTTCTACCCTGCTTGAATCAATCCTGAACCCCTCAGCTGATACGATGTGTCCCAACAATTTTCCTTCTTGCATGGAAAATAAAGACTTCTTGGGATTTAGGGAGAGACCAAACCTTCTGCATTTCGAGAAGACTTTTCTCAGATGTTGACGATGTTCTTTATCAGATTTGGAGAAGATTGTTATGTCATCCAGTTAGATGAGCACAAATTTATCTCTTTCTCCAATGAATGCGATGTCCATGGCTCACCGGAAGGTTTCTCCTACGTTCATCAATCCAAAGGTCATTTTTGCATACATGAATGTGCCCCAAGGAGTGGTCAAGGTTGTATTTTCTCCATCTTCAGGAAGGACATAGATCTGGTTGTATCCAGAAAATCCATCAATCATGGAAATTCTGGATGCGCCTGTCACCCTCTGCAATATGTGTTCCATATTTGGCGAAGGGTAAGTTTCCTTCTTAGAGCTTCTGTTCATATTTTTGAAATCAGCACACAGTCTGATTTGTCCATTTTTTTTTCTCACTGGGACTAGGTTGGCTACCCATTCAGAATATCTCAAAGGGACAATGATTTGGGCATCCAATAGTTTCTTTACCTCTTTTTCCATAATAGGTAGCAACATAGGATTTATTTGTCTTAATTTTTTCCTAAATGGTTTGGCCTCCTCTGACAATGGGATCTTATGCTCAATGACGGTTGTGTCGTATGTTCTGAGGTATTCATAGGTCCAAGAAAACAAATCATCGAATTCCTTTAATAAATCAGCATACTGAACAATATGTTGATTAGCAATTTTATTTAAAAATACTTCAGGGGGAGGGTCACCTTCGGAATCATGATCCTGATCAATGTGTAATGTAGAGAACTCATCAACCAACTTAAGAAATATTCTGATTTCAAGATCATCCTCGAACACCTTCCAATGCTTGATATTATCAAGTACAGAGGGTCTGTATCTGATCTCAACATCATACCTGAGCTTAGGTGGCAGTGGGGCCCTGAACTGACTTGTTGTGATGGACAAACAATCATCCATAGTATTTTCCTCTCTTGGAATAAATGAAATGTTGAAGGCTGAGAAGAAATTGTCAATTAGGTCCCACACCTCATTCCTGTAAGTCTTTAGCCTAGGGTGTATGGCTTGATAAACATTTTTTACCTGATGAACAATTAGTTCAGCATCTCCAAATACTACTAGCTCTTCAATCCCCATGTCTTTCACAGCCCTTAAACCCAAAACAAGAGCCTCATACTCTGCCACATTGTTGCTAGCTTCAAATTCTAGTTTGTAGGAAAAAGGTATGGCTTCTTGACAAGGTGACACAAAAACCACTTCGGCACCAACACCTTCCCTAGAAGAGGCTGCGTCGAAGAACATGTTCCACACAAAAGTAGTTGGAGGAGGTATTTCACGAAAAGAGATGAGTTTCTTTCTGATTTCAAGAGGAGCTTCAGGAGTATCAATGAGTTGTAACAAACTAGATCCCAAATCAGTGTCGAGTGCAAAAATAGGATGATTGGTGGGGTCTTCTTCATCACTAATAATGTACACCAACTGAGCTTCTCTATACAGTCTCCTATGCTCCCCTCCGAACACTAGAATGGTAGCATATGTGAGGTCCATCTGCAAGGTTCCCCCAAGTATTTTTATCCAAGATCTGGATAAGAGCATGCCAAACTTGGGGGGAACATCAACCACCATGATATCCATGACCATGCTCTTCATGGGAAACTGAAACAAGGTCACGACCAGATCTTTGATGACTCCAAGACATTTCACTCTCCTTGAATCAAAATAGTACAAATCATGATAATCCTTTGTGATTTCTAACCCGAGTTCTTCCATGACAGTTTTGTGGATAAGATTATGAGATTCCCCTGAATCCATCAAACAATTATGCAACACCTTATCATGTATGTTCAGTGATGTATAGAAGGGAGGGGATGAATCATCTGTCTCTTATACCATAGGACCTAAGATGACTGTTGGATTTTCATATTGAAGATTTACTAAGTCTATGGAATGGCAAGATGGCTCAGACTGCAACATCCTAGCGAGGTATTTTTTGAAATCTTCATGCTTGACTAGCTCTGAAAGGGGCACATGGATTCTGATCTTTCACATTTCATGCTCAAAAATGAAGGAGGAAAGGGGTTTCAGAACTTATTACTTCTCTCACTTCTGGGACAAGGTCTTTGGGTATCGGTGAGGGGTTCTGAGCTTTCATTTCTTTTCTATTGTTTGTTGCATCTTTAGCAGGCTTCTCTACTCTGGAAGGCTGATCAGGGACATCAGACTTCCCTTCTTTTTTCTTAGACCTGAGATTTTATTTATTGGGACTACTATTGGCCTTCTCACCCTTACTTAGCTCATTTATTTGACTATTCATGAGGGATTCCTTGTATGTAGATTGAGTTAAATGGGGAAATGGGGAGTTGTCTCCAAGACAATGGATTTCAGGATCAAGCTCTTCTTCCTCCCTCTCTTCATAAACAACGAGGTTATTTTGGATGGGGGTTTAGATTTTATGATCATCTCTCTCTGTTTCTAGGCTCTCTTAGGAGTATTTGAGGGGCATTGTTTGGTCTTCTTAAGCTAGCTCTTCTATCAACATATGGAAATTCTTATAAACTTGCTTCTCTTCGAATTTCATCTTCTCCATTTCTGTAGACAGGGATTTCCCCATCTTGGTTAATTCATCTACTCTAGGGTGATATGAAGAAGAACCAGAGGTTGAGGCCTCATATTTCCCTCTCCCTATGTCTATGTCATATTTATTCCTAAGTATGACAATTGCCAATACATTGGATTCTACTTCTAGGGCTGCATATTGCATATGAGCCAAGGAAGTGGCTCTTCTTTCTCTCAACAGGAGGCAGAAATCGGGGTCAAAAGAACTAGCGTAAGTAATTTTGGCAGAGGCTTCTGTAGGCTTTATCTTAATAGGGATCTTACTGTACATTTTATTGAATCTTTTGGAGAAGTCAAAGATAGATTCTCCCTCTTTTCTCCTCAGGGAACTAAATTCCATGATATAATACATAAAGTCTTTTTTATCCCCCCATTGCCTCAAGAAAACATCATCTAGGGCCTCAATCACAGTAATGGATCCAAGGGTCAACCCTCTAAACCATTTCCTAGCCTCACCATCAAGGCTCTAGACAAAGACTCTCATCCAGACGTCCTCATTTTCAATATTCATATTGTCTGCATAACTGTAGAAGGAAGCAAGGTGTTCTTCAATAGTTATGTCATCTTCTCCCGTGAACTTGGGCATATACTTTAGGTAATCTCTAGAACGGAGAGGATTCATTAGATGAGGTAGGACTAGAGGGGCATATCTTGCAGCCACTATGGCATCCATTATGTTCCTAGGAGGATTGGCACCTGCCATAGGGATGATAGGTGGAGGAGAACTAGGAGGGGAAGGGGTTCGAATAAGGGATACTGGAACTGAGCTTCCGAGAGGAAAGGGAAACAACAGAGGATTTGGAGAAAAGGCTACATGGCTTGAAGGAAAAGAGGATTCCCTTTCTGCAAAATGAGTAACTCTAACAGGAGGAGGAGTAATAAAACTTGTAGTGGGAAACTCTTCTGAGGTCTGGGGTCTAGACCAAGGTACAACTTTAGAGGAGAGAGAAGTGATAAGGATTTCTCCCTCCAAATCCAGACCAGGAGGGGAAATATCAACAGTAACACTCCCAAACTTTAAACTTTGGGAAAATCCAATAGACAGCATAATAGGAGAATGAGAAGAAGATATCGGAGTTTCTAAAGGATGGTAGTGAAAATCATCAGAAATACCTGGTTCAACAACAAAAGTACCTTCTCAAGGGGCCTTTCCCTTTCTGACAATTTTCTTTGGGTCAGTTTTAGGTGTTCCTAAAGTAAGTTGTGGAGTATACCTCATGTGTCTATCTCTAGAAGCCACAACTAAAAAAATTGAGTCATCAGTGGATTCACATCAATGGAGTCATGACAGTGGAGTCGCCAGGTGCACAGTTGCAATCTTTGATGTACTAAGTTCTACTGCACCTTCAGAACTAGTAAGCTTTGTCATTCAATCCCAGGGAAAATCTTCAATTTCATCCCCGACAATGATGCTATAAATGTTACCACCAGAAGTCACCTCTAGATTGATGCAGAGGTATGCTCGATACCCATCAGTATTTTATGTCATAGGTTGGTTAAAAGAGGGTCAAATGGGTGCAATATCAGGATAATATCGTCTTAACTCAAAAAAAATGGACTAATATGCACAAGCATGTGAGGTCTTGGTTTAATTTCAATTAATAGGTTGTAGTAAAGGTGAGTAGGAGGAGGACTTTGGTGAGAAAATGTAGAGTTCTGCCGAAGACATCAAGTCTTCAAGCAGCCCAGGAGGAAAAAATTAGATGCAAAATATTCTTGAATCCACGTCTCAAATGAACTAAAAGGAATTATAACAACACTATAATCAAAATTTCATCATAATGCAGTCACAATAATTCAAGTGAATCGGTCAATCATGAAATATTTTAGTATCAGAGGAAAACAAGAGGGAGAAAGAAAGATGACTGTCATTAAACAAGAAATATCAGACTACAAAGCATGACCAGAGAACCAGAGTGTTCATTAAAACTTTACAAATCGGGATCTTTTCTCTACCATTGACCCTAACAAAAAATGAGAACGACTCCTATATACTCAAAGAAAAACCCTAGGGATGTGCTCGAGACTTTGCATTGAAGGCTTTACGTTTGCATGCTTCTTGGAAGACTACGCATGCAACTTCCTGTCAGAAGCGAGCTCTATCATATGCAATCGTATTTTAGAACGGACTTGAGGATGAGTTGACTGGTTGACAATCCTTTTCTGGGTTTTCCATTTATGGTGGAAACAATGTTCAACCGCCACCACCAACCTTAATAACTGCTTCATTGAGATCGAGGAAGACTCAATTAAACTCTGCACCTATGGAATATGGAGGTCTTAGCATTTTGCCATTTGGATCTGAGCTGGATGCTTGCAGGGAGGTATGAAAGAAGACATGGCTGCTGGCGAGGTGATTGGTGTGCTCAGCATGGAAGAACGGATGGGTGATGGTTAGGTGGAAAGATGCGGATGGGGAAGAGAAGAGTAAGGATAGTGTGGGGGCCACGCTAGAAAGAGATGAGGTTTAATTGGATGGAGATGATGTGGATTGAGGTGGAATAGGTTGCGGGAGATGAGGAGGGGACAGGTGTGAGGGAGCGAAAGTGATAGGGGAGCAAACACTTGTCAACCCGGGATAGGGCACTATATGCACATGCGCATATAGGGTCCGCGAAAAGTGGTTTGATTCTTCCCCGCTTTTGGGCCCGATGTGTGTCTCTGACTAACACGTTACATCTCTGAAAAACCATGGTTTCATCCCCGACCCGTCCTACAAATTTTATCATTTGCACATGTTGAGGACTCGATATGATCAACGACTGTTGATCTGAGGCGCATAGATCTCAGTCGCACAAATTTGCGTGTGTGTTATCACTTGTGCCAAAAGGTCACATCAATCATCTGACTTAGGATAGAAGCCAAAATGTGGGTTTTTGGCCCGCTTTGTTCCATTTCTTGGCCAAAAATGCCACTTCCTATGGAAACACCCCTCTTTACAAATAAATGTGATAACACCTTCAATCGATGCCCATTAACGACAAAGGAGGTCTAATTCTCATAAATATTCTTTATCTTAATTGAACCATTGTCATAAAATGTATCAACTTCATAGGGTCCCAACCATCTAGTAGATAATTTACCTTTAAAATTATTGAACCTACTATCATATAGTAAATCCCAATCACCTGATTGAAAAGTCTTTTTCTTGATGTACTTATCATGCCATTTAGTCCTTTGTTCTTGTATAAGGGTGGTCCTTTGAAGATCATCGCGTCTTCTCTTATCAATCTCATTCAATTGCAATGGCTTATGTTTTTGAGCTTCATCCAAATCCATCCCTAATTGCATGGCAGTCCTCAAGGTTTTCACTTGAAATTCTATGGGAAGCAGCACCTGCTTCCCATATACCAAGTCATAAGGTGTATGGACCATTGTCTTTCTCAAAGCTGTCATATAGGCCCATAAGGACTTAGGAAACCTATCAACCTAGTCTTTGTGATGTAGCTGAATAGTCTTGGTAAGAATAGATTCTATCACTTTGTTAGTTGATCCCCCCTGCCCATTTTCTTGAGGGTGATAAGGTGAATATTTTCTATGTTTGATTTTATACTGTTCAGTAAGATATTTTACCAAATTGGAGGTGAATTGGGTTCCTTGGTTAGTTACTATTTATTGAGGCACACCAAAGAGAGTAAATATTTCTTCAAAAATAAAATCTACAACAGATTGTTCATTAGCAGAATATAAAGCTTTAGCTTCCACCCATTTGGTCACATAATTTGTGCGGACCAAGATGTACTTATTTCTTCGAGACGTAGGGTTAATGGGTTTTACAAAATCCAAAGTCCATTTCTCAAAAAGTTCAATTACTACCCGAGCTTGGAGGGGAATCTCATCAACTGCAGGTTTTCCCATCCTTTGAAAATAGTTGGCCAATAGTAGCTGAGCTATAAGATCTTGTATGATGTTCTTTTATCAGCAAAATGGCCCCCACATGGACCATCATGATAGGCTTTGAAGATGTCATGCATCTCATCCTCCTGGAAACACCTTCTGATCACCAAATTAGGGCCAGTTTGGTATAAACAATCATCATGCCACATGTAATTGGCACTTAGCTGGATAATTCTCTGTTTTTCTCGGGAGGATAGATTCTGAGGTAGATTTCCTGTTACAATATAGTTGGCTACATCTGCATACCAAGGAATGTAAGTAGAAATAGAAAATAGATTCTCATCTGGAAAATTGTCATCTACTAGTGTATTATCACCTGTATGAATTGTTGATGTTTGGACAACATCGGGAAGACATTCTCTAAAGATAATAATTAATAATATAATTATTATTGAATATTAAATATAGTAGATAATAAGTAAATTCTAATAATAAATAGTTATTGATTATTCAAGGGATGCATCCTTTCATGGATGGTCACCTTATGTTCCCTATATATGGAACACTCATTGTTGTAATAATATATCGAATATCTCTTATATCTCATATGAATAAAAACCAACATGGTATCAGAGCAGGACTGGGCTTGACTCCTTCATTGGAGGGCGCAGGTAAATGAAAGAGAAATGGAAGCCTAACTTATATTAGGTGCTACTGGAGCTAAGTGGGTCTAGTAGGTCAAGTGTATATAATGGAGAGGAAGTGGGTCACTGCTCCTGTGGCAGATCTAGCAGTTGGCTCAACTTCTCGGCAAGTTCGCAATCCTCACACTCCATCTAATAAAACTGGTTACGACATTTGTGGATTTCAAATATCTCTGCTAGATGTTTGTCAAGTTTAAATCTCTATGAAACAACTTCCATAAGAATCATGAAAATAAATTTTTTTATGGGAATAGAGACTGGTTGATCCACAGCTACCCAATACATTCGTTCGAGGCATACGTACTTTGCAGACGAATGGTCGGAAGCATGAATGAAATGAACATGGATAGGACTGCAGTATGGTTGGCTGTCAGCTGGGTACAAGATATGAAAACATTTTTTAAAGAGTAAAGTAGTTAGTATTTCGTTTCCAGTAAGGTGATATCCACGAAATTGATCACTGGCATGTTGAATTCCATGAATCTACAAATAGTTGAGATGAAGATGGTTGAGTTTGATGAAACCATTAGTATGTTGTGGTTCATAGCACAATACATGGCCACAGGATGGTGGGAGAAGATGAACGATGTTGCTAGGAAATGGAAACCAGTGGGGTTTTTACACACAATCATTTCTTTGATCAAGGACACAACTCATGAATGGCAATTGTTGTGATTTACACAACTTGGGTGGACAACACGAAATATTTTCCATTTTCTGAATTTCATCGTTTATGGAGTACAAGCTATTAACTTTGGATTTCACAATCAGGTCTTCTCTTAGAAGCCGAGGGCTTTCCCAGTTGCATTGCAAGAACTTCCTTGATTACTATTTTTGTCTGCGTATACGTTAGTTGTGCTATTTTGGACACAAGTATACCATCGGGCACGAGGAAGCTCATGCATTCAAATAATTTGGCCAACCTATTTTATTATGAATGGTTGAATTATGTTACCAAGTTTTGCATTTGGATATTCATGTGGAAGGTTGGAAACAATGTCGCGCTGGAGATGATCGGGACATTATTTATTTATTTATTTTTCACTTACTTTGTTTCTTGCAGCATTGGGTTTTTTTATACAAAGGTTGCCACTGCTGGAGGTATTTACATGACTAGAATGAAGGATTCCACTATTGTTATTTTGATAGCCACTTATTAGATTGGGAGCTACTACTATTGGATCCATGTGAGATAGAAGTATCTACAATACTTGCATGCTAAAATGTAAAATATGATACCGATGGTGAACGCGATCAACATTACAATTACAACACCCTTGTGATCTGAGTGGAGGTCACCATGGTTTAGGTGGTTCCATTAGTCAAAGTAGGGTTTCTAGTCCATGTGACAACATGGCTGGAAGAATCACACCTTGGAGGATAACAATGACATCTACTGAAGAGTCCCACAAATACTGAAGATGTGGGAGGCATGTAAAGGTGTTGCACACTCGATATGGATATATCACATTGCTCAGATGAGGTTCCCATGACATTGTTGTTGTCTGCCCAGAGCTGCAAATTTGATACACATTTGATAGCCTTTAGGATCTGGTGGAAATTGGTGAGAATAGTCATATGAAGGAACCAAGACATTGGTTTCAATAGGAAACCTCGATGTGTCTTAGGGGACATTGGTTCCATGAGGGAACCTCGATGTGTCCTAGAGATGTTTGAGACAACATCATGAGACATTCTCCCTGGAGGGTCCTGTAGGGACTAGTAGGAGTAAATGTGGACTTCATCTTGATGTGCCTCAAATGGTCAGATGAAGGAACCAAGACATTAGTTTCATGATGCAATCTCGATATGTCTTGGGGGACATTGGTTCCATGATGGAACCTCGATATGTCTTGTGATACATTGATTCCATGAGGGAAACTTGATATGTATTAGACATTGTTTTCATGAGGAAACCTTTATATGTAAAATAAGGTCCAAGATTACATTCCCTTTCAAGACAGTTGAGCCAATTGATCTCATTGATCCTGTAGCTCCACTTAATGTTTCCAGAGATATTGCAGTAGGTCAGAAGATACTTGCATGGGCTTGTCAAAATATGCAGGAGGCAGAAGGACATGCAAATACTCATGGTACCTTTCCAGAGAGAAAGAGACCTCAGAGATATTCATGCTATACTGCAGCTATGAGCCACATCATTGATTCCAATCCTTCCTATTATGAGGAGGCATCTAGTCAGCCAGTATGGAGACATGCCATGATGGAGGAGTATCAATCCATCATGATGAATGAAGTGTGAGATATTGTTCCAAGACCCGAGGGGAAGTTTGCATTGACTTCCAAATGGATCTACAAGATCAAACACATAGTTGACGTGATCATCAAGAGGCACAAAATGAGATTTGTTTCTAGAAGATTCTCTCAGATGGAGGGAATATATTATGAGGAGAAATTTTCTCTTGTTGCTCGATACACTTCTATCTGGATGATTATTTCCCCTGTAGCATCCATGGGTTAGAGATTACATCAGATGGATGTAAATACAACCTTTCTCAATGGAGAGATTAAGGAAGAAGTATACATCGAGAAACTAGATGCTTTCGTGATACATGAGAAGGAGTCTCATGTGTGCAGGTTGAAGATGGCCTTGTATGGAATCAAGCAACCACCTTGAGCTTGGTATGTAAGGATCGATATACACCTGATGATTTTTTGGCTTCAACAAAGTGTTGTCAATTCCAGCCTGTACTACAAGACTGTTAATGGTGAGTCCTTGATTTTGGTCCTCTACATTGATGATTTATTCCTCACTGGTACATAGAGCCTTATTATTGAATGTAAGTATGTGTTGGCTTCTGAGTTCGAGATGAAGGACCTTGGTATGATGCACTACTTCTTGGGACTAGAGGTGTGGTAGAGAACTGTTGAGATCTTCCTGAGTCAGGCGAAGTACACAGTTGATATATTCAAGAAGTTTGAGATACTGAACTTGAATCCTGTGACTACACCAATGATGACGAATCTGAAGAAACTAAGTGTGTCTTCTTCTGATTATGACGAAATTGATCCGACTATGTATAGACAATTGGTTGGATAACTGATGTATTTTCTTAAAACTAGACCAAATAATTGCTATGTAGTGAGTGCACTTAGCCAATTTATAATTCAGTTGAGATAGACACACTAGATTGCTGCAAAACATGTGTTGAGATACTTGCGAGGCACAATTCGACATGGTCTGAGATATACTTCCAGTATTGATATGATATGGCAAGAATATATTGACTCTGATTGGGCAGGTTGTGCAGTGGAAAGAAGAGGACCTTCAGGTGTTGCTTCACTTTGTTATCTTCCATGGTTTCCTGGTGTAGTAGGAAATGAAATTTTGTGGCTTTGAGAACAACAGAAGAAGAGTACAGTGCATTAAGTATGGCAATCCGTGAAGCAGTGTGGCTTCACAATCTCCTTGCATATCTATCCAAACATGTGCTAGATTCCACCATTATTCATTATGGTAACCAAAGTTGTGTGAAGCTCTATGATAATTCAGTGTTTCATGAAAAATCGAACCACATTGAGATCAAGTACCATTACATATGAGACATGGTGCAGAGGAAGGAAGTATTGGTGAAGTACCTTCCTACAGATGAGCAGGTTGTTGATGTTCTTACCAAACCAAGATGAAGTTCAAGTATTTCCGTTACAGACTTGGCATGGAAGAGAATGCCCCCCTCACTGAGAAGGAGTGTTGATGTTTGCAGCTTCCTGAGACATTCTACAGATCGTACTACTCTGTGATTGAGTTGAGTTAATCTGTGATGACACTTATCTGAGAAGATATAAGTGGGGCACTTATCTAAGAAGGGATAAGTGCGGTTGGGCTTATAACCCAACGTCGCATGTGGAGAGCACATGAGGACATGTCAGGGGAGATGACCCTTGATGTCATACACTATGGGAGTTGACCCTAGTGTTTCTAGAGGGTGTATCCTCTAGAAGTCCACACGGAGTGCCACGTGTGACAAACTTTCTCCAGATCATACTCCTCTATGAATTGAGTTGAGTTGATCTGTGAGGATGCTTATTCGAGAAGGGATATAAGTGGGGCACTTATTCGAGGAGGTATAAGTGTGGTCGGGCTTATAACCCAATGTCCCATGTGGAGAGCACATGAGGACATGTCAAGGGAGTTGACCCTTGACGTCATACACTATGGGAGTTGACCCTAGTGTTTCTAGAGGGTGTAGCCTCTAGAATTCCACATGGAGTGCCATGTGTGACAAACTTTCTCTGGATCATACTCCTCTATGAATTGAGTTGTGTTGATCTGTGAGGACACTTATCTGAGAAGGGATAAGTGGGGTACTTATTCGAGGAGGGATAAGTGTGGTTGGGCTTATAACCCAACATCCCTTGTGGAGAGCACATGAGGACACATCCCATGAGGACCCTAGTGTTTCCAGAAGGTGTAGCCTCTAGAAGTCCACATGGAGTGTGCCATGTGTGACAAAATTTCTCCAGATCATACTCCTCTCTAAATTGAGTTGAGTTGATATGCGAGGATACTTATTCGAGAAGGAATAAGTAAATTTGGGCTTATATCCCATTGTCCCATGTGGAGAGAACATGAGGACATGTCAAGAGAGTTGACCCTTGATGTCTCACACTATGGGGAGTTGACCCTAAGTGTTCCTAGAGGGAGTAGCCTTTAGAAGTCCACATGGGAGTGCCATGTGTGACAAATATTTTACTACTATGGTGGTTTTGTACCACTGGTGGAGACTACGTGTCTCAGGACAATAGTTGTGTACTACTATGGAAAGATACCTCCCTAGCTAAGAAGGAGTGTTGATGTTTCAGAATCGGGCATAACTTCTCCTACATTAGGCTGCAGACCAAGGGAAATAAGATACATTTATCACAAAGGTGCACTTGTGATAAATGGGCCCAGACGTAGTCCTTCCTTGATCATGAAAAGGAATAATATGGATTCGAGGTGCTTGAAGTGCTTTCCACATGTCAGTTAGCATCAAGCTGACATTCACTCATAGGTGTGTACTTGTGGTGAAAGATCATGGTGTAGTCTTTTTCCTAGTCATGGTGATTTGACAAGGAATGATAAAGACTCAAGATGCTATATGATATTACATGCGAAACCAAAGTGAACCTAATATTAGAGAGAGTTAATTGGTTCAGTTTGGAGAGAGATGTCTCCCAAGACTAACATACAAGTGTCATGAGTCTAAGGTGAAGTTTGTATACTTCAAAGATAAGAGTGACATGTTGCAGAATGTCTCCCTCTTTGAGAGGGAGTGTTGATGTTTGGACAACATCGGAAAGACATTCTCTAAAGATAATAATTAATAATATAATTATTATTGAATATTAAATATAGTATATAATAAGTAAATGATAATAATAAATAGTTACTGATTATTCAAGGGACAAATCCTTTCATGGATGGTCACCTTATGTTCCCTATATATGGAACACTCATTGTTGTAATAATATATCGAATATCTCTCATATCTCATATGAATAAAAACCAACATGAATGAGTCTAGACAAGAAATCAACAACTAAATTATCTCTTCCAGGACTATCAATAATGGTGATATTGAATTCTTGCAGTAATGAATACCATCTAGTCACTCTAGCATTTGTAACAGGTTTGTTCATAAAAAATATGATGGTTGATGGTCTGTATGTACAAAAAATTCATACCTTGTTATGTAGTGTCTGAACTTATTAATGGCATGTACTACTGACAAGAATTCTTTTTCAGTAACAATGTAATTTACTTTAGTAGGTGAAAGATTCTTCCTGGCAAAGTATATAGAATATGGAATATGGCCTTCCCTTTGTCCTAAAAAATCCCCCAAAGTTGTATCTGAGGCATCCTTCAAGATATGAAAAGGAAGAGACAAGTTTGGTCCTCTTAAAATAGGGGCACCTGAAAGCTTTGTTTTTAAAATTTCAAAAGAAATTTTACATTGTTCATTCCAACAAAACTCAACCTCTTTTGCTAATAGTTTGAACAATGGGGTAGCTAGGTTTGTAAAATTATGAATGAACCTCCTATAGTAACCAACATGCCCTAAAAATCTTATGACTTCTTTCTGTGAGCTAGGGATTTTGATTTGAGAAATGATGTCAATCTTGGAAGGGTCTACCCTTATTCCAATACCAGAGCTGTGATGACCTAAAATAATTCCTTCAGTGAGCATCATTCTAGCTATTTCATGACTGAGGGAAAGATTGGTTTCTTTACACCTAATCATTACTTTCTCCAAATTGTCCAATGCTTGTTGGAAATCATCCCTATATACTGTGAAGTCATCCATGTAGACCTCTACACAGTCATGGGTCAAATCAGAGAAAATGGCCAAGACAACCCTTTGAAAGGTAGCAGGGGCATTACACAAACCAAAAGGAAGAACCCTATAGGAATAGGTACCCCATGGGAAATAAATGTGGTTTTGTTCGGATCTTCTGGTGAAATTTGGATCTGATTGTAACCACTAAACCCATCTAAGAAAGAAAAATACCTCTTCCCAGACAAAGTGTCCAAGACCTAGTCTATGAAAGGAAAATGAAAGTAATCACTGTAGGTAGCCTTGTTCAATTCTCAAAAGTCCACACAAATCCTCCATTTACCATTTTTCTTAGGGACAATAATAATGGGGATACCCACTTGCTATCCAATATAGGGTAAATAAAATTGGCATGCAGGAGTTTATGGAGTTCTTCTCTCACTATATCTTTTAAGGCCAGGTTCATCCTTATTTGGGGTTTCCTAACAGGTCTGATTTAGTCATTGGTATAAATATGATGCATACAATTGTCTCGATGAATCCCTTTCATATCGGAGTAATCCCATGCAAAATCACCAGATTGTCCTTGAATCATTTGAATCAATTTTTGTTGTTGATATATTTCTAAACTAGCATTGATATACAAGGATTTTCCAGGGCTGATTTCAATAGTTTGGAAAACTAATTCTTTCCCTTCATCTACTTGTGAAATTGTGGCTACTGTAGAGGTGGAGGGGTGTCATATTTCTTGGAATTAAGAGATGAAGATATGTGTGTATTCAGAAAAATATTGAGGGTATTCAATGCATTCTGTATCACCCAAAAATAGGCTTAAGATGTGTTCTTCAATTTTCTCTTGTACTCCTTTTACTTGTTCGAGTGTTAACATGGGATGAGTACAATCCTCCTCCCCATACGGATTCTCCAACCAGAGAGGAACTTCAGTGGATGGTTAGGTAGGAGGAAATATAATAAGTTTTTTACTTTGGCTCCCATTGGAGATTGTCATCTCTCCAGATCGAAAACTAGTAAACGCATCGATAGTGGCCAACCAAGGTCGGCCAAGAACCACTGGGTGTCATGGTTTAGAGGATTTAGGATGAATCACTAAGAAATCCATAGGATCCTCCCAAGAGGCCAAGTTGACTGTTACATCATCTAGACTTCATGTTGGGTTGATAACTAATTTGTCTACTAATTCCATAAAAGTTTGTGTTGGTCTTAGGTGATTCAGTTGCAACGTTTTCATGGTGTCAATCGACATAACATTTATTGCTACTCCTAGGTCAATAAGTTTGTTTGGAAAATAAACACCATTAATCTCTATGGTCACCACTAGATTTCCTGGATCATTATATTTGGATGGCATTTATGATATAAATTTTGATAATTGTACAACCACTTGTATAACAGAAGACTTCTTCCTCTTCCTCCCTAAATTTTTAATGCAAATATCCCTTACAATATTAGCATAAATAGGTATGTCCTTGATGGCCCGAAGTAGGGGAATATTTACACATATGTTTCTAAGTTCAGTCTCAAGATTATCCCCTAGAGGTACCTCAGATTTCTTCACAAGTAACCTTTCTGGATAAGGAGAAGGATTAGTTTTCTGAGGTATTTCTGCTGGGTGAGAAGTGTGAGGAGGAATTTTTTGTTGTACAAGGTGTTTTTTTATTCATCGGATTGGTTATCCATTTGTTCTTCTCCTTGAACTGCTTGATTATCTATTTTTTCTTCTTCTTGAACTGCTTGATTATCTACTTGTTCTTCTTCTTGAATAACCATAGTAGGATTTGGTTTATTCAAAACCCTCCCTGATCTTAATTCAATTCATTAAATGATGCAGGAGTTATCACGTAAGTGGGGAAGGCTTGTACTTCAATATTTTGTACAGGCTGTGTAGGTCTATTATTTGGATTAGGAATGGGTTGTGCAGGAATAGGGCTAGGTCGAGGAGGGTTAGGGATATGTGCAACTTGCATTTGTTGCTGGAGATTTGGGTTCATCGGCAATGCAAGTTGTTGTTGAAGCTATGGAGGTGGAGGAAAAGTTGTTGAACACACCACCCACACTAAGAGGGGGGGGTGAATTAGTGTGTGGACTTTTCTAACTTTTCTTCTTACAAGTTAGTAGCTAAAACATAATTGAACATATTAAGAACAATTAAATCATAATCACAATGGATAAGAGATACGAGACTTTTGTGTAAGCTTTGTATAATTGATATGTATATATATGTGAATATAGAAATATGAATTTTCCCAGCACCAACTATTTTGTATCAGCACCAACTGAAGTAAGGAGCACCAACTCTTCATAGAACACCAATTCTCAAGAAAGACCCAGCTTGTCGTAAGTCCCAGCTTGCTGATAGAACGCAGTCTATCCAACTAGAGTTCATATAGTATTTCAACCAACTCTAGTAGCAGTGATCCATTATTGAATCAATTATGTTTCATGATCAGAGGTATATCGTCAACACTCATCACTGCACTTCATCTTCTCTCTGAAATTCATGCATTCTTCACTTCGTCTTTCCTCTGATATTCACACCTTCTTCACTTCATCTTCTCTCTGATATTCGCATGGACCTCAGGTCCACATCCACTTCATTTTTCTCTGCAGGATACTCTTCCTCAACAAGCCTCTCTTTTCCACAAGCCCATCTACTTCCACAAGACCATCTACTTACACAAGCACACCGTCCAACGAATCAATCATGGCTATATTTATAGTTGGTTATGCTCAAAACTTGTTTAAGTTATTGAGCTGACTTGTGCAACAAGTTATAACTAACTTGTTTATTTACAATGACTTTTGGGACCATCAGAGATCATCATTTCGGGTCTTCAAATTTAAACCTAGAATCCCCTTTTACTTTCATAAATCGATCACAACCATGGATCGATTTCTTTCATCTCTGTGATAACAGAAATCGACGCTTCCTTCAAACCATGTTCATATGATCATAGGCATAGAACCACATGATTATCAATTTAAGTGACACACTACATTCTTCCCTTTAAATCTCTTTACCATATGACCAATGGCATTATTCAGATGTTAGGTGAGACGAGCACTTGAACGCTTATCAATTCAATGGTCATGATTCAATCTCCCGATGAGATGGATGATTGTCGGGACTTCTCCCTTCGGGTCTTCGAGACTTGCAACATGTCAAACTTTTCGGAGTGAATTTTGCCGAAAAGATCGGGTGGTTCATGTTTACTTCATGGAACCAAATCAATCGTCAGATTCAATCCTTGGATCTATATTATGATCAACGGTTAAGAATGAACCCAAAATGATCTTCTGATCGGATGACTCATGTCCACTTCAGGACTTCACATATTATGCTTATGCTATCCTTCCACTCTATTTTGATCAAAGGTTGAAAGTATGCCTGACATCAGATAGATAATCAAAATCTCCTTCAGGTCTTTGGACTTTAGAGATTTCAAATCTCAACCCCTTCTTTCCTTTGGAGTGATCACCTGCTGAGTAAGTCATAACTGGTGGAGACCGCTTGCTATCCATTAATACTTCCACTTACACTATCCTTCCACTATAGTAGATCGACAGTCGAGAATTCTCCCGAAGTGATCTTCAGATCGGGCATCTTATGTCCACTTCGGGACTTTGGGACTTTGGGCAAGTGCTGGTGGTAAAACTCCTAAAGAAAAACTCTTGTAGTGACATAACTTGCTTGCATCACTTGTTGTCATGGCATGAGTCAATTTCCTCTTCACGCTTGTCATCATCTAATTATGCCATGTGTATTTGCTGACATGGTCTACTGACATGGTCTGCCACATGTATTTTTCTATCTTGGTCAGCTGACCTGGTCTGCCACATGTATTTTTATGTCATGGTTTGTTGATGTGGTCTACCACATGTCCTTGTAGATGTGGTCTGCTTACGTGGTCTTCTGACGTGGTCTTCCACTTGTCCTTGCTGACCAAAAACCCTGATCAAAAGATCATCGTATATCTTCTAGATCTGATGGTCCTTATTCATTTCAGATTTCGAGCTTCGGGTAATTCAACTCTTAAACTGAAAAATCTGTAGTGATATTTTTCTGGAGCTTAACCTCCTCGCATCTTTATACCCAAACTAAATGTTGTTCGTCAATCATGATCCTAGATCGATGGTTTGATCTATCTGCGATGTATCTCTTCTATCTTATCCTACCCTTCCACTTAGAGTGATCCAACAACTGACATAGATTCACGTAAACAATATCTCAGATCTTACCTCGCTTATCCTATCCTTCCACTCGAGAACGATTCGATGGCTGATGAGAATTTGGGTTTGATCCAACGGCTAATGGGTATTCGGATAATCGAGAACTCAACCTTTCTTCTTATCCTATCCTTCCACTCAAAAGTGATCCAATGGTCGATGTGGACTCTTTGAAGAAGATTAACAATCGACGATGATTGCAGAACCACAACTTGCGAGTGATTTAACTCGACACCCAAACTCCACAATTTGAAGTTGTGTGTTGTTGGTGAGTCAATCACAATCGTTGATATTCGAAGCCATAAGATCGAATGGTCCTAACTAATTGCGAGATTGGAACTAGCGTGATATTTATTTCTTCTTTCGATCTTCGCAATCTATCCTTGTCGTTGATCTAGCGATTGCACATCCGACGGCCACAACTAAATCCTACTTAATTTGATCATTTGTTGGATCAATCAAAGTTGTCGATATTCGAGTCTATGAGATCCGATGATCTAGACAGATTGCAGGATTGGAGCTAGCAAGTCGTTTAATTCTCCTTCCTATATCCGCAATTTATCCCTGCCGTTGATCTCGCGATTGCACATCCAACATTCATGACTTAATCTAGCTTATACTGATCATTTTTTGGATCAACCGCAGTCATCGATATTCGAGTCTATGAGATCTAATGATATAGACCAATTGTGGGATTGGAATTGGAAATTCATTTAATTCTCCTTCCGATCTCCGCAATCTGTCCTTGCCGTTGATCTGGCTTCTAGATCTGACTGTCACTATCCTTCAACGGTCCTCAAGCCCACAATCACTCATATGACCAATGCCCATTATATGAGATGATCAACACCATCAATTTCTTGATCATACGACTGCTGAGGCTTCTCACCTTTTCCTGTGCATTGGTCGACTTCTAAATATTTCCATCGATCCCAATGATACTTCTGCAATGCAGTCTTCCTTCTGAGCTTTGATCTTCATTCGCTAACCCTCCTGAGATTTTATCAAAGGAACATTTTTTATCCTATCGTGATAAAAAATAATCATGAACTGCTTACGTTCGCTCCTCCTCTTGAGCTTATGCTTTCAATCTTCTGTATATTGTTTGCTCCTCCTCCCAAGTTTATGCTTTCGATCTCTGCAGATTTGCATAACCCATATTTTCTGCTAACTGATATACTGTTGACATCAATGACAATCTCATCTAAAGTAATGATAATTGATCGTAACAACAAATCATCACATTGACTGTTGACATCAATGACAATATGTCCAACAATATCCCCCTTTGTCATTGAGGGAAACACACTAAATTCATATACAAAACTTCCCTTGTGATGATGATTTCTTCGTATGAATTTTTCTCTCCCCCTTTGACATCAATGGTAAAGGGTTTTTCCTCCTATGGTAAATCTCTGTATGTTACTGACCAAAATTTGAACTTGGGTAACTCTTCCTAAAATCATCCTTTTCTTGTCATAACTGAATGACTACCCCTGTCAATATGCTCTCTCTCTGTTTCTGACTACTTTCCCCCTTTTTTTTTGAAAAGTTAGCTCTTCCTGACAAGGTTTCTTCCCCTGTTAATTTACTAACTTCTTATCTCAGTTGATTGGGATTTTGTGTTTCAAATGAGTAGTCATTTTGATACTAATTTTTTTGTAGTGATCAAGTCTTTTCAAAACTTAATCTAATTACTTTCTTATTTACTAACCAAAATACTTCCCCTGAGTTTTTACTGACTGTTCTCCCCCTTTGTTTCTAAGAGGGTATCTTTTTCTGACATGGTATCTCCTCTTGTTATCTCTACAGGATGTCGTGTACATCATTTTGTACATTAGAATGTTGTTTTTGTGTATGTCGTTGTCCTATTGGAACATTGCACAATTGTAGCTCATATTATTCAAACAACCCTTGGATCTGGACATTGATTCTCATCGATCTCTAACCAGATGTATCCATCTTTATCCAAGATGATTCTTTATTGTACATTGCTCTAAAGTTGTCTGAGAAAATTTATACTATGCTTGTCACATGACTGCAATCCTCTTTGCAACAATTAAATTCACTCATGTTCACTTGTTCAGTCTTTGCTATCCACATCTGTGAGTGTCCTGGTTTCTTGAACTTTGTTCTTTCATCTTCTATTACTACAAATTCATTTTTCTTCCATGTTTCATTTACTTGTTTTGTCATATTGTATTAATCTTTTCTCATTGATTGTTTTCTTGACTTCCAAAAATTATTGGCTTTGTGGCCATATCCACCACAACTATAGCATATCATAGTGTAACAATGTGCAACAATATGTCCAACATGATTGCAGTTCCAACATCTTATACCGTTGTTGAACCTACCAACTTTTTTTCTTCCATGATTCCTACAATCCAAGGCTTTATGGCCATATTCATTACAAGAAAACCAATAACCGTTAAAAACACTCTCATACCTTCTTTGATTCATCCATGAAGGTTTCTCTCTTCTAAACTTGCTTTGAGGTGTATGATTATCTTCTATATGTCTTCCTTGATCCGATCTTCTAAATTTTGTAGTGTTGATTTTATTTCTTAAATGTGAAGAACCTGAGTCATACCTGCTTTCACTTTTTACAAATGAAGGAGTTGTGTCAGACCTATGTTCACCCTTTACAAATGAAGGACCCATGTTAGACCTATTTTCACCTTTTACAAATGAAGGATCTGCATCATGTTTCTTAGGAGTACTGATTTATTCTTTGTTGTATCCAAGACCGGATTTGTCATTTGGTGATCTCTCACTATCCAAGATCTCATCCAGGGTCATGGAGTTGTTCAAGAACTTGATTTGGGTGTTTGAATTCTCAACCTTCTTTCTAAGATTCACAACTTCTGCTTCCAGCTTATGACATGATTCTTCCTTTTTGTTCAACTGATTCCTCACTACCTCCTCCCTTCTTTTGGATTTTTCAAGTTGGATTTTAAGATCAACATAGCTTTCCCTTAGTTCTTTTAGATCTGCAAGGATTTTTCTTGGTTCATCATCTTCCTTCTTTTCTTATTTTGCTTGACTAATTTCATTTTTTAGTCTCTCGATCTCCTCTTCCTTTTCTTGACTGATTTCATTTTCTAGTCTCTCGATCTCCTCTTCCTTTTCTTTTGTTAGATCAACAACTTTTGTTTTCAATATTTTGATCTCTTCTTCTTTGTTTTCTAACTGAATGTTTTGCTCCGATATGATTTCTTCATTGTCTTTGATCTTTTCTTTTATTTCTAGGATATGCCTTTGATTGCTAAGCTCATCATCTTCTTTCTTCTTTTCTTTTGATTGACTGATTTCTTTCTTCAGCTTCTCGATCTCCTCTTCTTTTTCTTCTAACCGATTATCCTGTTCATATATTATCTTTTCATTGTCCTTGAGCATTTCCTTTATTTCCAAGATATGATTTTGACTCTTTTGAAGAAATTCTTTAGTGTAGTCATGAAGATAGCTATAGTCTGAATCATTATGGTCATAACAGTATTCGCAGAGACTCTAATCAACCTTTTGTTTGGCCTTTGATAGTTCTTCTTCTACTTCTTCCATGAGATAAATGCTAACAAAAAATTCTTTTATTGTATTTGAGTCTTCTTCTTTACTTGCAGGGGAGGACTCAATATAAACATTATTGCAATCGAAATATTGTGGAGAGTCTTTACCTTTATTGATGGCTAAGTCTTCCTCTTCATCCTTGATATAAATGTATTTTGTGTCTTGTCTTTTGGTTTGATACATCTCTTATAACTTCATCCATAAGTCATTGGCGGATGTGCATAGTCCTATGCTTGCCTTGATTGTATCTGATAATCCATTGAGAAGAATCTTCAATGCCACTTCATTGTTATTCCCTGTTTTTCTTTGGACTGTAATTTTGGATAGATTCTTTGAGGTAGTGTTAGCAACATTTCTAGTAAGGGGGGTAAAATTCCAAGGAATGGATAATAACCCACTTGTCCTATGTTCGGGATGCAAATACGTCCGTGTTTAAATGGAAAACGCATCTGGACGGCAGGAATCAGAGTGCCCGGATCAACGACGCACAAGTGATTCCGGACCCCCCCCCCCCCCCCCCCCCCNTAAGCGGAGGGGGGGGGGGTCCGGAATCGAGGGCGCACCTCTTCAATGGCTACGATAGAAGCACCCGGATCAATGGTACGTAGGGTAATTCCGGACCCCCCCCGCTTTCCTACCTTTAAGCGGAGGGGGGGGGTCTGGAATCGAGGGCGCATCTCTCCGACGGCTGTGATCAAGAGTGCCCGGATCAATGATGCATGAGCAATCCAGACACCATCTGTCTTTCTGCGTTTAAATCAGCGTGGGGCCCCTTTCTTGTCATGTCATCTCACCATCTATTCCGTACCTAACCGTGTTATGAGGTTCGCTCCCTTTAGCCCCTTCCTCATCCTCCGACATCTGTCCATCTCCCCTCTTCTGGTCCGTGTGGCCCCTGTCCCATCTCATCATCCACTCACCACCTGTTAGGTGTCCTTCTCTTTTCCACGTCATCCTCCCACTCAAAGCGTGCCCATTATATCTCATCTCCTACCCCCTCTATTTATTGCCTTTCGCCATGTGTCTTCCCCCTATCGCCCCTCTCACACCTCGTCACTTCTTTTCACACCCTTATAGTTTTGGTGCCACCACTCCCGTCATGTGCCCCATCCTTCGCGCTGGCCTCCAAGCCTATTCATCAGGCCGCTTAGCTAATCCAGGTGGCAGTGCAAAGGGTCTTCCACGTCCTAAAGGTGCCGAGTTGGCCTGGCCATCCCCAATCCCAATGAAGCAGTTATTGAAGCAGTTGGTGGTGGTTAGACATCGCCTCCACCATAATGGGAAAGTCTGGCGGTGAATTAAAGGCACATCAATTCGCCCACGGAGCTGTCAGGAGTCCGATTGCGTCTGCCATAGGTGCACGATCACCCAGAGAATGCGGGTACAGATTGTTAGGAGCCATGCAGACGCAAAGCTCTTAATGCAACGTCTCGATTTTGTTGCTGTGTTGTTTTGAGTATATGTAGGCATTTTCACCATTTTTGTATCTATCGATGGTAGAGCAAAGCTCCCGACTGTAAAGTTTTAATGATCTTTCTAGTTCTATGGTTATGCATATGTGTTTGAGATTTCTTGTTTTACGACAAACATTTTTCCTGCTCTGCCTATGTTTTCGTCTTATACTAGAGAGTTCATGATCGAATGATTCACATGAATTGTTGCAGTTATGTTATGATAAAGGATTTGTCGTTGCATTACTATTTTCTCTGGTCCTCTGTGTTTGAGTGTAAGCAGACCTTGCCTTTGGACTTTTTATCCTAACAGTCTGTTAGAAACCTGATGTCTATAACAGACCTATGCACTCTTCTTATGCAAGTCTTCCTCCTACACACCCTTATTACAACTCATTGTTTGAGGTTTATCTAAGACCTCACTCGCCCATGCATGCTTGGCCTAGTTTCATAGTTGAGACGATATTGTTCTGAGTTTACTTCCATTTGATCACCCCTTTATAAACAAATCGTGACATTAAACTGATGGGTGTCGGGCTCTGCTCCTGCTACAATCCAGGAGTGACTTCTGACGCTAACATTTATGGCGCCGTTGCTGGGGACGAAGTTGAATATTTTCCCCGGGATTGAACGACAACAATCAACTGATTATGAAGGTGCATTAGATATTAGAATTATCAAGATTGCTACTGTGCACCTGGCGACTCCATTGTGACGAATCCGCTGGGGAGAACCTGCTTTATTAATTGTGGCTTTCAGAGGTAGACACACGTGGTCTCATCCACAACTACCTCTAGCTACACCTGAAGCTGACCCAGAGGTGGTTCTCAGAAGAGGAAAGGGCTTTGTAGAAGACGTTTCCATCGCTGAAACAGGTAATCTACCATTTCCTTCTGTGAGAACTCCTTTTTCTCCTCCTCAGTTTCTTAATAGACCTCCTTCAAAGGTTTCTCATTTCTTGAATTTGGGAGTGTTCCTGCTGAGTTTTCTCCTCCTGGTCTGGGATTGGAAGGAGAAATTATTGTCACTCCCCTCTCCTCTAAATCTGTTCCCTGGCATAGACCCAGGACTATAGGAGAATTCCCCACTCCTGTGCAAAGAGGAGCACCTGCTGACTTGAATTCGTTAGCCTTCTCCTTGAATCCTCTCTTGTTTCCCACTCCACTTCGAGACTCATTCCCAGTAGCCCCTTCACGACCTCCTTCTCCTCCAAGTTCTCCTCCGCCTAATATTCCTATGGCTGGTGCTAATCCCCCTATGACCAGAATGGAGGCAATTATAGCTGCTAGGTATGCTCCCCTTGTGTTACCTCAACCCCTCAACGCCCTCCCGGTAGATGGTTACCTCAAGCAACTACCCAAGTTCACGGGTGAGGGGGACGTAACTGCAGATGAACACCTAGAAGCCTTCTACAGTTTCACAGATGATAATGTCATCATGCATGCAGATGTATGGATAAGGATTTTTGTCCATAGCCTCCAAGGCGAGGCTAGAAAATGGTTCAAGGCCCTGCCTCCCGGATCTATTGATGGGATCGAAGCTTTAGACATTTCCTTTTTGAGACAATGGGGAGATAAGAAAGATTTCATGTACTATATGACAGAGTTTGGATCTTTGAAGAGAAAAGAAGGAGAGTCTGTCTCTGACTTCTCCAAGAGATTCAATAAAATGTATAATAAAATTCCCGCTGAGATAAAGCCCTCAGAAGCCTTTGCAAAGATCACTTATGCTAGTGCTTTTGATCCCAATTTCTGCCTGTTGCTGAGGGAGAGAAGAGACACTACCCTGGCCCACATGCAAGATGCAACCATGGAGGTAGAATCTAATATATTGGCTATTGACCGACTCAGGAATGCTGCTGAGAGAAACATATCTAACAAAAGGCCTGTAGCTTCCCCATCCAGTTCCTCTCCCATGCCCCATCAGACTGATGAGACAGCCAGAGTACTAAAATCACTTTCTTCTAGGATGGAGAGGTGGGAGTTAGAAGGGAAGCCCATGTACATAAATCCTTAGAATGTTGATAATAGAGGTTACAGGAGACCTAATAACAATGGGTCACAGGCCTTCCCAAGAGCACAAAGAGAGAAAGACAGAGAGGACCAAAGGATTCAAACCCCTCTCCAAAATAACCTGGTTACTCTTGAGGAAGGAGAGGAGATAGAAGAATTCGACCCTGAAATTCATTGTGTTGAGGAAGCCCCTCCTTTTCCCCATTTGACTCAGTCTGCATATGAAAAATCCCTGATGAACATTTAGATCCATGAGCTAGGAAAGGGAGAGAGGGTCGGCCATGCTTCTAACAGATACAATCTCAGGTCAAGAAAGAAGGAAGGAGACTTTGACGTCCAAGATCATCCCCTCATAGCAGATAGGCCTACTAAAGCTGCAGAAACCACGACTAAAGAAAAGAAACCTCAGAGTGTTTTGTCAGCAGCCAAAGAACCTATCGCTGAGGTAAGGGAAGCTCCTAAGCCTGTTTCCTCTTTTAATTTTGAGCATGAAATTCAAAAGATCAGGATTCCCGTCCCCATCTCTAAGCTAGTTAAAAATGAAGACTTTAGAAGGTCCCTCTCTAAGCTGTTGCAATCTGAGTCCCTTCAGCCTTCCTCTGACTCAGTGAACCTTCAAGATGAGAAGCCAACTGTCATCCTAGGTCCCATGGTAGAAGACAGAGACGATTCATCCCCTCCCTTCTACACCTCCCTGAATATACATGATAAAGTGTTGCATAATTGCCTCATGGATTCAGGAGCTTCCCATAACCTTATGCCCAAGATAGTAATGGAAGGACTAGAACTAGAAGTGACCAAGGCTTATCATGATTTGTACTCTTTTGATTCGAGGAGGGTGCAATGTCTGGGAGTCATCAAGGACCTGGTGGTTTCTTTGTTCCAACTGCCTATGAAGAGTGTGGTCATGGAAATTGTGGTAGCTGATGTTCCCCCCAAGTTTGGCATGCTGTTGTCAAGATCTTGGATTAAGAGACTTGGAGGAACATTACAGATGGATCTCACATATGCCACCATCCCATTTTTTGGAGGGGAACACAGGATATTGTACAGAGAAGCCCAGCTAGCCTATATTGTCAGTGATGAAGCAAACCCCACTAATCACCCCATCTTTACAGTTGACACTGATTTAGGGTCTAGTTTGTTACAAATCACCGAAACCCCTGAGGCCCCTTTACATATCAGAAAGCAGCCCATTCTTAATCAGGATATACCTCCTCCAACCACCTCTGTTTGGAAGATGTTCTTTGATGGAGCTTCCTCCAGTATAGGTGCAGGTGCCGGAGTTGTTTTCATATCGCCCTGTCAAGAAACCATATCTTTGTCATACAAGATGGAATTCGAAATCACCAACAATGTGGAAGAATATGAAGCTCTTGTTCTGGGTATGAGGGCTGCGAAAGAGATGGGAATAAAAGAGATGGTTGTGTTTGGGGATGCAGAATTGATCATCCAACAAGTCAAAAATATTTATCGGGCCAAGCATCCTCGACTTAGAAGCTACATAAATGAGGTATGGGACTTGATTGATAATTTCTTCTCTGCTTTCAACATTGTTTTTGTCCCAAGGGAAGAGAATACCGCAGCCGACTTCCTAGCAGTCTCAGCCAGTTTGTTCAGGATCTCCCTGCCCCCAAAGATTAATGGTGAGGTCGAAGTAAGATACAGGCCGTCCATCCCGGACAACATAAAGTATTGGAAGGTATTCGAGGACGATCTTGAAATCAAAAGATTTCTTCAGTCCATTGATGATTTTTCTACATTGCACATCGATCAGGACCCTGATCCTGAGGGTGACCCCCCCTTTGAGGTATTATTGAATAAAATTATTAATCACCAGATTATTCAACTGCCTAGCAATCGCATTCCAAGGGGACTGGTCCCTTTAGAAATACTTTTTGACAAAAATGATGTGGCAATAAAAGGTGGTGTCTCAAGTGAAGCAGCTGACATAGCCGAATGGAACATTGGCACGCAGGATGAGCCTAGGTTTGTCAAATTGTCAAGCATCCTGACCAATGAACAGAGGGAGGAATATGCTGGGATATTAAAGGAATTCATTGATGTGTTTGCATGGACCTATGAAGACCTCAAAACTTATGACACATATGTCATTGAGGACAAGATCCCTCTAAAAGAAGAAGCTAAGCCATTCAGGAAAAATATGAGATAGATAAACCCCATGTTGCTACCTGTCATGGAGAAAGAAGTGAAGAAATTATTAGATGCCCAAATCATTGTTCCCTTGAGATATTCTGAGTGGGTGGCCAATTTGGTTCCAGTGAGAAAGAAAAGTGGAGAAATCAGACTCTGTGTTGATTTCGGGAACCTGAACAGAAGCTCAAGGAAGGACAATTATCCTCTGCCCAACATGGAACACATATTGCATAAGGTAATTGGTGCATCTAGGATATCCATGATTGATGGGTTTTCGGGGTATAATCAAATATCAGTCATGCCTGAGGACAGAGAAAAAATAGCTTTCACCACCCCTTGGGGCACATTCATGTATGCCAAAATGCCTTTTGGGTTGATGAATGCAGGGGAAACCTTTCAGCGAGCTATGGATATAGCCTTCATCGGGGAGAAAGATCAGTTTGTAGTGATCTATTTGGATGACATCACAGTCTTCTCCAGGTCAGACGAGGAGCACTGCTGCCACTTGAAAAAAGTTTTCCTGAAGTGTCGGAGGTATGGTTTATCTTTAAATCCCAAGAAATCTTTGTTTGCTATGAAGGAGGGAAAGATTTTAGGCCATATAGTATCAACAGAGGGAGTGAGAATTGACCCCAGTAGGGTAGAAGCAATTCAGACCCTATCACCTCCCAGATCCAAGAAGGAAGTCCAGGCCTTTTTGGGGAAGATTAATTTTCTGAGGAGATTCATCTCAAATTTTGCTGAGCTAGTGAGACACATCACAGCCATGCTCAGAAAGGGAAATGAAGTGAAGTGGACCGCTGAACCTAGGGAATATTTTGTCCAGATAAAAAGGGCATTGACTGAGGCACTGGTGCTGATCAGTCCTGACTATTCCAAAGATTTCCTGATTTTTTATTTTGCTTCCTGTGATATAGTAGCAACGGTCTTATTGCAGAGAAATGACCAGGGGCGAGAGCAACCTATTGCCTTCTACAGCAAGGCATTGAATGATGCAGAACTCCGGTACGAGATCATGGAGAAGCAGGCTTATGTCTTGGTGAAAGCCCTCAAAGCTTTCAGAGTCTATGTCTTGCACTAAAAAATCACCACGTACGTTCCTTCTGCCTCTGTGAAGGACATCCTCATACAACCTGACATAGACGGGAGAAGAGGTAAATGGATTTCCAAGATCCTAGAGTTTTATCTGGAGGTTAAGCCCACCAAATTGATAAAGGGGTAGGGTTTAGCCAAGCTGTTGGTTGAATCCAATTGCAAAGATTTGGGGATTAACTTCGTCAATGAGCAGGCCCAGTCATCCAACAAGAGTTCCCAAGGCGCTTTATCGCTAGCAGCATGCCCCTAGTACAAGGATATCTTGTACTTTCTGCAAGAATTGAGGCCTCCTGATGGCATGGAAAAAAGCAAGGCAAGATCTCTAAAGCTCAGGGCGGTCAGGTATTGCCTCATTAACCAAACCTTGTACTGGAAAGACCCTTTAGGAGTATTTTTAAGGTGCCTGGACCCACAAGAAGCCCATCAGGTTACATTTGATTTCCATAGTGGCCTTTGCAGGGGTCATCATTTCTGGAGGACCACAGCTCATAAAATCCTCCGAGCTGGGTATTACTGGCCCACTTTATTCTGTGATGTCTGCAGAGAAATCAGAGCTTGCATCAAATGCCAGAAGTTCTCAGAGAAGCAGTAGCTCACATCTCTGCCATTAAAGACTATAGTAGTTTCAGCACCCTTTCAGCAGTGGGGATTGGACTTCATTGGGGAAATTCATCCTCCCTCAAGTGGCCAACACAAATGGATCCTGACTGTGACAGACTATTTCACCAAATGGATAGAGGCTGTCCCCACCAGGAGCACTTGTCACAAAGTAATTATCAGCTTCCTGGAGGATATCATAGCCAGATTTGGCTTCCCTAGCATAATTTTCACTGATAATGCCTCCCCCTTTCGGTCTGATCCCTTAATCAAGTTCTGTGAGCAGTATGAGATCTCATTGATTCACTCTACTCCCTATTATCCTCAAGGAAATGGACTGGCGGAATCTTCCAATAAAAGCCTGATCAAGCTCATTAAGAAATTACTAGAACACAATAAAAGGGCCTGGGATTTGAAACTCAAATTTTCTCTATGGGCTGACCGAGTGACAACCAAGAAGTCCCTGGGCATCTCACCTTTCCAACTTGTTTACGGAACAGAGGCCATTTTCCCTACTCAGCTCGCCTTATCTGTGGAGAAATTCCTCCAGGACCTTGAAGGAGAGCCTGACAATATGGTCAGAAGGATTCATCAGTTAGTGGAAGTGCAGCAGATCAGAGAACAGGTCTTAAACAGGGCCTACCATCATCAACAGAAAATCAAGCAGGCTTTTGACAGGAAGGGAAAAAAGAAAGAATTCGAGCAGGGTGATTTGGTGCTAAAATGGGATGCACCCAGGAAGGATAGGGGCAAGCACAGTAAGTTTGATGCCCTCTGGTTTGGGCCTTTCAAGATCCTTGAAGTATTCTCCAACAACACGTACAGGTTGCAGGATCTGGAAGGCGAAGAATTTTTTGGTGGCCCAGTAAATGGGCATTTATTGAAAAAATGTTTTTTGTGAGCCGTAGTCGGCTCTTTTGCTTTTGTAAATATTGTTTTTGTTTTCAACTTAATAAATGACTCCTTATCCCAACAACAAGGCACTGAATCTGCAAAAGTGTTCTTAGAGCATCACAGGGACGACTCTATCCCCCATGGAGCCAAATGTTAGCAATATTTCTGGTAAGGGGGGTAAAATGCCAAGGAATGGATAAGAACCCACTTGTCCTAAGTTCGGGATGCAAATACGTCCATGTTTAAATGGAAAATGCATATGGATGGCAGGAATTAGAGCGCCCAGATCAACGACGCACAAGTGATTCCGGACCCCCCCCCGCCTTTCTACCTTT
>SNQJ01S0000460.1:632242-642316 GCA_010110895.2 Picea sitchensis
CAACGGCTACGATCGAAGCACCCAGATCATCGGTGGGCAGGGTAATTCCGGACCACCCCCACTTTCCTACCTTTAAGTGGAGGGGGGGGTCCGGAATCGAGGGTGCATCTCTCCGACGGCTGTGATCAAGAGCACCCGGATCAACGATGCACGAGCAATACAAACACCATCTGTCTTTCTATGTTTAAATCAGCGTGGGGCCCCTTTCTTGTCATTTCATCTCACCATCTGTTCCGCACCTAACCGTGTTATGAGGTTCTCTCCCTTTAGCCCCTTCCTCATCCTCCGACATCTGTCCATCTCCCCTCTTCTGGTCCATGTGGCCCCTTTCCCATCTCATCATCCACTCACCACCTACCAGGTGTCCTTCTCTTTTCCGCGTCAGCCTCCCACTCAAAGCGTGCCCATTATATCTCATCTCCTGCCCCCTCCACTTATTGCCTTCCGCCATGTGTCTTCCCCTATCGCCCCTCTCACACCTCGTCACTTCTTTGCACACCCTTAAAGTTTTGGTGCCACCACTCCCGTCATGTGCCCCATCCTTCGCGCTGGCCTCCACGCCTATTCATCAGGCCGCTTAGCTAATCCAGGTGGCAGTGCAAAGGGTCTTCCACGTCCTAAAGGTGCCGAGTTGGCCTGGCCATCCCCAATCCCAATGAAGCAGTTATTGAAGCAGTTGGTGGTGGTTAGACATCGCCTCCGCCATAATGGGAAAGTCCGGCGGTGAATTAAAGGCACGTCAATTCTCCCACGGAGCTGTCAGGAGTCTGATTGCGTCTGCCATAGGTGCACGATCACCCAGAGACTGCGGGTGTAGATTGTCGGGAGCCATGCAGATGCAAAGCTCTTAATGAAACGTCTCTATTTTGTTGATGTGTTGTTTTGAGTATATGTAGGCGTTTTCGCCATTTTTGTATCTATCGATGGTAGAGCAAAGCTCCCGATTGTAAAGTTTTAATGATCTTTCTAGTTCTATGGTTATGCATCTGTGTTTGAGATTTCTTGTTTTATGACAAACAGTTTTCCTTCTCCGCCTATGTTTTCATCTTATACCAGAGAGTTCATGATCAAATGATTCGCATGAATTGTTGTAGTTATGTTATGATAAAGGATTTGTCGTTGCATTACTATTTTCTCTGGTCCTCTGCGTTTGAGTGTAAGCAGACCTTGCCTTTGGACGTTTTCTCCTAACAGTCTGTTAGAAACCTGATGTCTATAACAGACCTCTGCACTCTTCTTATGCAAGTCTTCCTCCTACACACCCTTATTACAAATCACTATTTGAAGTTTATATAAGACCTCACTCGCCCATGCATGCCTGGCCTAGTTTCAGAGTTGAGATGATATTGTTCTGAGTTTACCTCCATTTTGATCACCCCTTTATAAACAAATCGTGGCATTAAACTGATGGGTGTCGAGCTCTGCTCCTGCTACAATCCAGGAGTGACTTATGACACTAACAGGTAGTTAAGTCCCGGGACTTGCTTACTACTGAATTCCAAACTTCATATCCTCTTGACTTCAAATATTTTTTCATATTTTCCTCTCCATGGTGAATAATCTGTTCCATCAAATAAGGGAGCTTCAGTTGTGGAGAGAGTCATCTGTCCACCCATTTCTTCAATATCTACCTTCCAGTGGTTAAAATGTGTTGAAGGAACCCACTCTGATACCAACTGTTGAACGCACCACCCACACTAAGAGGGGGGGTTGAATTAGTGTTTGTACTTTTCTAACTTTTCTTCTTACAAGTTAGCAGCTAAAACATAATTGACCATATTAAGAACAATTAAATCATAATCACAATGGACAAGAGATACCAGACGTTTATGTAAGCTTTGTATAATTGATATGTATATATATGTGAATATAGTAATATGAATTTTCCCAACACCAAATATTTTGTATCAACACCTACTGAAGTAAGGAGCACCAAATCCTCAGAGAGGACAAACTCTCAAGCAAGACCGAGCTTTCCACAAGACCCAGCTTACTGATAGAACAAAGTCTATCCAACTAGAGTTCATATATTAGTTCAACCAACTCTAGTAGCAGTGATCCATTATTGAATCAATTATGTTTCATGATCAGAGGTATACCATCAACACTCATAATTGCACTTCATCTTCTCTCTGAAATTCACGCCTTCTTCACTTCGTATTTCCTCTGATATTCATGCCTTCTTCACTTTGTCTTCTCTCTGATATTCACACACACCTCAGGTCCACCTTCATTTTTCTCTGCAACCCTCTCTTCCTTAGCGGGCCTCTCTTTTCCATAAGCCAATCTACTTCCACAAGCACACCCTCCAGTGAACCAATCATGGTTGTATTTATAGTTTCTTATGCTCAAAACATGTTTAAGTTATTGAGTTGACTTGTGCAAGAAGTTATAACTAACTTGATTATTTACAATGACTTTTGGGACCAGCAAAGATCATCATTTAAGGTCTTCAACGTTAACATGGCATCCCCTTTTACTTTCATAAATCTATCACAGGCATGGATCGATTTCCTTCGTCTCTGTGATAACAGAAATTGACACTTCCTTCAAACCATGTTCATATGATCATAGGCGTAGAACCAAAGGATTATCAATTTAAGTGACGCATTACATTCTGGCCTTTAAATCTCCTTAATATATAACCAATGGTGTTATTCAAATGTTAGGCGAGATGAGCACTTGAGTGATTATGAATTTAACGGTCATGATTCAATATCTTGATAAGATGGACGATTGTCAAGACTGTAGGACTTCACCCTTCGGGTCTTCAAGACTTGAAACATGCCAAATCTCTCAGAGTGCATTTCATCAAATAGATCAGACAATTCCTGTTTACTTCGCGGAACCATATCAACAGTCAGATTCGATCCTTGGACCTATATTATTATCAACGGTTAAGAATGCACCCAAAGTGATATTCTGATCAAATGACTCGTGTCCACTTCGGGACTTCGACTATTATTCTTACGCTATCCTTCCACTCTATTTTGATCAATGGTTGAGAGTATGCCCAACATCATATCGATGGTCGAGATCTCCTTCGGGTCTCCGGACTTCGGAGATTTCAAATCTCAATCCCTTCTTTCCTCCGGAGTGATCACCTGCTGAGTAAGTCATAAGTGGTGGAGACCGCTTGCTGTTAGTTAATACTTCCACTTACACTATCCTTCCACTATAGTAGATGGATGGTCAAGAATGATTCCAAAGTGATCTTCAGATCAGACGTCTCGTGTCGACTTCGGGACTTCGAGACTTTGGGCAAGTGCTGATGGTAAAACTCCCGAAGAAAAACTCCCATAATGACGTAACTTTCTTGCTTCACTTGTTTTCATGGCATGAGCCAATTTCCTCTTGACGCTTATGCCATGTGTATTTGTTGACGTGGTCTACCACATGTCTTTTGCTGTCGCGGGCTACTGACGTGGTATGATGTGGTCTGCCACATGTCCTTGTAGACATGGTCTGATGATGTGGTCTGCCACATGTCCTTGCTGACATGGTCTGCTGAAAAGAAAAACCTGATCCAACAGTCATCGTATATATTCTAGATCCGATGGTTATTATTCATTTCGGATTTCAGGCTTCAGGTAATTTAACTCTCAAACTAAAAAATCTGATGTGAGATTTTTCCAGAGCTTAACCTCCTCGCATCTTTATACCCAAACTAAATGTTGTTCGTCGATCATGATCCTAGATTGATTGTTTGATCTGTCTGAGATGCAACTCTTATTTCTTATCCTATCCTTCCACTTAGAGTGATCCAATGGCTAATAGAGATTCGTGTAAATAAGATCTGAGATCTTACCTCGTTTATCCTATCCTTCCACTCGAGAATGATCTGACGAATGACGGGAATTCGGGTTTGATTCGACGATTGATGGGTATTCGGATAATTGAGAACTCAACCTTTCTTCTTATCCTGTCCTTCCACTCAAAAGTGATCCAATGGTTGATGTGGACTCTTCGAAGTAGATTAATGGTCGATGATGATTGCGGAACCACAACTTGCGAGTGATTTAACTCGACACCCAAACTCCACAATTTGAAGTTGTGCATTGTTGGTGCGTCAACCACAATCGTCGATATTCGAAGCTATAATATTGGACGATTCGAACTAATTGTAGGATTGGAACTAGCACAATATTTAATTCTCCTTTCAATCTCCACAATCTATCCCTACCATTGATCTCACGATTGCACATATAATGGACACAACTCAATCCGACTTAATCTGATCCTTTGTTGAATCAACCACAGTCATCGGTGTTCGATTCTATGAGATCTAACGATCTATACCAATTGCGGGATTGGAACTAGTGATTCGTTTAATTCTCCTTCCAATCTCCACAATTTATCCTTGTCGTTGATCTGGCGATTGCGCATCCAATGATCATGACTTAATCTGGCTTAAAATTATCGTTTGTTTGATAAACCGTAGTCATCGATATTCGAGTCTATGAGATCTGATGATAAATACCAATTGCAGGATTGGAACTGACAATTCATTTAATTATCCTTCCGATCTCCGCAATCTATCCCTGCCATTGATCTCGCTTGCAGATCCGACGGTCATGATCCTTAAATGGTCCTCAACACCATGGTCACTCGTATGACCGATGTCCATTATATGAGACGATCAACATCATCAATTTATTGATTGGGCGGCTGCTAAGGCTTCTCACCTTTTCCTGTGCATTGGTCGACTTCTTGATATTTCCATCGATCCCAACGATACTTCTTCAATGCACTCTTTCTTTTGAGCTTTGATCTTCATTCTCTAACCCTCCTGAGATTTTATCATAGGAACATTGTTGATCCTGTTGTGATCAACAATAATCACGAATTGCTTTAGTTTTCTCCTCCTGCCGAGCTTACGCTTTCGATCTTCTACATATTGTTCGCTCCTCCTCCTGATCTTACGCTTTCGATCTCTACATATTGTCATAACCCATATTTTCTACTAACTGATATACTTTTGAGATCAATGAAAATCTCATCTATAGTAATGATAATTCATCATAACAACAAATCATCATATTCACTATTGACATCAATGACAATATGTCCAACAATATCCCCCTTTGTCATTGAGGGAAACACACTAACTTCATATACAAAACTCCCCCTGTGATGATGTTTTCTCCGTATGAAGTTTTCTCTCCCCCTTTGACATCAATGGAAAATGGTTTTTCCTCCTGTGGTAAAGCTCTGTATGTTACTGACCAGAATCTGAACTTGGGTAACTCTTCTTACAATCATCCTTTTCTTGTCATAATTGAATGACTCCCCCAGTCAATATGCTCTCTCTCTGTTTCTGACTACTTTCCCCCTTTGTTTTTGAAAAGGTAGCTCTTCCTGACAAGGTTTCTTCCCCTGTTAATTTACTAACTTCTTATCTTAATTGATTGGGATTTTGTGTTTCAAATGAGTAGTCTTTTTGATACCATTTTTTAGTAGTGATCAAGTCTTTTCAAAACATAATCTAATTACTTTCTTATTTACTAACCAAAATACTTCCCCTGAGTTTTTACTGATTGTTCTCCCCCTTTGTTTCTAAGAGGGTATATTTTTCTGACAGGGTCTCCCCTCTTGTTTTCTCTATAGGATGTCGTGTACATCATTTTGTACATAAGAATGTTGTTTTTGTGGATGTTGTTGTCCTACTGGAACACTGCACAATTGTAGCTCATATTATTCAAACAACCCTTGGATTTGCCCATTGATTCCCATCTATCTCTAACCAGATGTATCCATCTTTATCCAAGATGCTTCTTTACTGTACATTTCTCTAAAGTTGTTTGAGAAAATTTATACTATGCTTGTCACATGACTGCAATTCTCTTTGCAGCAATTAACTTCACTCATGTTCACTTGTTCAGTATTTGCTATCCACATATGTGAGTGTCCTGGTTTCTTGAAATTTGTTCTTTGCTCTTCTATTAGTGCAACTTCATTTTTCTTCCATGTTTCATTTACTCTTTTTGTTGTATTGTATGAAGCATTTCTCATTGACTGTTTTCTTGAGTTCCAACAGTTATTGGATTTGTGGCAATATCCACCAAAACTATTGCATGCCATAGTGTAACAATGTGCAACAATATGTCCAACATGATTGCAGTTCCAACATATTATACTGTTGTTGAACCTACCAACTTGTTTTCTTCCATGATGCCTACAATCCGAGGCTTTATGACCATATTCATTACAAGAAAAACAATATCCATTAAAAACACTCTCATACCTTCTTTGATTCATCCATGAAGGTGTCTCTCTTCTAAAATTTCTTTGAGGTGTATGATTATCTTATGGATGTCTTCCTTGATATGATATTCTAAATTTTGTAGTGTTTCTTTTATTTATTGAATGTGAATAACTTGAGTCATACCTTCTTTCACTTTTTACAAATGAAGGAGTTGTGTCAGCCCTGTCTTCATCCTTTACAAATGAAGGACCTGTGTCATACCTTTTTTCACCTTTTACAAATGAAGGATCTGCATCAGGTTTCTTAGGAGTATTGATTTCTTCTTTGTTGTATCCAAGCCTGGATTTTTCATTTGGTGATCTCTGACTATCCAAGATATCATCCAGGGTCATGGAGCTATTCAAGAAATTTATTTGGGTGTTTGACTTCTCAACCTTCTTTCTAAGATTCACAACTTCTGATTCCAACTTATGACATACTTATTCCTTTTTGTTCAGATGGTTCCTCACTACCTCCTCCCTTCTTTTGGCTTCTTCAAGTTGGATTTTAAGATCGGCATATCTTTCCCTTAGTTCTTTTAGATATGCATAGCTTTTGCCTAGTTCATCATCTTCCTTCTTTTCTTCTTTTGCTTGACTGATTTCATTTTTCAGTCTCTTAATCTCCTCTTCCTTTGCTTGACTAATTTCATTTTTCAGTCTCTCGATCTCCTCTTCCTGTTCTTTTGTTAGATCAACAACTTTTGTTTTCAGTCTTTCGATCTCTTCTTCTTTGTTTTCTATCTGAATCTTTTGCTCACATATGATTTCTTCATTGTCTTTGTTTTCTAACTCAATCTTTTGCTCATATATGATTTCTTCTTTCCTCAGCTTCTCGATCTCCTCTTCTTTTTCTTCTAACTAATTATCCTGCTCATATATTATATTTTCATTGTCCTTTAGCATTTCCTTTATTTCCAAGATATTCTTTTGAATCATTTCAAGAAATTATTTAGTGTAGTCATGAAGATAGATATAGTCTGAATCATTATGGTCATAGCTGTTATAACCCTAAATTGCACCACACATGCTTACCTGGCATTAGGCCAACTCATATCCCTTCTTTGCCAAAAAACTACTAAACAAATCTTCTAAAAACTCCATTTTAAAAAAGTAAACGCTAGCAGGCCCACTACAGCCCGTGGGCAAATGCTAGCAAGCCCACTACAGCCCACGGGAAAATGCTAGCAGGCCCACTACAGCCCGCGTTTGCCTTCAGAATCACAAATAACGGAAAGTTGTCGACGGGACAAAAAGCTATGGGTCAGTTAACTAAAACTCCCGGCCATGCATGGCCGAGAGTTTGTCGAAAACCCTAGCTCCTTCTAACCTATAAAAGAAGGGGTAGGGGTACTATTTGGAAGAGGAAAAATATAGCAAAGAAAATCTGCCCAATTGCTGAATCCATCTGTCCCAACCCTTTAGCCTTTCCTCAAGCTTAAGGATAATTAAAGCAAAGCAGTTGGAGGACAAGGAAGAGGACGAGCCCAGGATCAGGATCGAGGAACGGTGGCCGGTATCTATCATTATTGTAAGTTGATTCATCTTGAGATTAATAAAAGAATACTTTTCCTGTCCCAATGCACGAGTGATATATATTTTATTTGATTTATGCTTAATCTCTAACCCTTAGGTAGAAGAATAGCATGCATGCGTAGTGTTTTATCTTGATTGCAGGATTGTCTTTGGAAGGAGTAGCGAGAGCAAGCGGATAAAGTGCAACGGAGGATCTACATCAAACATCAATAGAAAAAGGTTAGTAGATCTTTTCCATGTTTGTGTGTGAAAAAAGGGTTTGAGTATTGGGGTGATAGGTTAAGAGTGTTTTCTTTGAGGTCATGATCTGCGTACAAGTTCAGCCCTAGCTTGTTAGTCCGTAGGGTATTATTTCCCAACAACAGAATTGGCAACTCCACTGGGGATATTACTCTTAGGGTTTCCGTATTTCATTGAGGTTTTTTGGGTAGTTCAAGGAATTATATTTTCTGTTTCTTTGTTTGTTTGTTTTCTGTTAGGTCAGACCTAGCAGGGAACCTGGTTATTAATACCATATTTTCCTTTACTGTGCTTGACATTTATTATTGGGACACACAGAGGTACACGTGACCTGCAAAAGGCTTGCACATGTGTAACCCACGCCCTAACCTTCTACAGCCCGCGTGTGAATGCTTGCTGTAGTGGTTTCAGTAGCGTGTAAGACTTAGAAAGCTTAAGAGGCAGTCTCCTCTTCCTTGTCAGAATTTTACATTCTCAGGGGGCTTTCTGGATCCTGTCTGGGTCTCACTGTTTCACTGTCTTGTCTCAATCTTCTTTATTGCGTTTGTTTTCTTTTTGCAATTATTTTTTGTTTTTTCTGTTGAAGGAGAAGCATCCAAGCCTTTAAGAGACCCTGGTTGTCAATACCAGAGGCCTTTTTCAGGTCTGGGTTGCCTGTGTGTTGTTTTGTCTTAGCATTTATACAGACCCGCGACCTGTTTAGGCTTCGCCCACGGGTACTCATGCACTGTTATAGCTCAGCACGGGTTTGCACGCGTGCTGTTTCAGTGACAGTCGCGGGCTTGATTGGTCGCTTTTCAACTTGGGTGGGGCAGTCAATCCCTCCTATGGTGAGAAGTGTTCCTCTCAGGGGTTTGAGTCTGGGGCTACACGGTCAGTAGGTTAGGACCTCTAATCCTTAGCCTGTGTTTTTCTTAGTTGATGTTTTGATAGAAAAGACAAAAGAAAAAAATTGTTTTATGGTTTTTAGACAAGTGTTAGAATCGGTGCTTTCTTGATTGCCTTTGAGCGTCTTTGCTTTGGTTCTTCACGATCTGCGCTTTAAGCCAAACTTTTATTTTGTTTTCTTGGTTTTGTGCTTGTCGGCATTTTCCCTTTTTTGCTTGATTTTGCAATTAAATAAAAAAATAATAATTCTTTTTCATTTTCTTCTTGGTTTGAAGATTGTGTTGTTGCATCAGTAGCTAGGAAGAAGCCTTTTCCATAAGTTTTGCAGTGCATTTAGCGCATAAGTATCTCACAGATTGAGCGAAATTCCTTGATGTTTTTCTGCATGAAATCTTAGAAAATTCAAAAAGAAAAGAAGTCTTTCTTGTTGAAAAGTTGTTGGTTTTTGCATTTTCGTAAAAGTTTTTGTTTCCAAGCATTTCTTGTTCATTTCTGCTTTGAGTCTTTACACACCATCAGTTTCACCTTCATACCTTGTGATGTAAAAAAATCCCATTAAAAGCAACGCTAATTAAAAATTATTAGACTTTTGTTTGTAGGGTTCATACACTAGCTCAGGACTAGGGCCTTGGAATAGGTTGGAGAGTAAATTCTCCAAGGCCACTCAAACCAAACATTGGATTCTGTCATAAGGGAGTGTAGAAGTCCAGTTACGGAAAGTTATCCGGGACCCCCCTCTAACACAGGGGCTAAACACGAGGTCGCGTAAGGAAAGGTAGCGGAGATAACCCCTCCAAATCTGGACCAAGCGTAGTGGAGAACACATATCGAGGATTTGTTGAGGGATTCCATCGTTTGCATTTGCCATGGAGCTTCGTGGGTCTCGAATCCATTCAAGGTCCTCAGTTGTCTTCCGGACCATTTTCTCTCGATACCCTTGACAGGTTTCAAGCTTGATACCCTACTCATTGTGGTCTACCCGACTATCGACCATACCCGCCTGGTGACTGTTCACGTGCTGACAAACTAGTTGCCAATCTTTTCTAGGGACATACACAGGTGACTGCGGGGGTATACCGCGGTACCTAGGACAGACATCGGGCCATGCTTTGCAGAGTATACCCGGAGGGTGCTTCCGTATTCGAGTTGCACTTGCACCGGTAAGTT
>SNQJ01S0000460.1:648667-659087 GCA_010110895.2 Picea sitchensis
GTAAGTTGATTCATCTTGAGATTAATAAAAGAATACTTTTCCCATCCCAATGCACGAGTGATATATATTTTATTTGATTTATGCTTAATCTCTAACCCTTAGGTAGAAGAATAGCATGCATGTGTAGTGTTTTGTCTTGATTGCAGGATTGATTTTGGAAGGAGTAGCGAGAGCAAGCGGATAATGCGCAATGGAGGATCTACATCAAACATCGATAGAAAAAGGTTAGTAGATCTTTTCCATGTTTGTGTGTGAAAAAAGGGTTTGAGTATTGGGGTGATAGGTTAAGAGTGTTTTCTTTGAGGTCATGATCTACGTACAAGTTCATCCCTAGCTTGTTAGTCCGTAGGGTATTATCTCCCAACAACAATAGCAGCATTCACAGAGACTCCAGTCAGCCTTTTGTTTGGCCTTTGATAGTTCTTCTTGTACTTATTCCATGAGATAAATGCTAACAATACATTCTTTTATTGTATCTGAGTCTACTTATTTACTTGCAGGGGAGGATTCAATATCAACATTATTGCAATGGAAATATTGTGGAGAGTCTTTTCCTTTATTGATGGCCGATTCTTCCTCTTCATCCTTGATAGGAATGTCTTATGTGTCTTGTCTTTTGGTTTGATACATCTCTTATAACTTCATCCATAAGTCCTTGGAGGATGTGCATAGACCTATGCTTTCCTTGACTGTATTTGTTAATCCATTGAGAAGAATATTCAATGCCACTTCATTGTTCTTCCTTGCTTTTCTTTGGACTGTAATTTTGGATAGGTTCTTTGAGGTAGTTAAGTCGTGGGACTTGCTTAATACTGAATTCCAAACTTCATATCCTCTTGACTTCAAATACTATTTCATAGTTTCTCTCCATGATGAATAATATGTTCCATCAAATAAGGGAGCTTCAATTGCAGAGAGAGCCATATGTCCAGCCATTTCTTCAGGATCTACCTTCCAGTGGTTAAACTGTGATGAAGGAACCCGCTTTGATACCAATTGTTGAACACACCACCCACACTAAGAGGGGGGGGGGCTGAATTAGAGTGTGTAATTTTCTAACTTTTCTTCTTACAAGTTAGCAGCTAAAACATAATTGAACAGATTAAGAACAATTAAATCATAATCACAATGGACAAGAGATACCAGACGTTTCTGTAAGCTTTGTATAATCGATATGTATATATATGTGAATATAGTAATATGAATTTTCCCAGCACCAACTATTTTGTATCAACACCAACTGAAGTAAGGAACACCAACTCCTCGAAGAGAACCAACTCTCAAGCAAGACCCAGCCTACCACATGACCCAGCTTGTTGATAGAACACAGTCTATCCAACTAGAGTTCATATAGTAGTTCAACCAAATCTAGTAGCAGTGATCCATTATTGAATCAATTTTGTTTCATGATCAGAGGTATACCATCAACACTCATCATTGCACTTCATCTTCTCTCTGAAATTCACGCCTTCTTCACTTCGTCTTTCCTCTGATATTCACACCTTCTTCACTTTGTCTTCTCTTTGATATTCACACAGACCTTAGGTCCACATCCCCTTCATTTTTCTCCGCAGACTTCTCTTTTCCACAATCACATCTACTTCCACAAGCACACCCTGCATTGAACCAATCATGGTTGTATTTATAGTTTCTTATGCTCAAACCTTGTTTAAGTTATTTAGCCGACTTGTGAAACAAGTTATAACTAACTTGTTTATTTACAATGACTTTTGGGACCATCAAAGATCATCATTTCGGGTCTTCAACGTTAAACCTGACATCCCCTTTTACTTTCATAAATCGATCACAGGCATGAATCAATTTCCTTCGTCTCTGTGATAACAGAAATCAATGCTTCCTTCAAACCATGTCCATATGATCATAGGCGTAGAACCACAGTCTTATCAATTTAAGAGATGCATTACATTCTTCCCTTTAAATCTCTTTACCATATGACCAATGGCATTATTAAGATGTTAGGCGAGATGAGTGCTTGAGGACTTATCAATTCAACGATCATGATTCAATCTCTCGATGAGATGGACGATTTTCGAAACTTCGGGACTTCACCCTTTGGGTCTTCGATACTTGCAACATGTCAATCTCCTGGAGTGGATTTCACCAAATAGATCAGACAGTTCACGTTTACTTCACAGAACCATATCAATGGTTAGATTTGATCCTTGGACCTGTATTATGATCAACGGTTAAGAATGCACCCGAAGTGATCTTCTAATTGGACGACTCGTGTCCACTTTGGGACTTTGGATATTATGATTACGCTATCCTTCCACTATATTTTGATCAATGGTTTAGAGTATGTCTGACATCAGATTGATGGTCAAGATCTCCTTCGGGTCTCTGGACTTTGGAGATTTCAAATCTCAACCCCTTCTTTCCTCCAGAATGATCACATGTTCAGTAATTCATAAGTGGTGGAGACCACTTTCTATCGGTTAATAATTCCACTTACACTATCCTTCCACTATAGTAGATCGACAGTCGAGAATGATCCCGAAGTGATCTTCATATCAGACGTCTCGTGTCCACTTCGGGACTTCAAAATTCAAGGCTTTCTTGCCTCACTTGTTGTCATGGCAAGAGCCAATTTCCTCTTGATTCTTGTCACCTTCTAATTATTCCATGTGTATTTGCTGACATGGTATGCTGACATGGTCTACCACCTGTCTTTTGTTGTCATGGTCTGTTGACGTGGTCTGCCACATGTCTTTTGTTGTCGTGTTCTACTGACGTGGTCTTCCACATGTCCTTGTAGACATGGTCTACTGACGTGGTATTTTGACGTGGTCTGCCACATGTCCTTGCTGACGTGGTATGCTGACCAAAAACCCTGATCCAACGATCATCGTATATCTTCCAGATCCAATGGTCCTTACTCATTTTGGATTTCGGGCTTTGGGTAATTTGACTCTCAAACTGAAAAATCTGAAGTGATATTTTCTTAGAGCTTAACCTCCTCACATATTTATACATGAACTAAATGTTGTTCGTCGATCATGATCCTAGATCAATGGTTCGATCTATATACGATGCAACTCTTCTAGGTTATCTTGTATTTCCACTTAGAGTGATCCAATGGCTGACAAAGATTCGTGTAAATGAGATCTCATATCTTACCTCGCTTATCCTATCCTTCCACTCGAGAATGATCCAATGGATAACGGGAATTCAGGTTTGATCTGATGGATGATGGGTATTCAGATAATTGAGAACTCATCCTTTCTGCTTATCTTGTCCTTCCACTCAAAAGTGATCCAATGGTCGATGTGGACTCTTCGAAGAAGATTAACAGTCGACAATGATTGTAGAACCACAACTTGCGAGTGATTTAACTCGACACCCAAACTCCACAATTTGAAGTTGTTCATTGTTGGTGAGTCAACCACAATCATAGATATTCAAAGCTATAAGATCGGACGGTCCTAACTAATTGCAGGATTGGAACTAGCGCGATATTTAATTCTCCTTTCGATATCCAGAATCTATCCATGTTGTTGATCTGACGATTGCACATCCGACAACCACAACTCAATCCAACTTAATCTGATCATTTGTTCGATCAACCTTAGTCGTCGATATTTGATTCTATGAGATCTGGTGATCTAGAAAAATTGTGGGATTGGAACTAGAGAGTCATTTAATTCTCCTTTCGATCTCCGTAATTTATCCTTGTTGTTGATCTGACGATTGCGCATCTGACGGTCACAACTTAATTTATCTTAAATTGATCGTTTTTTGGATGAACCGTAGTCATCGATATTCCAGTCTATGAGATTTGACGATCTAGACCAATTGTAGGCTTGGAACTGGCGAGTTGTTTAATTCTCCTTCAGATCTTCGCAATCTATCCCTACCGTTGATCTGGCTTGCAGATCCGACAGTCACGATCCTTCAATGGTCCTGAAGCCCATGGTCACTCATATGACCGATGGATGTTATATGAGACGATCAACACCATCAATTTCTTGATCGGATGACTCTTGAGGCTTCTCACCTTTTCCTATGCATTGGTCGACTTCTCAATATTTCCATCGATCCTAATGATACTTCTACAATGCGCTCTTCCTTCTGAGATTTGATATTCATTCACTAACCCTCCTGAGATTTTATCATAGGAACATTGTTGATCCTATCATGATCAACAATAATCATGAATTTCTTCAGTTTTCTCCTCTTCTTGAGATTATGCTTTCGATCTTCTGCATATTGTTTGCTCCTCCTCCCGAGCTTACGTCTCTGCATATTGTCATAACCCATATTTTATGCTAACTGATATATTGTTGACATCAATGACAATCTCATCTATAGTAATGATAATTCATCGTAACAACAAATCATCACATTGACTGTTGACATCAATGACAATATGTCCAACAAGAGAGGAGGGATTAAATCCTGGTAACAACTGAGAGATATTGGAAGGGTACTGTGGCTAGGTGGGAAAGGTTGTTGGCTGAAAGGTAACATTCCCATATGCAGGACACCTCCATCCTTGTTGCCAAGGATGGATTTGTGGTTGCTAGGGTGACCATTGAGGGTAAGACATTGGAGGTACCCATTGTTGTTGTGAATATTGTGTGGTAGGATCTACAAACATATTGGGATTTTTCTATCTCCATGCCCTCTTGGGGGGATATGATGTTTCCTGAGGTTCTTCCCCTCCCTTGAAAATGGATTTTAGTCCAGGTAAATAAGGGAAATCATTGGTAGGGTGATATTCTGTACAGAGGCCAAAAATATTGATAACATTAATAGGACATTCCTTTTCGAGATGCCTTTTCCTACACCGAGGATGGAAAATTGCAAAGTAACACTTTCTTCTTCTTCTTTCCTTTTAATTTTAATGGTGTCAAGTTAGGAGTTGATGGTGTTTAGAATGTTTTTTTTGAAGTTTCTAGATTATTCCACAATTCTATCTTAGAAACACCCCCCGGTGTGGGTTTAGTAATTCTATTTATAGGATCTCTTACCGTTTTCCCTATTTTGGCTTGGTTGCGGGAGTACCTTTTACTATACCTTGCAATGTCTGCAAACGGTTTCTGATACACATATCCATAACTCATGAGGTTTAGTACCTCAATACATTCATCCCTTACATATTTTAGGAAGATGTTCCTAACTGTGGTTGTGTCTAAGGAAAATTGTTTTATCTTTTGGTAGTTGCATAGGAACCTTTCTAGGTATTCTTCCAAAGTTTCTTCCTTAGACTGCTGCATCTTAAATATGTCATTCCTAGAATCCCTAGGTCTGTAGTAAGGTTGATATTTCTAGATGAAAGTATCTGTAATTTCATCCCAATATAAGATAGTGTGTTCTCCTAGGCTCATAAACCACCTTAATGCTGAGTCTTTTTGTGTGGCTGGAAAGAGCTTTATTTTTTGTGCATTATCAGTGTAATTATAAATCCTACATAGTATACCAAACTCAAACAAAAATGAATCAGGATATTTTGTTGACATACCATGGAAGTGAGGCAGTGAGGACACTGGAATATTCTTCATAACAACGTCTCTGGTGATGTCTAATATTGGGAATCCAAATGTCTCTGTTTCTATGTTTGCATTTCCCTCTTCATTTGCCATATCTCGAAATAACATGTTGTAGGGTGTTGGTGACGTCTCCCCACTAAGTGATGGTTCAACCACTGGGTTGTTTGGTATATCCAACTATTCCAATACCTTGTATGTTGTCCCAATGGAAGATGCCACTTCTTATATCATTAACTTTGTCTCTTTCCCAACTCCTCCTTCTGATGGAGTCGCCAATGCTTCCCTTCTTGCTTGTTGCATTATGTTTTCAATCTGAACAGTGGCTTCAGATTTAGTGCCTTTGGATGTTGTTTCAATTGCTTATTTTGAACTTTATCCTCTGAGAATTGTTCTTGCACAATATTCAGCTGAATTAGTGTGTGGGGGGGTTCCTTGTTTTTTTTTTTCTACTTTTTTTGAAATTTTGGAGGTAATAAATCTACCTTTACTATCCCTATATCTACTCATAAAAAAGAAGAAACTTTAATAATAACGAAACACAAACTTTTAACTAGCAAAGGTAAGAGGGCAACCTGACTTTGGAGTAACCCCACCAAAGTGGATGCGCAGGTTCTTACCTCTTGTCTTACCATCTTCTCTCTGCCCTGAGGTTGTCCTTAAATCCAATCCAAACTAATCAAACCAATCAAACTCAAAATGATACATATTACCTTTTACAACTCCTGGGCAGCGATGTTAAAATGTTGGTGTATATATATGCTTAGTATATTGCACTCATTTATATGTCAATCCAAGATTCATAATCAAAAGAGTTGTTACACCATATGTGCCGAAAACATGTAACCTATCTATGTTTGTTGTATCTATCTCAATCAAGAAATAATTAATAACATAAAACTTTGTTTTGGAATATCTAAATGCTTCACACAACTTCAAAATCAGAAGATAAAACTTATAGTAAAACTCTCAAAAAATCACTTAATTGAAAAGGTTCTTTCTTAGATAACAAGTCTGTTCATTATAGGCTCATGAAATGAGACCTTACCTCCTGTAGCAATTGAAATGGAACTTAACAATTTACTCTAATTACTCTTTAGAAAGAAACTAATCATAGCCCAATCAATTCCAATCAAACCTTCTTTAATACAAGAAACAATCAATATGATTAAGAGACCTCATTACATGGAGCATGAAGGTAAGAGATGAAGTCATATGTTTCTTGTACCTACTAAGAACATCACAATCATAAATTCAAAACAATAACAATTGCTTATTTAACAATCCCACACATCTGTCCAACTCTTGTTAACTAAATATCAATCTGCAGAAATGAAAATGGAATTATCTACTCCTCTCAATGTATAACCATTCACACTAATTCAAACTCAAATAAATCTGTATTGTACCTAAAAACGTTTATGCACTTAGAATTATCTGTAAAAAACAACTATTAAGTTTTCACACTCACACAATTGACTTACAACACAAAAAAACATGTACAGTGAGGCTTACCTTGGTTGGGGCGGTGGGCCCTTGTCAAACCAATAAGGTACCTCTAAAGAAATTACAGACTAAAACACTTTACTCATAATCATGAATTGCATAAAATAACATTTGTATTCCTTCAATTGATTGAGTGAATCAATAGTTCAACATTTCATTTCTCAGCATAACAATGTGTATCATTCTCTACTTGCTTACTACTTACTATCATCTACACAACATCCATTTTAAATAAGGTTAGCCATTATAACCAAGGTCTGAGGATAATTATCAAATGTTTTCAAAATATTACAATTGGTGAATTATATCGTATATCAAGGAATGGACTTCATCCTCATGACACAAAGTGCATGAGTGATGAAGTCTATCGTGATCTCCAAAATATCCAAGGATACTTCTATCCAACTAATCTTCTTGAAATTGCCACCAACATATTCATTCAAACGTTAATCCTGTAGACATGGGTTTAGTACTGGATTAACATAGTCATAAATCTGAGTACGGGATCAACGCAACAATAGTACCAAATAGACGCAGAGCTGGTACCAAATCAGGTGAAGTATTGGTACCAGATCACTACAGAGTACCATATTAGGGGGAGTACCGGATCAGGTAGAGTATTGGTACTAGATCACTGCAGAGTACCAGATCAGGCGGAGTACGGGATCAAGCACAGAACTGGATCAAGCGGAGTACCAGATCAGTGGGTTCTTGCAATACTGGACCAACGATACTACCGGATTAAGTGATTCCTTGTCATTAGGTTTCTTAATAATAGTCAAATTGATTAGGAGCATAATAATCAACCATTTAATTCCAATTTAATAAAAACAATCAAACAAATCATGTTTTAACATAGGTTACCTCTCTATGCATATGGACAAGGTCACAAAGTAGGTTTGTGGAGGAAATGGACAACATATACACATGTCAGAGGAAAAATTGACTCAGATAGAGGATAATATAGGGTAATAGAGGTGTCAAAATGGAGACTCAATAGGTATGCAGGCTCCAACATTTGCTCTCTTTTTTATATGACCCCCACTTTGCACTTCAAATTCCATGATATACATTTCTACCATCACTTAACCTTTAGCTTCGTCGCAATTGTCGTGCTCCAAGTTATTCCATTTTTATGCACGCGAGTCCGACTGACCATTCCTCTACACTTGGTATATTTTTTATCATCTCTACAACCGCGAGTTGACAAGTTCACAAAAATCTTATATTGAAATTCTCTCACACCCGTCCTCGCCATTACTTTGATGTTCAAAATACACATTAATTATTGTTTAAATGCTAAAAACTATTATGCAAGCCTCAAAAAGATCGTCATTAGTGGCGAAAGGCTCGAGGAATTTTTCATTAAATTTTCATTTAATCTTCATTTGACAAGGGATTAAGCTATCATTATCTTTCCGAAAAGGATTATTTGAGACCATTACCCAAATAAAGAAATAGTTCCTTCAACTTAATGGAAGCATCAACACGACAATATTTCTATGGTGACACTCTGAATATTTTTGGCCGTGAAGATCAAAACTTCCAGTGTTCAAGAGCATACTAGTATTATTCCTCCCCTCCTACTACACAAAAATATGAGAACACAATTTGGGCATGTGGAATTTCTTGTGTTGGTTGTGTTCCATAGGTTTTAGATTGTAAGGAAATCATTGCATGGTGTGTGGAGAATTACGTGCCAAATCAAAGAATCATACAACTCCAAGGAAATTCTCCAATTTATCTTTCACCTCAGGTCTTTTGCAAGATGTTAAAGCTGCTACAGTCGACTCTTACTTTCAAAGGTGAAGATTGCAAATAATTCTTGAATAAACATAATAATGGGTTTGACCTCCTGCCAGAGTACTTGGAGAATCCTATATCTGTCCCAATAGACATAACCAGAATCCAGGTTGAATCTCTAAAGAGTACCTATGGAGAAATTGCATGGCTATTCACCATGGTAACATGTCAGTAGAACACTTCTTCTATATCTTGGATGATTTTATATATTGTTTATTTTATAGTCCAAGAATATTTTTGATTGGGGAAAGCTCATTTCTATCAAAATTTATTCCCAATTGTCACATTACAAAAAAGATAGAAAATTCTTTATGGCCTCTTATTTGATATTTTCTATCGTTCACTTTTGCCAATTCCCAAATTTGACCATCAATAAAGGGGTAAATTGTGAAGCAGGTCCCATTACCTTTTGGTATCAAGCATTTTGGAGGCATACAACCCCTCTATTTTTCTATGAAGTTTACAATGACTTTGTTTCAGTTTTAAAAAAAAATTGTTGGGCGAAAACACTCGCAAGATATCTATTGAAGCTACCAATTTTTTAGAGAAAAAGGGGATGATAGATAAAATGGACAATCATAGTATCATAAGGATATTTTTCTCAAAATAAAATCCTTCTTTCCTTCCATATTATGTATCTAATAAATTATTCATTATAGAGGTAGCGAGGCAATATAATTTATGGTTGCACTTTTTACATGAAAAAAAGGAAAAATCAATTTATTCCTCCGCCATGGAAGATTGGAAGTTTGTCTTGAGAAATATAAATAAAATTGATGAATTTGCAAATCATTTTAACAATGTGAATTTGAATTATGTTGAAAAGATCAAAGGTTTTGATCCAAACAAAATCTTTGTTGGACATATGCTATTAGTAGGGTTTATTGATTGTGGAGCCTGATTATCTTCCTGATTCAGAGGTCCTTGTTTTCAGCCGTGTTTATACCCCATGAAGTATTTACACACCAGAAGTATGTACACTCTTCCACGCGGGGGAGTGCAGAGGGGGGGTACCCCCTCTACGGGGTAAATCTGGACCATTCACACTGTACACTCTTCCATGCGGGGTAAATCTGGACCGTTCATTATAAGGTCGCAGATCTAACGGTAGAGATTATGTAAGGGTTTTTTGCCCTAGAAGGCAACCTTCTTTTATGAGGGAAATGTATTGCGGCTATTGTTGATGGTGAATATTGTATTCTGAGAGAGGATACTGTGAGAGAAAGAAGAGGAAGTTACAGCGGGTTTTGCTATAGGTTGTATCCCTTCATTTGCTGGATAATAGTAAGGAAGGACCTGGTAATTTCTCTGGTGGACGTAGCCCACACTGGGTGAACCACGTAAATCTCTGTCTCTCTTGTATTGTGTGTCTTCTATGTTTTGTTTCTGCATTTGTTCTATTTTATTGCTCCGCGGTCCTGTTTTTCTAACAACTGGTATCAAAGCGTAAGGTAACTTGCAGGAAAAGAGAGTTCCTGGTTCGAGTGGGAGCAATGTCAGAAGATGGAAAGTTTAGGGTCGAGAAATTTAATGGCCAAAACTACCAGTTATGGAAGATGCAGATGGAAGACTATTTATATCAGAAGGATCTATTCCTACCATTG
>SNQJ01S0000460.1:659097-701641 GCA_010110895.2 Picea sitchensis
ATTGTAATTTCATTGTAAATCTGGACCGTTCATTATAAGGTCGCAGATCTAATGGTAGAGATTATGTTAGGGTTTTTTTCCCTAGAAGGCAACCCTCTTTTATGAGGGAAATGTATTGCGGCTATTGTTGATGGTGAATATTATATTCTGAGAGAGGATACTGTGAGAGAAAGAAGAGGAAGTTACAGCGGGTTTTGCTGTAGGTTGTATCCCTTCATTTGCTGGATAATAGTAAGGAAGGACCTGGCAATTTCTCTGGTGGACGTAACCCACACTGGGTGAACCATGTAAATCTATGTCTCTCTTGTATTGTGTGTCTTCTATGTTTTGTTTCTGCATTTGTTCTATTTTATTGCTCTGCGGTCCTGTTTTTCTAACAGGGTTCAATAACTCTTTCATTCAAATTATTTTGAGTGAAGAAGAATAAGTCAATAGCCAAAGCACTCATGTACATAATGATGGATATTTAGAAACATTACTTAGTAGTAATGATCTTTACAAGCAAACTCTTTCATTCAATGTTCTATGTGTCTACTGTATCAAAGTTCTCTTATGCGTACAAATCATCTTCTTTTATTTTTATGTGTGATAAAAAATATGTATTTTCGCTATGATAGATGTGAGGAAAATTTAATTATAATTTCAAATGTGTGATGTATGAGGTTCTTGGTCATCTCTCAGGAATTCTCTTTAAAATAAAACATTTCTATTTCTCTGCAATTTTTTTTTTTTTGAGTATAATAGTGGACTTTATCAAAATATTATATCATTTCCAAATCTAGAGTATCAAACAATATCATAAAATAGAGAGGATTACCACCTCTATAAAAACACAGGAGGATTCACATTGTTGTGATGTTTCCATTTTGGTCTTGGCGGATTCAAGCATCAACATGCTCACGATACATTGATCATATACTGTTGATTGATACATTGATATACTGCTGATTAAATTGAAAATTATATATTGTGGTTAAAAGTGATTAAAGTGTTAATATTGATTCACACCTCCCTCTCAATATTTCAACAAGCTACTACACATATGATAATGAGAGTTGGTTATTATTGGCCAACTATTTTCAAAGACTCATATGCAATGATAAGAAAATGTTTTTTTGCCAAAGATTCTCAGAAAAAATGAAAAAGTCAGCAATACCTTTGCAACCCATAACAATAGAAGAACCATTCACACAATGGGGATTGGACATAATTGGGCCAATTAATTCGAAATCAATTGAAGGCCATTCATATATTCTTAGAACAACATATTAATTTGCAAAATGGAAAGAAGCAATAGCATTTAAAAAGGATGATTCAGAAGATCTTGTAAAATTCCTCAAATAAAATATTTTAACAAGATTAAGAGTTCTAGAAAAGTTTATTATAGATAATGGATCAATATTAATTGGGTTAAAATTCACCAAATTTTGTGGGGAATTTGGTATGATAATGGAACAATATTCAAACTATTATCCTCAAGGAAATGGTTTGGTTGGGTCTACAAATAATACTTTGATCCAAAATCCTCAAGAAAACAATTGATCTCAATTAAAGAAATTGGTATTTGAAATTGATAGATGCATTATGGGAAAGTAGATTAACACCAAAGGATAGCACTTGAATATCTCCATATAAACCAGTGTATGGGAAAGAGGCAAGAATGCCTATCAATCTGAAACTAAATTCTTTGAAATATGCTATGAATATCAAAGATGTAGAAGTTTCTCCATTACATAGAATATATAATCAGTTTATGAAATTGGAAGAACAACGAGATGAAGCATTAAATAAAATGAATCAGAGGAAGCAAGCCATAAAGAAATATTTTTATTAAGGCACAACAAAAAAATATTTTTAGAAAGGGAAACTGGTATTATTATGGAACAAAGCCAAGGAAAATCCTTCCCTGTAGACAAAATTTGAGGCATTATGGATTGGCCCTTATACTATTGAAAAATTCTTCGAATATAATTCTTATCTTCTCAGGGACATGAAGGACATAGTTCAGGTGTTGCAAGTGAAGAGACAACATCTCAAACCTTTTTTTCTCTTGATTAATCTTATTCTCAGTTGTACATAGTACATATTTTCCTTGTAAACAATTTCAAGTTCTTACTGACTCCATGCACAATAGTTGAGGTTTTGGATTCTCGATGACTTGGATATAGGTTAATGTTTTTTCCTTCTTTCTTTTCTTTTACCTAGAATTGTTTTTTTTTTATTCATCATGGGTTCATGACCCATCTCCACCAAGTTTTGTGTTACTCAAAATGCACTTGTATCCTTCTCCGTATACAAATCGCACCAATGCTTAGTCTTTTTCTTAATCTCTTCATGGGTTGGTCTCATTATTGTCATTCAAGTTTTCTCCTCCACCATCACCAGAATGCACCTTAAGTTGCACAACCCTCATATCGCACTATACTTAGAATATTTTCCATCACGAGTTTGAATAACTTCTCCTATTCATTTGTATCTCATGACTACAAATCTGATTGACTGATCCATAACACTTAGTCATTTTCAAATATATAATAATAAATATCTTGATATCTGAACACTTAACCTATTTTCCATATCATGGCAGGTTCGTGGGTGATTAAACTTCCCACTATTCTCCACTCCACGTACGACCATTAATTTCCTATACTTAACCATTTTTTCAGTTTCTATCTTGGGTTTGTTTTAGTTCTAGTACCTCTTGATATCCAAGTCCGATCCTATGATGCATTACATGTGTCACCCTGTCACTTTCCATAAGACATGTTTAATTCTAATTCATGGAGGATAATGACTAATTAAATTTTGAAAAGGCCATTATTAATGACAGACTTATCGAGGTAATTCTCCATTTATTTCATATTAATTATTCCATTGATAAAAGAGCTTTGAGTTATATTGCTGAAAAAAATAATTTACTTCGAAGTTAACATCTTAAAGTGACTATACAATAATATGCCAAATTCATCAAAATGACTATGCAAAGAAAAGAACTATTCTATGGTGATACCCTGAATTTATTTGGATGAGAGAACCATTGGTTTCAATGGTCAAGATCCTATTGGTATTATTCATCATTGTCATTACCAAAAATAAATGAAAATAAAGTTTGGACATCAGGCATTGCCTTAGCTAGATGTGTACATGAGGTATTTGATTCCAGAGAAATAGTTTCCTGGTGTGTTGACAAATTTGAACAAAGTCACACGACAATTCAACTTCAAAGTGAGTCTCATGTTTCTTTGTCACCATCAGTTTTCAAAATAATGTTAAAGCTCCAGGAGCCAACAATCATTTTCAAGGGAGACGAAGCTAGAAGCTTCCTGAAGGAGAAAAATAATGGACTAGAACTCCTCCAAGGATATCTTGAATATCCTACAACAATTCTAGAGGACATATCAAGAATTCAGGTCAGTTTGCTTAAAAATCTTTATTGAGAGATAACATAGATTTTTTTATAGGATTACAGGTCAAGAATCCACAACAACCATTCCTCAGTTGGATATTTATATTCTATATTTCACAGTTCATGAACAAACAATATTTGACTGAGGGAAGATTATTTCTAGGGAAATATCTTCATAGTTATCAAATTTCAAGAATAATAAAATATTTTATATGTATTCCTATTTGATATTTTCTATCACTTATTGTCATGTTTTTAAGGGTTTGAGTGCTAGAAGAATATTCTACTATAAAATTGATCTAATACCGATGTGGTACCATGCTTTATGGAAACAAAAAGCCACTTATCATTTTTATGAAGTTTACAATGGATTTGTGTCTTCTTTCAAGAAACTCATCTTCAGTTTGAATACATCCAGGATATCCTTGGAAGCTTCAACCTTCCTGGATACAAAGGGGATTATTTTAAAAATGGAACATTAAGTGTGGTGAGAACCTATTTTTCTCGTGAAAAAGCCCCTTTATCTCCCTTATTATGTTTCAGATAGAATTTTTTCCATAGAAGTGGTTAGAAAGTACAGGTTCTGGGTACATTTATTCCATGAGAAAAGGAAGAGGTAATTTATTCCATTACCATGGAGGATTGAGGAAATATTATTAGGAAATATTTCTAAAATTGATGACTTTGCAATACAATTTGAAATTTGCAGAAGAAATGAAGGGTTTCGACCCAAATCATCTTTTCATTGACCACATGAAATATGTTGGGTTTAGAAATTCACTTGTTAATACATTTTTATTTGGAGAAAAGGAGGATGTCATTCAAGTCCCACAATAACCAATTATCGAAATAAATATAGAGGATATTGAGACCATTTGTAGTACTACAAATCAACATAAGTAGAGGGGAAGAGTAGAAAATGAAAGAAGTAGTCATTCTCCCATTATCTAATAGAAAAGTGTCCCACCCGAGAAAATTGTTCAGTCAGTGACAAAAGGACAAAATAAATATTCAACTAATAATTCCAATGATGGAGGCGAGAAAAACACTCCGAAGGGAAGGTTGGAGTAGTCACATAAATTCCAAGTCAAAAGAAAAAGAAAAAATTCTCAACATGAAGTAGAAAAACACTTACTTGAGGATGAGATTATTCTTGAGGATATGGACTTGAACTTTGACACAAAGAATACACAATTTCCTGATGATGAGCAAAGATTGCAAGAAAGTAAGGAAATAACAACTGAAATTGCAATTCAAGAAGAAGTGTTTTTAGAGGGAGAATCTTTCACTGTGCAAACTGCTTTATTTGATAAAAACTCCAAAATTTTAGTTTTTGAAAGACTTAATTAAAAAAATTAAAAAAATCTAGGAAAATCTTGTTCGGAGATATATCTCAATGACATACCCCCTTCCATAATTTCCAGAATTCACAAAGCTACACGAGATTCTTTAGAAATTTCGGTGGATGATATGAAAGTCAAAAATATCATAATTAAAGAAAGAGTTAAGGAATCAGAGTCTACTCTAATGCCACCCCTTATATTTGCTACTCCACTTTCAACAATCCAACCTTGGAAAAGATTTGATAAAACCCCATAATCATTTTTGAGGTTGAAGGGAACATTGAGTTTACTTGTTGCAGTTAGACGTTATATTGGAGAAAATATAAATAAGAGAATGTCTCTCATTTTAGATACATGAGATTTAGCAAACAACTATGTCTCTTTGGGTTCCAATATTTAAATTTTATAGAATACCTACAGTATAACATACAAAACGATTAAGATTTTTATAAATATGTTGTAATTACATTTGTTCTGAATATTTTTGGTATGACCGAGATTATGAGGAAAGAAGAATATTTTCCATCCCCAACATGTGTCAAACAATTAAAATCATGTTGGATAAAAAGTATTAAAACTTTAAAGGAGTTATTATATGATCTTGATGTTTTAAGTGTTAAAAAGGTTGAAGCTTATTTGAATTTGGTTGAACTAGACCTTCCAGGAATTACTAGTGAAGTACAATATCCTAAATTGATTTCAAGCTCTATTCTCATGACAAGGAAACAGTTTGAGGAACACATAGATATATTAAAGGGTGTATCCACAGAAAAATTCAATAGCATGACCAAGTACACTGAGTAGGAAATTGCAAGTTGGCTTGTAGAATATGTAAATAAAAATGAAGACATTGAATTTACATTACAACAAATTTCAATTGATCTTAGATGATTTGAAAGTGCATTATTTGACATAAGAGTTATACAAGAGGTAATTGTTACTCCTATGCGCAAGTACATTGAGAATTGGTTAAAGTTAGCTTTAATCAAAATTACTGAAGAAGATCAAATGAAAGCCATTGGTACCGCTCATGAAACTACCACCAAGGAGAATATAAAAGAAACATCGACCACACTATTAAAAAATACATTCCATCACAGTGAGTAATATAGATCACATTCTTCCCGATTCATCTCTCTTCCTTTTCACAAAGTCATCCAGTTTTGTTTGATTTGTACAAAGAAAACCATAATCAATTTTCTTATCCTTTTCTCTTTGTCTTATTTTCAGGTCCAACCTTGGCGTTTCCTTTTTTTATTTTATGGTCCATGAGATAATGATCCTAATCCAACTTTGGATGAACACATTTTAATTTCTAACACTATCAACAACTATATTATTTATGATAAATCCCAGAGAACTACTTTGGGGATAAACTTTAATAATATCTTTTGAACTCTGATTTCTGAGCATTAGATATTTAAAGTTTTCCTATCATATTCTATTTTTTTTAATGAAAAGACTATTTTAAATTTCTCTCATATGTGGGCCCTTATTTTGCCTTCCTGGAATGCGATGGATGTGAGATTTTTGTTTTCTGCAATTGTTATTTTTGTATAGTATTTATGCAAATATCGTATTTTATGAGTGAATATTCCTGGTCCCTTTCTTAGGAATTATTTGATGTATGTATATTATCTTTCAATAAATATTATTTTTAATTTATTTGATTCATAAATATTTGGAGTTTTCTATTCAACATTCTCTTATTTTTCATGTTAATGTCCCAAGATATTCAAAGATAAAACTTTAAATAATATGCAGAGGGGTACCACCTCTATAAAAATGCAGGGGGATTAATATCCTCGTGAGGTTGTTGTTTCGATCTTAACTGATTCAAACATAAATAGTCCTTGATGATGGGTGGAGTGTCCACTCGAAATGTTGGATGTTCTCAAATAGCATACACAGTTTTTATCCAGAAAAATCTCCAGCGTGTAAAATATTTCCTAAGTCTTCTTCGTAAGGTGTATGGTAGTTGAAAGGGAAAGATGGTTACGTGTTTTTTTTCCTTCTAATTATTCCTTGATGAAAGACTTCTTGAATAATGTTTTTCTATAAGTCCTTATTGACAGATGCAAAGAATGTAAGATTAATTTGGATGCATCGCGTATCCATATTTTTATCCTAGAGAAATGGCGAGCATTGTTGTTGGGTACCTAGGTGTCTCAGTGGATGGAAATATGTCCATATGATGACCAATTGTTTAGTCTTTACAATCAGGTTTATGGAGTATAGTAGGTTCCCAATCAATCTGTGTGGTACTAGCGTTTGGCCCAAAGGTATGGTTGGTTCCCAGTTGGTATGTTGTTTGAGATAGTGATGCTAAAAGTGAATGGATGAGCATGGAAATTTTTGGTTATGAGATGGAAGTGAGTTGCTTGGAAAATTGTTCTCATTGAAGAAGCTAAGGGTTGATTGTAAATTGAATTTTGGAGTGGAATGGTGATATTGCAGCAGGAAGGATAGATATGTTGTCCTGAATACAACACAATAGAGAGTTCTTTTTGGAGTTTGGTCCAAGGGAAGCTAGTGTCACTTCTTGTGGAAGTGTATTGGGAGTAGTGGAGATTAGATGATGGTGGACAAACAAAGAAGGAAAATTGTGTGTGTTGAATAAAAATAGACTTAACCATATGAAAATTTGAATCACACCTTGTATTTATAGCAAGTCTATGATGTCATGTTTTGATATGATGTATAGATCCTTGAAAATTTTAAATCTTCTACCTGGAGTCTCCATGTGATGGAGTATGTAATGTATGTACATGTATCTATGTAACATGTAAATGACATATCATTGTAAGAACTAGATATGAATGCATACCCATTTTCCATGTGTCCTCTATTATGAAGTACTTTAACTTGTTTCTGTAGTGGAGTAGCCTCTATTATGAAGTACTTTAACACTTGGACGAGTGGGACATCTGTTGGCTTGATGCTTTATGAGTAGACCATGTTGGTTGTAAACTTTGGGAGGTTCCTAGAAACCATAATTTCTACATCGAGAGGGAGTTCATAAAGAATTTGAATGAACCATGTACACGAAGGACATCTTGTTAGACTAGCAATTGCACTAGTGAGGTACCCATGGATTTTGGTGAATGTTTGTTTCTTTATATGGTCTTTGGTAGTTTGGTGATGACTACATGATCAAGGTATGAGATGTAATTTCTAGGGTGGACCAGATATATACTTTGTTGATCAAGATATTCTTCAACTCAAGATGGAGCATTTGTTGCATAGGACTTGACGATGATGAAGACTTGACCCGACGAACATGAAGATAAGTAGTCATTAATAGGGAGTGTTGGAATTATAAACTCCTAGTTATCTTATGTGTGATCATATTTGTGATTATTGGTCATTATTGGGCGGAGTTTGTCTCTATATTTTAGGAGGTTGTTAGAGTTAGTTGGATATGGGAGATATTCTCCAAATAGTTAACTCAAAGTTTGGTGTGTGGTTGTCATAATCTCTCAACTGGTTGTTAGTGTAGTTAAGATAGCACATCTATCTTAAGCCAAAAAATCATATATTTATGTGTATTGTTACTTTGATTGAATAGAACGTTCGATACAATTTTTGGTATGTGTAATAATGTCTACTCTCCCATTTCTCTAAATAACATGCTTGATTCAATCAACTTTTATTGTTTCATTCTCTAGCAACAAAGATTTTTCTTTTGAATATTGCATATTCACTGTTTTTTTAATATGTAAAGTGTGATGCGTATTGATTGTGAAGTGAAACAAATAAGATAACAACTTTGGAAGGAAAAATTTAACATTGAAGTTTGACTTATGTTTGTTTGTCTTAAGTAACTAAGTAACCTATGTGATTCAAAACTTATCTTTTTTAAGAAAGTTAAAATATTTTTTTTTTTTAAATAAAAAGTGGAACCTGCTATATTAGATAGACAAAATTTACAGAGTAAACAAAAGAGTAGGTCTGGAATCACCCAAAATGTTGTCGATTATCGAAAACCAACATATATAAAGGGCGAGTAGCAATAGCATGAAAAACATAATAGCAGAGTGGCATCTGTTCTGCCCGGAGGAAACCAGGACAAATGTCAAATGGTCTAAATACACATAAAACAGTAATATAATAAAACTAGGAACCAAGAGAGCAGATAAAACTAGGAACCGAAAGGGCATATAAAACCTAGGTTCCTGGTGACCTATCATCCTCGCTAGTCTACCGCGTGGTCCCCGCCAGGATGGCAAAAGCTTGCGTGCAGAGGGGGCATTTCCGCTTGGCTGGCGCGTTGGAAAACGCATCGAGGAGCATGTCCATGCGCTGGCCCATGAGGAGGGACCGATGTTCTAGGTCCGACAGATGCCCCCGAAGGTCGAACATTAGAGCCAGGTGCTCTTCCCGGATGAGTGAACCATGCATGCTGCCACCCACATCCACCGTCGCTTCAGAACCCGCTTCGAACACCCTCTGCTCCGCATCAGCCTCAGCACCCTTCGAGCCTGCTTCGTTCACCTGTGTGCCATGGCAGCTGCAAGTGTCATCACTAGGCCAGGGTATTTCCTCCACAATACAGCCGGGGGTATCATCTAGCAATGTCGGAGTGGGTCTGCATGCTTCTGGATGGTTCGACACTCGGGTCTTCTCGATAATCGACAGGTCCTCCATGAATGGGTCTTCCACCACAATGTAGGGGGTAAACTCCTCCTCATTACCATCTTTCTGCAGGGCACCCGGCGCATTCTCATTGACTACTCGGCTGCATCCAACTCCAGGCTCAGTTATGGTGGCAAGCCGCACCAGTCTCTTTGCCCTGGCTTTCTTCCTAAGAATGGATGTCGCCAGAGCCAAGGCACGTTCCAACTGCTCCTTACGACACCGCTGCGCCTTATGAGCCTCCCAGGCAGCACCACGGCGAGGTCTGCCTCTCTTCCGGGCCATGATGAAGGAGCAGGGAAAATGCAGGTGAAGGCCTATGAACCAGGAGCAGAGCAAATGCAATTGCAGGTGAAGGTGCGAGGCACAGGCAAGTGAGCTCTGTCTCGCTGCGGTCAGAAATAAATGCAGCGAAAATACTGGACCGCACCAGAGCGTCCGAGCAATAAGCAATATGCAAAGCCGCACCAGAGCATCACTATGAATACTGGACACGATGAGAACTGAACCGCACCAGAGCGTCCAAGCAAAATGCGAAGCTGAGGTGGGTGCAGTCCCATTCTATCCGGGCAAACTAAAAACCAAATAATCAAGAGCCGAGGTCATCCTCCTACCTTTAACCCTTGCCATCCCAGGAACACTGAGGTTGTAAATGCTCACGCGAGGGAAAGGTCCCTCCGTCCTGCAACTGCAACTATGGCCGTCCCCCATGGTTAATACAGGCTCGTGGGTGGCGGCTATCGGCATTTATGCCTGGGCCGAGTGCAAGTCCACCTGTAGCCCTTGAGCTACGTGTCACCCCATCCGGGGCAAGAAAGTTAAAATATTAAAATATATGTTATAATGGTTTTATTATTTATTTAAGTTTTAAATTATCGTATATTTTAATAACATTATGATTTAAGAAAAAAATATTAAAGTTGATTAAAAATTAAATTTTAAAAAATATAAAATTAATTAAGTCTAATTTTAAAAAATATAATATTTATTATATAAAGCTATTTTTTCTTTAAGTTAAAATATTAAAATATATGCTATAATGGTATTATCATTTACTTAAGAGGTTTTAAGTGAGTGCTTCATGTTTTTATAAAATTATGATGTAAATAAAATAAAAATATAAAATTATTATTATAATTATGTTGATCAAAAATTAGAGGCTAGAAAATATTATGTTAATTAAGTAAAACATTTAAATAAGTAAATCATTTTGACTTGTGTGGTGATTGTTTAAATAAATCATTATTTAAATGTTGTAAAATAGAAAACTAATAATCACTATGAATGAGGAAGAAAGTTATGTATATAAGATTTATGTGGTGATTGTTTAAATAAATCATTATTTAAATATTGGAAAATAGAAAACTAATAATCACTATGAATCAGGAAGAAAGTTATGTATATTGGCCCTTATTTTGGAATAGACAATGGTTTCAATTTTTTTTTATTATTGTGCATATAATTTATGTTATAGTATGAACCAAGTGGAGTTAAGAGGACACATCCAATACATGAATCAGATTAAATAATTTTAAGTATAGGTAGTTGGCATAAGGTAAAAAAATAAAATTAAGAAAGGTACACCATATTTGGTTTTAAAGAAAACGGATTTTGAAGTACAAAGCAAAAAAATAAGAAGATAATGTATAGAATTTGAATAACCACAAATTTCTAAGGAAATTTGGGAATTGGTGAATTTGGTTTATATCTCAAGGTAGACGTAGGGTATAACTAAAATTGGGAATTGGTGAATTTGGTTTACATCCTAAGGTTTACTTTAAGGTATAATCAAATTTTGGAATATATATATATATATATATATATTGTGTAGATTTAGGGGTATAATTAAATTTTGGAACATATATTGATGTATATTTTGATTACAAGAGAATTTCGATATGCATTTTGAGGAAGAATTTTAGACACAACAATGTAGGCATGCATATTGATGTAGTAGATTTTAAACAAAAGAATTCAGATATAGTTTCTCAAGATACAAATTTCCTATATATGTGTTCACAAATTATGCACTCGATAGTGAGGAAACAACATTTGGCATGAATTTCTTAGCTAAAGTGTGTATAAAAAAAGAGTGTGAACATAATATCTAGCACAAATCTTGAGACTTGTTTATAAATTCTGTTTTTTTATTATCTATAAATGATCAATAATTAATATTTAGAATTTTTTATTTTCCAAAAAATTATATAGAATTTGTATACAAAAGAGAGAAATCAAAATTTCAAAATTCTTAAAAAAGTCGTGGGTACTCTTCTTGTATGGCATATTCATTCTCCCAATTAGCATATTAAGGACCATAGCAAGTCCATTGATCATTTACCTATCGTATGGCTAGATTCTAGAGCACTTTGACTATCTTTTCCAATATGCACATCGACTGGACCTAAAATTCTCATTCTGGCTCCACTTGAATCAAATTTCAATCAATAACATACATAGTTAGGATAATGCACACACTTTTTAAGGAAGGAGACATTAAATACATTATGCACATTCATGTAAGAAGGAAATGGAAGCATGTACACAATTGACCATATTATGTCCAATATTTCAAATGGACCACATAATTTGACTGTTATCTTTGTACAAATGCCTAACTTCAATGAGATCTTCCTGGGATTCACTTTCAAAATCACATGCTCTCCCACTTTAAATTCTCTAGTTGTCCTAATCTTATTTTCATAACTCTTATATCTATATTGTGTCACCTTCAAATTTTGTTTAATTTTAACCATCTGATCTTCCATATCCTTGAGAAATTTTGGCCCAAGTACTACTCTTTTTGCTAGGTTGTGCCATCTCACTAGATTATTTCATTTTGTGCCATACAAAACTTCCAATGGGATCATCCTCAATGAATCTTGATACCCGTTATTATAGGAAAACTTGACCAAATGCAAGTAATCTTCCTACTTAGATGGTTTATCCATCACATACATTCTTAACATGTCTTCAAACACTTGGTTTACTCTCTCTATCTAACCATCTGACTGTGGATCATATGTTGTGCTAAAGTTTCGTTTTGTACCAAATCCTTTAAATAATCCCCTCCATACATTTGAAGTAAACTTGGTATCTCTGTCTAATACAATTTCCTTAGGCATTCCATGCAACCTAGCAATTTCCCTCATGTAAATATATGCAATATTAGCTACTGTATGAGTAATTTTTACAGGAACAAAATGACCAACCTTTATCAATTTATCAATCACTACCATTATTGAATCATGTTTCCTTGTTGTCTTAGTGTTATGGGAATTATCGGTAAATGCAGACATAAACACATCTCCCTATATCCACCTAGATCTAGAAAAAAAATAGAACAAAATATAACACTTTCCCTAAGCTCTAACTATTGAGTTTACTAATTAACAAGAGATAGACAACATACCGTTTAAATGTCGCTTCCTCCTTCCATTTTCATCCTAGCCCCACTCCGGTGTTCCTGTGATATTGAATCTGCAATGGAACACAAGCCAATCAAAGTGAAAGAAATCCAATATACTCAACAAGAACTTATGCATGTGATCAAGGAATCATACAATAAAACAAGACAAGTTTTATGGGAAAGAAACATATCACTGTATTATATTTAAATTGAAAATGGAGATTACAACCAAAGCCTTGATGTTGCAAGGTCCCCTCTTGATGACCATTTGGTCCAACACACACACTTTCTCCAACCTTGAATGAAGAAGATCCACAATGACTTGATGCACTGAAATGAAGCCCTCAAGTATGAACTGAAGTAGAATTCCTCATCCAATTCTTAGCCTATTTAATATTAATATTGCTTGAATCCACCTTAGCCTTTTCCATGAGATATCCCTCTTTATATAGGGGAAAGAGAGATGGTTGAATATATTAGGATGATCCCACCAAATCAGAGAAGCGAGTAAGATCCAAACCATTCATATGCCACCTCATCTTCTAGAACTTTCGTGAAACTTGACCTTTTCTTAGTCTTTTGACATCGTCGCACCCTAGATGTAGATAATCTTGCGGAGATATCGCAACCCAGCTTTAGAGAAGGGGGTGACGATCAGGCATCATCGCACCCTGTGTATAGTGCAACCTGCGACAACCCTCCTTAATAGGGTTTTTGAGAAGAGAAATCCAGTCATCTTCCTTATGGAGAAAGACTCTTTTTGGGACCATGAACACATGTTTGTCAATAGATCACTAGGGTTACCAAAATAATGTGTAATAGAATGCCCCCCAAAGTATGAGGTTGGAACTCGTGACAACCGAAATACTTTGTAGAATGTGTGTATTAGAAACAAGGAGCACATCGATAGGGAACCTGCAAACAATCAAGCATCGGCATAATAATATACCATTTTCCGAGGTAGGCATTCCCATACTCAGATTAAAAAATATCAAATGAATCATGACCACTAAATATACACTGTGGATCCATTTCACCATGAATCGACATAGCTACCCATAATACACTGTGGATCCATGTCACCATGAATCGACATAGCCACCCAAAATACACTGTGGATCTATGCTCTAAAGAATTCAAATCCAGACATAGCCATGAGACATACAAAGTGCATCTATGTGTCAATATAAATCATGAATACTCCGTCACAAATTGGACCAGAATGGGATGATCCAGGGTCTTCATTTTCATCGTCCTTAAGTAAGAATCTAACCATGCTATTATAGGTGCTGAAGTCGAACATGGTAGAAACCACTTGATTACTGGTCATTAATGAAAATCGTTAACAATTGCGAGGGAAATCACCATTGATGTCAATGACTCCTAAGGTACTCCAGTACAATCCAACGAATGTGAATAAATGAGTTGAAGTCGAACACTCGATGGAATCTTCCAATCAGGGGTCAATGATGTGAAACCACTATTGAAAGTGAAGAAACCTGCCATTGAGGCATGCAGGATCTAAGGTACTAAATGATTTCTAAGTCTCGTTCCTGGATAATGAGTTGAAGTCGACAGAAAAAGATTTGTCACAGGAGGGCCTTGATGTATCCCCCATCAATGACATGAAATAAGTAACAGATTTGAGGTAGATTAGAGCATGAAGTGATTCGAAACTGACACAGGGAAGGCCGACATGGTAGAATATTTATAATTGCAGATGGCCAACTCAATGGGAGGCTTATTAAGGCTGTACTTCTCTTGAACATATGAACGACACGACAATAGTCTTGCCAGCATTGACTCAAGGAGGACCCAACATATAGACATGAAAATGGTCAAACAAGAGACAAATGGATTTCCCAACCCGGATACAATGATGAAGGGCGGTGTCATGTTCAAGAGTGACTATTACTGCCACTAAGACGGATACATAGACACATTTCTTTCCCAAATTGCCTCACACCATTTATGGTGAGTACCTCTTTATTTTTACACAATATTGACGAGGATAACATATGCTTGTTGATGTAATATCATCCTTCAGACGAGTCCCTCAGAGTATGTTTTAACGAACCCTAAGGAGTGGTTCGGTCCCGGGTCTTTCAATGTTTTTTTAATGAGTCCAAGGAAATAAAACTCAGGGATTTTTCATGTTTAGAGAGTTTAAAAAACACTTAAAGAGAACTCCATAAGTTCATTTTTCGTAAATTAGTATGATGAGACCGAAAAAGAGATAAACTACCACTGAACAGGCGTTTTCTTCAAACACTTTTACGAGCGTGAAAAGAACAAGGTCACTCGACATTCTTTTCATTTTTTATGGAGCGTGAAAAGAGCTTAAAGGATAGTCCATAGGTTTCATTTTTCGTGTTACCATTATGAGTTCGAAAAAGTGATAAAAGTATACTCGGTTACATTCTCATTGATTTACGAGCACGAGAAAGAACAAAAACTAAGCTCAGAGTTTTTCCTGAAAAACCCTAAAAGGATTTGTACATGCGACAAATGTATAAAAACAAACCAAAAAGCATATTCTTGTTGAACGTTTCACTCCTAGACTTTTTATCTGCAAAAATCAACACTTGCAAAGTTGTTAGGATTTTAAGGTTTAGGTAAAATATATAAAATATAAATGAAAAAGTGAATAAATCAATAAAAATGGGTAAAAAGCTCATTTCACTATTCCATTTGCTATTTCACCCAAAATTTTCTCTAAAACCCCCTATTTACCTCAATTTTCCACTGTGGATTGCGGAGGGCATGGTTGATCATTGATGAACGATCTCCATAGAACAGGTAATTTTCATCTCTTTCAACTTTCCATGGATCAAAATTTTTTTTTTCGTTGGTTAAAAATAAAATCTTAAGTTAAGTTTTTTAGGGTACCTATGCACGGAGTTCATTGCAAACACCCTATATTGGGCCCTGCGATGATATAGGATCATCGCAGGTGGCCCCATAGATGGCTTGCGACGACTCTGCACTGTGTTGATGCCCTGGCCTGAGATGTGCACAGTTCAAAAAGTTTTTTAAGATGTATTGCCAATAAAATATCTCCAGGGAAGAAGATGATGATGCTAATCTCTCTTTAATGTTCCATTATAGGTTTCCACGGTAAAAATGTTGGAATGGTGAGAGAGAGAGCACGAGGAGGAAGACTACTTTGTCAGGAATGACCTAGGAATTGTAATGGCTCTCCGACAGTGTGGATTGTTAAAATTATTCAAAATCCAGGGTATGAGGGCCCAACTGAGATTACTCGAGTACCTAGTTCACATGTGGGACGTGAACGAGAAGGTGTTTCATGTGGGTGCTCACATTCTTACGATAGATATTGAGGATATCTACTTCTTGACTAGGTTATCTTGTCATGGGTCTCGAGTCACACTGACAGGCAGGAGAGGTGGTGGTGCACCTATGAACCACTATATCAGTGAGCATTGTGTGCCAGGTACTTAGAAGAATAGCAGTAAAGTCTCTATAAGAGACATTCGATACTTTCCCCTACGGACCATCCTCTATACCATCACACGCATGGCAGGGAGTGCATATCCGCATATGGATCTTCAGAGCTATTTTCAGTATGCGCTGGAATGTATGGACCCTCAAGTTTTCAACTGGTGTGAAGGGGTTCTCAAGAGTATGAAAAAACAACTGACCAAGTGTAGGAATGGTGAACTAAAATAGTTTAGATACAGTTCTATTTTTGTGTCCTTCTTCCTAGAGAGGATCCCAGTATGGTCGCCAATTTTGTTATGGGACTTATCGATAAATGCGGACATAAACAGATCCACCTATATCTATAACAAAACAAAATAGAATATGAGGTTTTCCCTAAGCTCTAATTATTGAGTTTACTAGTTAACAAGAGATAGACAACATGTCGTTCAAATGTCGCTTCCTCCTACCATTGTCATCCTAGCTCCACTCCGATGCTCCTGTGATATTGAATCTGCAAGGGAACACAAGACAACCAAAGTGAAAGAAATCCAATATACTCAACAAGAACTTATGCATATGATCAAGGAATCATACAGTAAAACAAGACAAGTTTTATGGGAAAGAAACATATCATTGTATTATATTTAAAGTGAAAGTGGAGATAACAACCAAATCCTTGATGTTGCAAGGTCCCCTCTCGATGATCCTTTTCTCTAACACACACACTTTCTCCAACCTTGAATGAAAAATATCCACAATGACTTGATGAACTGAAATGAAGCCCTCAAGTGTGAACTGAAGTAGAATTCCCCATCCAATTCTTAGCCTATTCAATATTAATCTTTCTTGAATCAACCTTATCCTTTTCCATGAGAGATCCCTCTTTATATAGGGTAAATAGAGATGGTTGAAGAGATTAGGATGATCCCAAAAAATTAGAGAAGCGAGTAAGATCCAAACCATTCGTACGCTACCTCATCTTCTAGAAGATCCCCTTCTAGAACTTTCGTGAAACTTGACCGTTTCTTAGTCTTTTGACATCGTCACACACTAGCTGTAGAGAATCTTGTGAAGACATCACAACCCAGCTTTAGAGTAGGGGGCGACAATCAGACATCGTCACACCCTATGTATAGTGTAGCTTGCGATGACCCTCCTTAATAGGTTTTTTGAGAAGAGAAATCCAACCACCTTCCTTATGGAAAAAGACTATTTTTGGGACCATAAACACATGTTTTTCAATAGATCACTGGGGTGACCAAAATAATGTGTAACACTTAGTCAACTTAGTGATAAAATCAATGGTTACCACTTCCCATTTCTTCTCTAGAATTGATAATGAACGTAGTAAAAACGATGGGTGTCTATGCTCAAATTTCACTCTCTAATATTCCATACATCTTCCACTATAATCAACAACATCCTTCTTCATTCAAGGCCAAAAGAATTGGCTTCTTGCTGCTGCAATTATTTTATGGTAAATGGGATTTCCAATATATGGAACATTCTACATTTATTTTAATACTAAACTCCTAAGTTCTCTGGAACTAGGAACAAAAATTAATTTTTATGCATAAGTAATACATCTTCCTTCATCTCATACTCTTTAATTTTTTGTTGTACATCTTCCTATTGTAAACTTTCTTTCACCTATAGGTAATTCTGGTCTATAACAACAACATCTAAAATTCTGCTCTTTAAATCTGATTGATGCATACTAATGGTCATATCATGCCTGATATGTACTCGTCTACTGAGTGCATCAACAAATTTATTTTGTTTTCCTTTTATATGCTTGATGTCAAATTCATACTCCATTTAATATTCCATCCATATTGTCTTCTTGGCATTTAAAGTTGGCTTCTCAAAAACATATTTCAGGCCACTATGGTATGTTCTTAATTCAATCTTCTTTTCCATTAAATAATGCCTCCACATATTCAGTGCATGAACTATGGCACCAAGCTCCAAATCATATGTGGAATAATTCCTCTCGTGTTCTTTAATTTTTCTGGAATCATAACTAATGACATGTCCATTTTGGGTGAGGACTCCACCAAGTTCTTCTTTGCATCCGTTTGTACAAACCACAAAATTCTCATTTGGGTCAACAATATTTAAAATAGCTGCACTAGTAAGTAGTTCTTTCGACAAATTAAAATTCTCTTCACACTTTGTTGTCCATTCAAATTTAATTCCTTTCATTTATAAAGAAGTGATGGGATGAACAATATTGAAGAATCCTTCTATAAACCTCCTATAGTATCCAACTAATCCCATGAAATATATGACTTCTAAAACATTCCTTGGTGTTGATCATATTCTAATGGCTTTGATATTCTCTTGATCTACTGCTATACCTTGTTCTGAAAAAAAATGTGCCCCAAATAATGGATATGTTCTTGGTAAAAATTAAAATTTATTTTCTTGGCATATAATTGATGTTTTCTTAGAAATTACAACACCAAACTCAAGTGATTTTCTTTCTCTTCCTCAGACTTAGAATATATAAGTATTTCATCCAAGAACACATTAACAAACTTATCTAGGTAATTTATGAATATGCCATTCATTAAGCACATAAATATAGTTGGTGCATTGGTTAATCCAAATGGTACCACTATAAATTCATAATGTCCATACCTGGTTCTAAAGGTTATCTCATTGATGTCTTATTCCTTGATACTTACTTGGTGGCATCTTGATCTCAAGTCTATCTTTGAAAATATCTTTGCTCCTCTCAGTTGATCGAGGAGGTCATCAATTCTGGTTAGAGGGTATTTTTTCTTCATAATGGATTTATTCAGCTGTCTAAAGTCAATACATAGCTTCGATTTTCCATCCTAGTGCTCCCTAAGGTGACACACTTGGGCGTATGTACCCTTTCTTCAACAATTCCTCCAACTTCATTTACAATTATTTTAATTATAGTGTGCTCATTATATAAGGTGTCTTTGATACTGAGGAATCTCCTGGTACTAAATCAATAGAGAAATTTGTCTTCCTCTTTGGTGGTAATCTTGGTATTTCTTGGAGTACATCCTCGAAATCTTGCAATACTGAAAAATATTCAAGGCTTGGCCCTTTTATCTTTTATGGCTCCTCCACATGAGCTACATATAATTAAAAACTTTTCCTAAAACATATCTTTATCTATAAGGCTGAAATATCCCTTATAGAAATGGGTCTTGGAATTCCTTTCACAGTGCTATATTTTCCGTGTTCATCAAGGCATGTAAATGTCTTGTTATGGAAATCTAGAACAATATGATACATGTCCAACCAATCGATTCCAATTAGGATATCATAAGATCCTAATGTTATGATATTAATATAAAAATTTGTATTTAATCCATTCGAATTTATTGGAGAACCTTTGACTGCCTCATTGATTCTTCTTTTGGTTCCAGTGTCTAACTAAACCAAACTTTATTTTTTAAGCTTAATCTTCTTCAAATGAAATCTTTCCACTACTTTAGAATCAATTTAACTATGGATTTCTCCTCAATAAATTAAAATAGAAACAATATGATTAATGATTTTATGTTCCACCTCAATCCTATGGTATTGGTGTTCTACTTGTTGATCTTCCAAGCCTACGTATATTCTTGGAATATTTCTGCCCATGTATTCTACTATTGTAGCCACTTGAATGTTGTGCAAGGTCCTCATTTTTTCTTCTCTCTGAGGGAAATATTTGTACATATGATCTTATTTTCATCCCCAACATTTTATTGGTGGTCTTCCACTTTTTCCCAAGGAGTATTCCCTCTTGGATTCATTCTTAGAAGAATGATCTTGCTGATTTATATTAGAAATATTTATGTTGAAAGGAGGTTTGAATTCCTTCCTTCTCTGATCATATTTCTCCTTCTTCTTATCCTTCTGAGATTTCTTCAAGGATTCTTTTCCCTTACCTTGCTCGTACTTGTACTTGTCCTTTCTAATGGTATCTGTGAAAGTTATGGGATCATCATATTGAATCTTATCTTTATAAAAAGATGACAGTCCAATAAAAAACCTTTGTATCTTCACCATTTCATCTTTAATAAACCCCACATACTTTAGCAATCCCAAGAACTTCTTGTCACATTCTCCCATAGTCATTCTACCCAAACCGATTTCAAAGAACTCTTGCATATTCATGACATAGTAGTGCTATGAAAATACTCCTTTTGAAAATATCTCTTGAATTGCTTCCAAGTGATCCTACTCATTAATTTTTTCAACTTGCTTCAACTGATCCCACAACATAACAACTTTTCCATGCAAATGTTATGTGGAAATACTAGCTTCTAGGTTAGATGAGTAGTTGTGCAACTAAAAATACATCCTGATTCCAAATAACCAGGATTCAACATCATCTTCCCTTTCTCTTTCACCATCAAAGGATAATGGCTTAAGCCTTCCTCAACTCTCCTTGCAAATGGTCCAACTCCCATATTCTTCTTGATGCCTAACATGAGACACTTCTAGACTGCTGCTTGAATCCCCAGATGCATAAAAATTCCTTGTTGAGTAAAGAGGTGAGTGATGTCTATGAGTTCTACTTGAAATTATTGAATTACTACGTCCTCTGTAGTTATCTCTTCTTTTATGATGTCTTCCTTCTTCCTCTTGTCTTGAGCCTAATCCATTCTTTGCTTGCCTCTGCAATTGATTTAAGATTTTCATCATCTGAGCATTTATTTGATTATATTTTTTCATCATCTTCTCATTGTCTACTTTGTCAATCTCCACTTCCATTCTCATTCTTCTCACAATCTCTATCAATTCTATTGGTTCTAGCCTACTCCTGTGCCTATTAGATTTTGTCTCTGCATTATTATAACTGATATGTTGGACTTTGGATTCTCTCTCATGACTAAAGGATCCTTCCCCATATTTCATGAGTCTAATATGTAATATTGTCTTGAACTGATATGTTTATACCTCTAATTATGCAAGAAAATGTGAAAGAAACATAATTTATGTTAGAGAAAAAAAAAAGAAACATATATACACATTCCTCGAGAAAAGGACTACAATTTTTTTTTTGGTTTCTTATGGCCACCAATCATATTCTTCTGATTTGAATGTAATATATACTACTTAGAAAAACTTTTTGGGTGCCTAAATGGATTCCTTTATCCAATATATTTCGAACAACTATTCATTTTCTTAATTCTGAGCTTGGAGAAAAAATTTATACCCCTTTGAAGTTTTTTGGGCATTTTCCCCCTTCTGCTAAATTCTTTCTATCCGATTTAGCCTCCACATGGACCCACTCCATGTTTTCTTGATGAAAAATCATCGATATGGCACTAATGTGGATTCGATCATTGGGCCATCGGTCACCAGGGAATGATTCCCCTTATCCTTGATTGTATGTTCCTATGGTCTTATTCCATTCGACAAAATTCAGTCACTAGGTCATTGGGGCCACCTGTCACCAACCACCAATTTAAAAATTCTCTCTTGGAACTCCCAAAAAAATCCAGTGCGTTCCACCCACCAATCGAGCCACTAATCACCGGATAAGCCTCCCATACAACTCCTGCCAATTTACTCCGATCTAGTCTAGTCCATCGGGACACCACATTCAATATTTCCATCCAACTCTTGTCAACTAACTTTGGTTTGGTCCAGTTCACTAGGACATTGACCCACCGACCATTAGGCTTCCCCAAAAAATCATTCCATCCAACTTCCCCAATCAACTCTGGTCCGGTCTAGTTCATTGGGCCACTAACCAACCGACCACCAGGCCACCCTACTCAAGCCTTCCATCCAACTTCCCTAATTGACTCAAGTTTGATGAACATGTTTTTCATGTGGGTGCTTCACCCCCACACCACTCTTCCAATGACACATAGAAAAGAGACAAACCTATCACTGGTTGATAGTTGGAAGGTATGGTATATTACTCAACACTGACTAGGAATACAGACTGGGTGCTAATGTGGCAATAAAAAATTACACTATGTACAAACTTCACAAGGTTCTGTAGCTCTCTGTGCTTCATGCACAAGTCACAAAGGGTTCCCTTTTGCTTATGAATAGGTTATGAAAAACTTCCTCAATAAACGAGGGATAGGGAATTAACACCCATCATAGATCTACGAGGGGGATTCCATGTGAGGGATAGATCAATGGATGTTGTGCATTGTCTTCCAGGAGGCATAAATCCAAATCGATTAAACAATGGCTCACTAGAAACATTGCATTTTCCAAAATAGAATCAAGGACTAGCATGGAAAAGACAACAATCAATGAAGTTCTAGTTTCTCTTATTTTCTCATGTAGCATCATCAATAATAACTAGAAGAACACATACCATCCTTATAAAGATGGAATCAATTTTCACTCCTGATAGCAAGTTCGCACCCAACAATCTTGAAACTGAACTTGGTTGTAATGTGGCCATCGCCACAAGTGCATAGGGTTTTGAAAATTACCATTGTTATCCCTGATGATATACTAATAAGTCTAAAGAAATGGCCAACTTTTCACTGTGAACACTGAGAATGTTTTCGTTTAGAAGAAAATCCTCCTGCAAAGAAATTTTGTCCTGTCTTGTAGTAAGCCCTTCAAGTACTGGTGTTGTAAACCTATAACACTAATACCACTTGTAATAGACCCAAATCAACAATTTTTTTTCTCTCTTACTACTACTCTGATATTGATCTGAAATGTACCCATTGTCCGGGTACTTCTAAAATTCACCTCTTGGACTAATTTCAAATTATGGTAATAATTAATTAATAAATAAGCATGAAAGAAACACATGAAATCATCAAGAACAATGCATATTCACAAAGAATGCTTAATCATGCCATGCACAACAATAACCAACAACTAGCATTTCATAAACACATCATAGAAATAATATTTAATACACAATGGAAATAAATATACAAGCAAAGAAACACATGGCATGGAACTTATCTTTAAAATGAAATTACACGAACTAGCTACAAACATCAGACGTTCCACCCAACCTTACGATCTTTTTCACATAAAATCTCTACAATAGGACACCCTCGAGTCGAGGCTATGAATCCAAAAAGGGTCTCAGACTGACACTTGATTTCCCTAACCATCCATCAATCAATCCCTCATAGGTTTCTCAACCACAGAACAATCCAAATTTCCCCATTTATCCTGCACAACCCCAAGAGAGGAATCCCCTTCTCTGTAATGCAGTCCCTCGGGCTATTCCACCTCTTTCCAAGGCTCTTAGTGCTACTAGTTAGGAAATCTCAAGGCGGGAAACTCCAAGGATTCTCAATGGAGTACAATCTAATCACAACTGTCAACAATATCATGCACACATGCATCCATGCATTGATGGAATGCACTAGTAATTCCTACATCCAACCAATACTGGCTCACTACCTTCAACAAATTCATTTTCCATTCCCCATGCCAAACCAAGAGTGAACAAGGAGAGTGAACGACAAAGAACAACTCCAAAAACAATTTGGTTAAAAATGAATGGCCAACCCCAAGAAAATCAAGAACATGGTTTTAAATACTCTAATGCATAACGTGGCCTTCCCCCAAGAAGTTCACTTAACACCCTCTTCTCTCAAAAATTCAAAGGTGGGTAAAATACAAATAATTAAAAATATAAAGGTTTATCCCCTTGGTCCCCACCTTCAATCGTGGAATCATAGCCCCCTTTAACTATTGTCCTTATCCATCTTGTATCCAACGATGTATTTTATTATTAACAATGTTCAAATTATTACTTTTCCTGCGAACTTTGATCTCTTTTGAATGTTTGGGCACTCCAACCTTTCATCAAATAAAAAAAATATATTATTAACCCCAGGGAATCAAAATCATGGTATTAGACTCTCCCTCTCACTACCTCCATCCCTTCCTCTCTCTCTCTCTCTCTCTCTCTCTCTCTCGCTAACTTTGCCCCTCTCTCTCTCTAAGTTTTCCCCTCTCTCTCCCTCCCTCTCTCCCCTTGTTGCTTAAGTCCAATACCTAGTTTTTGAAATCCCTTAATGGTTCCAATATTCCTACTAAGATGTAAAGGATACACTTGGGAGGTTGTGTGTGTGGGTTCAATGTGTTGTTCTTGGTTTAATATTTCATGTGATTTCAAGGTGTTGTTCATGGCCCTAGCCTTTGGTTGTTCATTTCAGTGACACTAGGTGGTTTTGAAGAGTTGGCATATGTCCCAAGATCTTGGAAACAATACATATCTATTGTTCATTGAGCTAGGGGCTCACAAGGGGGACTAGTTAGGCCCCCTTGTCTAGGGTTTGGGGGTGGGAGTGTGGATTTTAACCTTGTACAATATTTTACTGCAAACATATTTTCAATCAAAGAAACGAAAAGATACAATGGAAAATACACACATTACACAGATATTTTTCCTCTGGAAACCCAAACTGGGAAAACTAACATATTCTATATTCATTCATAGTGACACATTGTTTACAATACAATATACACATAGGAGCCAATGACATACAAAACCCTAACCCAATGACCTGGATTAGTCAACAACCCTAATTTCTTAACCAGAAATAGAAAATCATCGGAAAAAACCATGTGCCGAAAAACCCCCCAACAATGGACATGAAAATCGAGGAGACACAAAAAATGAAGCAAAAATGCGACACATTTTCATAGGTTTTTTTTTCTTGGGGGCTATCACCCCCCTCAAGCCTCCCTGTGAACCTGGCGCAACATATCTGACACTAAGGCTAGTTGTGCAAAGAATATACCACATACCCAACCCCGAACAAAAATTTGTTGGATGTTCCTTCAAAGGTTTAAAACTTACAATGATGTAAAAATGATTCTTTATCACCGTGTGGGCACTCTAGCCACATATCCCTGGTCAAGATTATATTGAATCTAGGGTATCCCACATATTCAGTTATTTAGAGTAGACATGTACATGAATGAACCTATACATTTTCTGTAACCCAAAGTCAAAGGAAAACTTATTGAAGAATCCATGCATAAGAACACACGCGTGCTCCTTCTTAGGAACATTTGTGCACTTCTACTTCGGAATGCATGCACATTCCTGAGCATGTGGATCCTAAACATAAGAATGCGTGTGCATTCCTGAGCATGTGCACACTTAGCACATGATCATGTCCACATTCCTAAAAAGTCCTACTTGGAAATTGTGTGTGGTAATTTGATGAGAACAAAGGTTGTAGGATTAGAAATGTGTGCACATTTCTAAGATATAACTTCAGGATGAATTTCCTTGAAGGCAGTATGTAATGCCCCATATTATATTATTAAAGTAATAACAAGTAATAAATACTAGATGAAAAAAAAACCTGCCTTTAATAATAATTAAATTAAAAAGGATAATAATAAATAATATCATGATGATAATAGCTACCAACTATAATAAAACAACTAATTTATTATAAAGGAAGAAAATGTAAAAAAAATGAATTTACTAAATAGAATTAATGGAAAAGTTAAATCAGGAAAATGTTAAAAGCTATATAATGACAGGTTGAACCTATGCATGGAGATCTTCACACTGATGGACATGAACATTGTTATTTAATGAATTTGGAGAATTGAGTGAGATATCTTATGCTTGAGAAATCTTGATATGAAATGGTTAGAAGATGACATAGGTACTTGATTGAAGGCTTAGTGAACTCCTAGTAATGATGACTCGAAGGTTGGTTGGGAGGAGAGTCGCTCCCCACATATGGTTGCAGTTACTGATTGCAAATTGGTTGGAGATGATAGTGGGAGCTTAATGGTTCTTCGTTCTCCATATTGTAAGTCAATTCTCTTGAAGATTTTAGGTATGACTCACATAACTCATTCCTCATGTTGATTACACAACCCGAAATGAAATGATCATTACTTTTATTTGTTTAAGGTTATCCAATTGTTGCTAAGAATTATTCTTGTTACTTTGAATGTTTTGAACATTACACTTTAAGTGATGTATTCATAAAGTCCATCTATCTTTTTTTTTGTGCACCCATCGAAAAACACTTAGGAGTTCCAAAGGTGGGTTCAACTACAAAATTTGTCTCCCAAACTAAAAATCTTAGTTCAATTACACTGATATAAGAAGTCCAAAACTAAATTCATCTACAAAATCTGAACTAATGATAGAGAGATCCAAAAAAAAAATCATCTTTGATTTTGAACAAGTTTAGAGTATTGCTTCTATTATTTTAACTTATTATACCACTTTCTTTACACATATATTGGAACAAGTTAGTATACCACATTCTTTACAATTATATTGGAATGCCAATCGATGTGTTCAATTTTTTAATGTGAACCTTTATTGGTTTATTTTTCAATTTGAAGATGAAGATAATATTTATTTCAAGAAACAATATTTGTATATTTAATCACATCTTTATTAGTCCCTGCCCTTCAAGCTAGTAGGGACTATTTTAATCGATTCTCCATTTTGTTATTAGTCTGGCACATAAATCACGGTATTTTTATTGTTTTAATCCTAAGTTTGGGTAAATTATGCATTTATTCTCATCCCATTTCATGTTTTTACCATAACTTTTAGGTTTGAGGCCTTATTTGGCCTCTTCTCAAGGCAGAGCCCCTGCATTGCCCACCGAAATCTTACTTTAAAGATCACATCTAAGAACTAATTTTTCTAGAATGAAGTAATGCTAGAAATGACTCTAGCATTACTTCACAAACATGAAATGTTTGTATAAAAATTTTCTTCATCCCATATCCCATAGTGCATTTGCTATTGAGCTGCCACCTGCACACCATGCAAACATACACCACCTTTCCACCTACACACTATGCAAACCTACACCATTATGCTCATGCATTCGTTCTTTGTCCTTTAAAAACGGTCCTGGAGATGAAACAATAGATTTCCTCTTCTACCTGCAAGATTGAAAAGAGTTGAGTGATTCTAGAACCTATCTTCTCAAAAAGGTCCTCTTCTCCCTGCAATATTGAAAACAAAAGATTTATCATAAAACCTGTCTTCTCAAACCCATTTTTCCTCATTTTTCCTGTAATATTGAAAAGAGAAAGACTGATCATGTTGCTCAATTTTTTTCTATCACTAACAACAACTTTGAAAGCATTAATTTTCAAATTGGCATATGAGTGATATGGTAAATTTTCTTTCTGTCATTAATAGAGTGGAAAGCATTCAATTTTCTATTTTTCTAATATTTTGTAATGTTGTTGTTGCATATATTCCTGGAAAACTACAAATTAAGTCTACAGAATGTAACATAATACAATATGCACCTCTTATTTGAAAATTCAAGTGTTTTGTTGTTGGAGAAGATGAGGGGAGCTGAGAAAATGAGGAGAGCAATGTCTGCATTAATTTCATGGAACATAGCGAGAAGAACAGGTACCCAACGTAACAGAGAAAGAAGAACATGCACCCAACTCAGAGTAAGCCCCTCACTCGCACTGAATGAGGTGAATAAAATCATGAGATTTTGGTCTTTCCTTGATTGGACCAGTCCTAAGCCTATTTGAGCCCATTCACAGGCGGCCTAGTTCGCCTTTTTCCGGTCATAAGCTGCCCCTTTACCCCGTCCAACCATCTCCACCAACCTCGTTTATGAAGAATGAATCAATTCTTATACTCTGGTTGGCTTATTCAACCTTCTACCGGTGACTTAGAAACCTCGGATTTACTATGTCACCCCTGCAATCTCTAGAGCCAATTCTCTACCTCTCAGTATGAAATTTGGAAGCCTCTACCTTCTCCATTTTTGGCTACATTTGCTTTTGCAGTCTCTGTGGTCCAAAATTCAACGATATACCTTCAAATATATTTGGTAAACACCCTTGTTGCAAAAATATCCTATGACATCGATAAGTAGTTGGAAGTACCTTCTATTGGCGTTCGGAAGTCACTCCTGGATTGCTAGCAGGAGCAGAGCCCGAAGCCCATCAGTTTTTATGTCACGATTTGTTTAAAGGGTGATCAAATGGAGGAAAACTCAGAACAGCATTGTATCAACTCAGAAACCAGACCAGGCNAAAGTATCAAAAACATCATATTTTTGTCGAATGCAATAAACCCAAGTTTTTCTAGTTGCATCATCAATAAAAGTAACATAATAACGAGAGCCACCAAGAGATGATACATGATCTAGTCCCCATACATCTGTATGCACAATCTCTAACCTTTCACTCTTCTTTTCTTTTTCGACTATGAGAAATCTAACTCTCTTATGTTTTTCATAAACATAATGCTCACAGAAATCCAAATCAATTTGTTTAAGATATGGAAACAAATTTCTTTTGTGAATTATTTGCATACCCTTCTTACTCATGTATCCAAGCCTATGATTCCAAAGTGTTGTATCCACTCCTATAAAATCTAAAGAGATAGAAGAATCAGTGTTACAAGTACATAAATACAATGTATCTACCTTCTCTCCTTTTGTTATCACCATTGATCCTTTGGTGAACTTCCATGCCTTATCTGTAAATATGGATACACAACTTTCACTTTCCAACTTCCCTGTTGAAATTACATTTTTCCTTAGATATGGAACATGTCTTACCTCTTTCAACAACCATTTGTTTCCATTATTTTTCTTTATTTGTACCTTACCCATTTCAACAATATTTCATGGTGCATCATCACCCAAATGAACCTATCCAAAATCACCTTTAACATAATCTATAAAATGTTTCCTATGGGTTGTGGCATGAAATGAATCCCCTGAATCTACTACCCAAGACTCAGAAATATTATCTACAGAAAGAATCAAAGCATCTTGTAACACATCACTTGTTACATTTGCTTCCTGATTTTTCTCTTGTTGTCCATCTCTTTATTTTGTTGGAGCTCTGCAGTCTTTCTTCATATGTCCTTTCTTCCCACAATTCTAGCACTCTATCTTTCCCAGTCTGGATTTGGATCTTACCTTCCTAGAATTCTCGCAATTCATGAGCCCTTTCCTCTATCCTTTTGTCTTCCCCTATTCTCTATGTTTAACACATTACTTGATGTCTCACCTATTCTTTTCCATCACATTTCCTCGCTAAGGATAGCACCAACAACATTATCAAATTTTAGAGTGTTCGAACCAGAGGTAGAGTTATTTAAAACCATGAACAAGCCATTCCATCTTTCTAGTAATGAGCCTAATATTATAAGAGCCATGAACTCATCATCAAATTCCACTTTTACATAACTTAGTTTATTAGTAATTGTATTAAATTCATTTAAATGATCTGCAACATACCCACCTTCTGACATCTTCATATTAAATAATCGCTTTATTAGAAATACCTTATTGGACGCTAAGGGTTTTTCATACAGTATAACCAGTGCATCCATCATCTCCTTCATTGTCTTTTCTTTTGAAATATTGAAAGCCACCGATGCTATCAAGCTGAACCGTATCATTCCTAGTTCCTTTTTTTCAAGAACCTCCCATTCTTCATCCTTGATGGTAGTCGACATCTTTTCTATTTTGCCCAATGGTAGGAATAGATCATTCTGATATAAACAATATTCCATCTACATCTTCCATAACTAGTAGTTTTGGTCATTAAATTTCTCGACCCTAAACTTTCCATCTTCCACCATTGCTCCCACTCAAATCAAGAACCCTCTTTCCCTGCAAGTTACCTTTCCCTGTGATACCAGTTGTTAGAAAAATAGGATCGCGGAGAAATAAAATAAAACAAATGTGGAAATAAAACATAGAAGATACACAATACAATAGAGACACAGATATGCATGATTCACCTAGTGTGGGCTACGTCCACCAGAGAAATTTTTGGGTCCTTCCTTTTGTTATCCGGAAAAATCAAGGGATACAACCTACAACACACTCATTGTAACTTCCTCTCCTTTCTCTCATAGTCTCCTCTCTCATAATACAATATTTGCGTTAATACACAACCGCAATACAATTCCCTCATAAGAGAGGGTTTCACTCTAGGGAAAAAACCAAAAAATAAATTCTACTGCCAGATCTGCAACCTTATAATGAACGGTCCAGATTGACTACAAAATTACAATATTTTACAAGGAAGTTTTTCCAAAAATTTCTCTTCAGGGGTGTTTCCCCTTAATCCCCTACCAGGGGGCTAAAAAAATTGTTGTCATCCCTCCTGGACCCCCCTGGTGATAGTTGTGGGGGGGAAATCCCCCCCAAACCCCCCTATTAGGAAATGGGGTCCAAGCACGACCGAAACAAACCTCTGAATCAGGAAGATAATCAGGCTCCACAACCAACACTAAGTTTGAAAGGAAACTATGTGAGGACCCCGCTAACTATATCATGACTTTCCATCTATGGTGCTCTTCTAATAGCATCGTGGAATATTCCATTCGTTTACGATTGTTCCAGAGAACATTTACCGCTCCATATCCCAAATGGTACGTGGACGAGAAATTTGGTTCCCATACAAGCTTTGAATCATTGGCCAAAGCCTTCTTTTCATTCTTCCAACTACATGTCTTCCATGATACTGGTTTAGATATTTTCTCTAAATTTAAATAAACCACAGTTTTCCATATCAAAAATCATATCCATGTATGGTGTAGAATCAAAAGCATATGCAAGGTTGATACCACCCCACAACAACGACTAGATTGGCTCCCTAAATCATTAGTCCCAGTCATCGCCAAAGACATGGCCACTACCATGTTCCAAATCGAAGATGAGGCTATCACTATGGCCCAACATTTTGACCTCATTTACTCTCAATCGAGGTACCTTTACTATGTATTACTTGATGCTCCTCACCCTCTATTCTTTCATCAAGATAAGTCAAGAGCATCACATGTTGCAGATGGGTTGATTGAGTACATGTCTCATTTTAACCCTTATGCTCAATCAATACCCACATTTGGTGTCATCCAATACCTCCATCCATATACTGGGGGCATATTATCCTCCCCCTATCCCCCAACCTACTTTTATGGTCCCTCCTACTCCCATGATGGGAGAGAACATACCTGCACCTCCAACAAACCTAGTGCAAACACCACTTCTAGGTACATTAACGACCCCATCATACAACTTGAATAGTGGAGGCGGGATATCAACCTCATATAATCAATATGGGACTCCCCCACAAGGTAACCTATATTACCCTTTCCCTATTCCTCCTCAACATGTTTCCTCACCACATGGACAACAACAAGTCGACGTTAAATTTGGTCAACCCTCTCTTATCCAACAAGTTCAATCCTTTGAACAGTTGAATATGGAAAATCCTCCTAATCAATCCAATAATAACATAAAGAAGGGGAAGAATAAGAATAACACCAAGGACATGGGGGAAGCCCCCAACAACAAAACTCTCAACCAGGGGGCACCCAAAATGCTATTAATCATAACCAAAATAGGGGCAATACCAACGATCAACAACAACTAAAGAACAATAACCTTCAAAATAATTTTCCTTGAACATTATACGGTGAATATGGTCATTATACTCACCACTTACCTCGGATTAATGATTATAAATGGATGAAGGAAACCATGAACACCCAAAGACCCCCTTCCCCACAAGGTCCTTCGCAGGTTCCCCAAAATTACCTGCAACCCCAAACACTAGCAGTTCTACAGAACCTGATTCTTGATCAAGGCATCATCAATACTCAGCCAAAAGATACCCCTACCCCATAATATATGGGGAAGTATTCTAACCTTGGTCAATCTCAACCTGGGAACCATACAGATCTGAGTATCCTCCTCACTACTGAAGAGGAAATACTCCTACAAACATGCAACGGCCAATATGACATGCCTCTCGATTCCAACCTGACCACATTGGAAGAACCCCAAATGCCAATAGGCCAACATTTGATGAGCCCCCATCCTAGCATGGAATCTACCACTAAAGTACCCCGTGCGCCTCTATGCTAGACTGTACACAACCCACATGCTAGGGAAGCCAACAACTATATCCTAGTTGATGACTTAGCCCAATATCTAGCATCCATGTCTGTTTTGGAGGTTCTCCAAACTTTTCCTTCACAAATGAAATATTTTCTCTCAACACAGGGGGAAGTCGACCCATTACCTTTGATCTGGATAATGTCAAACCATGCCTCCCCTCTTTGGTCACTTTCCAGATCCCAGTAAATATTAGGAACAAAACCATCCATCGATGCATCATCGACGAAGGGCCTTCCACATGTATCTTGTCTAAAAATGTATGGAAACAACTTGGCTCACCTGAGCTCATCCCCTCTACAATCACTCTTAGGGCATATGATGGTCATCCATTACAGCCAGAAGGCCTCTACCAAAATGTACCTATCGATCTAGGGGGAGAGACAATTTTGATCGATATCAAAGTCATTAATGCCCCAATGGATTACAATATCATTTTTGGGCACAATTACATGTATTCCATGAAAGTCATGGCCTCGTCTGTATTCTGCACCATGCTCTTCCCCTATAACGTGAAGATTGTCACTATTGACTAATTAGCGTATTATGAGCCCAATCATTCAAGTAACATAGATATTGTCTTACCTCTCATAAAATCCAGTTCAGATATCCCTGCAATCATAAATGTTGCACCTTGAATCTTCAAGGACCCATTCCTTGTGGGAGCTTACCTTGGGAACCCACCTGTACTCACTCCCACAGATTTTCACCAAGTTCATGTCGTATCCTTAAATGGTGTTGAAACTAGTGATGAAACCTCCTAGGAGGAATTCACACCTCAACCTACTCCTGAAAAAACTACATCAATGTCACCTCTAGAACATCCTCCCGTGACTAGCCAAATTCCAGTTTGGAAAATGGTCCCTTGGGCCTTAACCCAAATTCCTTTCTTCTATCTACCACCTGGAGTATTTTTAAGAACCAAATATCAAAATAGCATAAAAACCTCAGAATAAGTACTCCACGCCTTGACGAAGAGAGAAATCCATATAATAAGCCTGTTCGAGGGGGAAACCTCCTTATATATCACATGAATGCACAAATATAAGATTATTCCAAATGAAAAGGTCTCCTTGGTATATATAGGAGACTAAGAGGTACAATTACAACTAATGGACCCAAGCCAACATAAATAAAATAAAAATACTAATGTAATATGCCCCAATTAAGGGGTAATGTGCCATGATTTAGGGCTTAACATGTCGCTCCCCTTCAGACAAGTGTTGTCCTCAATGCTTGATTAGTTCTGGATGCTTATGTATAAAGACTCATCTTCCCACATGGAATATTCAGCAGGTAGTTTCTTCCACTTAATGAGATACTCTAAAATTGATCTATAGCACACCCACAACGGGGCATAAAAATTTTCGCTTTTCTTAAAGGAAAAAATCTCCATTCATGGTTCCTAATTTGGATGGTCAGGGAATTAGTCCAACCTCCTGGTCAAGGATCTCTGATTCTGAAGCCAAACAATTATCTGAGACCTTGATGGTCTCATTTTGTAGTTAAACATAGAGCCTTTCGGCTTCTTGGTGCAGGTCCTGTGACACCCACACCCTTTGTCTGCGCATTCTAGTGCTCTTCACTCCATGGGTGCTAGCTCCTCTTCACTAGCCCCTTCCTTCACATGACCCTAGTCTTTTCCCTTGTGCCAATCTGTGATTGTGGGCATAGGAAAGATTGGTTTCCAACCAACCCACTTTTCACCCCGCAATTATTCTCATGCTGACATGTACCCCATCACTAAAATAGTGGTTGAAATTGTGGCCTGCTCATGGAATATTATCATCCAAGCATGTCCTGGCCCCATAATCCCTTTTGTCCATCGATCTCCTCTCGTTTGGTTCTTCATGCGATCAACAACTGTTATCAATGTTCGTTTCACTCTTCTTGCTTCCTTCCATGCCTCTCCACAGATTTCTAGGATCTGTCGACACGTAATTCCCCTCTAAATCAACGAATGTCATTGACTCCACCTTTCAGGCCTTCGAGAGTTTCAACTCTCAAAATCCACTCTCTTCTATGTGGAAATCTCCTGGAGTGGAAGATCTGTTGCCACCTGTCCCCTTGAATCTATGACCAGGATATCCTTTGCAAGTCCGGCCTTCGGGAATCTCAAATCTCAAATCCTTTTTCTTCTCCTCCAATACGTGGAATCCTGCCACGTGTCCTCCTGATCTAATGGCTATAAATCACTTCGGGACTTTACCCAGAGTGCTCACATCTTTGCCACGTCTCTTCCTAATCTGACAGTTGTAAATCACTTCGGGACTTTACCTGAAGTGATCAGATCTTTGCCACATCTCTTCTCCTGATCTGACGACTGTAAATAACTTCGGGTGATCTGGCGTCTCTGATCTACTTCAGCTCTTCTGACTTCGTGAATATCAAATATCAACTAAGAGATTCAATACAATTTTCCCGGAGCTCACGATCTAACGCCACGTGTCCACCTTTGCATCGACGACTCTCGTCGTTTCTGGGACTTCGGCCTTTGGCGATTTCAAATCTCAACAACCATAAGTCTCCAGAGTGAATCCTTCTAGAGTTCACAATTTGGTGGCACATGTCCAACCCCAGATCGACAGTTATCGTTCGCTTCAGCTGTTTGGGCTTCGGCAATCTCAAACCTCAACTTGTCCTTCACTTTTCTCCGAGAATACCTTCTCCTGGAATCCATGATCTTTCACCACATACCCCTTTCTGGATCTGATGGTCCAGATTTACTTCGGGTCTTCGGGCTTCAGCTATTTCAGTTCTCAAACTGAAACTCCAGTGTAACTTTCCCCAGAGCTCATGATATGGTGAGAAGTGTCCCCTCGTAGATCGATGGCTCTCGGCTCTTCGGCTGTCCAGCCTTTGGGTGTTTCATCATTACACCTCCACCCCCCTTCTGGATCTCCCGACCCATTGACACGTATCCCCTCTGGATCCAACAATCCAAATCCTTTTTGTCCCTTCAGATCTCCGCGCTTCAGGAATCTCAAGTTTCAAACCTTGAGAGATTCTCTCTCTTGTGCATACGAGCGTTAAGACTCATGCACTTCTTCCGGGATCCAACGACAGTTGACCCTCTGCACTAAGATCCAAAGGATGAGATCTGTTCTCTTCTCCTCTGCTATCCTTGTTCGCTAGGCACTGATCCAACAAATCAGTCTTCCCCTTACAACCAATCTGATTTTTATTGTTTCTCCTCCTCCTGAGATTTAGAATTCTCCCGACTTGGAATATTTCATACGTTTCAAAGGTCTCGACCTTCTATTTACTTCCTATGAGCCCTGATGTATGGGTCTCGACTTCCATTTTCCCTCCCGAGCTTATGAACTTGAAACAAGTTTGCCTCTTGGACCTCATCTGCTCTTTTGAAAAGCACTAGTCTCTTCTGGGCTTGGTCTTTAGGGAATTTCGAACTCCAACATACTCCTTGCGTAAATATTCTTGTGTCGGATCGACGGTCCATGACCTTCGTCAATCCAACGGTCAATATCACATCGCAACTTTAATTTTCAGAAGTTTAATCACACCAACATGCGATTCTCCCGTCGTGCGAACTCCGCACTCATAGATCCGACGGTTAAGGTGGGTCCCGATAGATCCTTGGATCTATGGTCTAGATCACATCACGACTTCAGGTTTTAGAGGATCCATCCCCTTCACAATGATTTCCAACATTCGTCTATCTTGCAAAGATTGAAGGAGTCGAGGCGTTAACGCCTGCGCTCCTCCCTCAAATCTAATGGTCGTGAAAGACCTCAGATCCTTCCAAACGGATCTCATCCGTTCATATTCCAAACGAAATAATATTCCCTTTCAATACTTGAGTCTCTCTATATTTCTTGAGCTTCGTCAGTTATGAAGGATTTAAGAGTGTTGCGCTCTTTCTATTGGGCTTAACACTTAGAAGGATATTTTGCACTATTCTTGTGCTCCTTCATCAAGTCTATAACTTAAACGGTTCTCGATCTCTACTTGCCTCGCAGAGATCCTGTGCATATCTTCACTACCTCTCCTGAGCTTAACCAACTCCATCCTCCAAGGGACTCAGAATGACTAGGAGGGTCGACATGCATACATGAAACTATACCTAAGGTCGACAAACTCACAATTCATGGCTCTGGCTTAAGCCACCACGAAACGCAAGAATTTATGAGTATAAAAACACATCCAATTCATACAGTTTGCTACTTACCTACTTACACAATCAATAAGGAATAAAAGGGATATAGTATAAGCATTAAGCATACATATCCATCCCTGCACAATTCATAGGATATCCAACTTTAATTCACAGTACCACTTAAATACATAAGATATGAGATTACTTATCTATTACATGTGGTAGCCAACTAATTGACTGTGGGTGTTCTTCCTTCCACCCGACCATAGGCTCAGAGGAATTCATTCTTATCAATCTGGCCACCCCCATGCCAAGTCATGATATCACCAGGGAACTGTCGCGGTTCTCAAAGATTCTTTCTCTATTTTAGCTTCTGCTCGGGTTCTGTTCTCTACAACTTTCAGATATTTCTTTCTCTGCCATGGCCCTGGGAAAGGTTTATCATATGCTCACTTGTCATCAAACTCACGGCCTCCTATTCATCATCCACTGGGGAAGCTCTCTCGCATTTCCTTTTACAATCCTACCCTCTCATCTGGTTGTCCATGTGTATCCATCTTACCTTCCTTCTTTTTGGAAGGTTCCCGACCTATCACGTTCCTTCTGTTAGAAGGAAGCTTGGGTCTACGGTCTCTCTGGTACTTTGAAATGACATTCGACAGCTCGTCCATGCTTTCATTCATGGGGGTGGTTGATAATTCAACCACTATTCCTTTCTTCATTAATGGATTTCTCTCCTTGGGATCCAAAGGAAGTATTTCATCCTCATCAAGGAAAATTTTGGGTTATTTGGTATAATGAACCTTCTAGTATAGTTTTCACATTCTTCCTCTAGTGATATCATGGCTAGTACTTTCAAGGCTTCACCCCCACAGTCAGTTATTGGCAACTCAAACAATAATACATTTACATCGTTCCCATGCCACAGCATGGTAATCCTATTTTATGATTAATTACAAGCTGGGGGAAACAGGGTGTTACAATTCCCTCCCCCTTAAAGGAACATCGTTCTCGGTGTTCTTTCTCAAAAAACCTTTCATGCCTTTCTCATTCAGTTGTTTCGAAAAACTTGATCCTTCTTCTTTGGTCAGGCCCTTTTTCAGACCTTTAATCTTGGTCACGTTCTTTCAATAATTCTTGGACAACAAGCACATTAATCATAGTCTTATGCGAAAGCATTGCATAAAAAAAATTCTAGGAAAATTTCATAATCTTAGCACAATAATTATCTTTGCAGTTTGTGGATTTGTATCCACATGGTGGTTTTGTTATCTAGGATCATTGTTTTTCCTTGACATGCCCATTGGGTGCATGATCCCAATTCAATATTTTACAATAACTATCACGGTTTCATCTTCCTTGCGGTCACTCACCCTCCAAGCCCAGGCTCAAGCATCCCCTTCTCTGCTATATAGTCCCTCGGGCGATCCATCTTTCCTTGCCAAGGTTTTCTCACACAGGAAGAACTACCCACCGTGTGCATGATCCCAACAGTTTAAAAAAACTATTAAGGTATCCTCTTCCTTGCGGTCACTCACCCTCTAAGCCCAAGCTTAGGCATCCCCTTCTCTGTTATACAGTTCCTCAGGCGATCCATCTTGCCCTGCCAAGTTTTTCTCTCACATAAATAATTCCAGAGACTCTATCGAGTCTTACAGTCGAGGCGTCCCTCAGACTTTCTCTACCGAGGCATCCCTCTGGTTTGTGTTACCTCAACACAATATAGTCTAGGTGATCATGGCTTACCACGGGGTTCTCATGGCTCAGAAGTGGCCATTTTTCATGCTTTTACATCTTGACAGTCTTCTGTCTCAACTAAAGTTAGGGACGAAGGTTACTCTCCTTCTCCCGACTCAATCATAGATAGGGACGAAGGTTACTCTCCTTCTCCCGACTCAATCATAGATAGGGATGAAGGTTAATCTCCTTCTCCCAAGTCAATATTTATTTCATGCGATCGAATTATACTCTTTCTCACCTATATCACAGACATATAAAAATTCACGAGACATCATCATAAATTTTAAATTCAAAATTTTCTTGTAAATATGTGACCCACAAATATCCAAATTCCACATTTTGTTTTCATATTTGTTTATTACTGGAAGCAGATTCATAATTATGGGACTTTCCTTCCCATATCAGTTTGGCTCAACAAGAAATTAGTCTTCCTTATGGCTTACAACACTGCCATATTCAAGACTCCTTTGCTTCCCGCACTTTCAACTTCAATCAGGCAAACAAATTGTTAGTTTCCATGCACATACATTTTATTGCACCTTTATAATGTCATCACAAACAATTTCAGAATTGTACATACTAATAATCAAATTCACTTTCTCCAAAAGGAAATACCCTTCCTTGTAGTTTGGCTCAGTAAGCAATTGGTCTTCCTTATGGGATTACAATACTGCCATATCCAAGACCCATTTCCTCCCACAATTTCAACATTCCTCAGCCAAACAAATTGTTAGTTTTCATGCACATTACCTTTTCAAAATCAAGCATACTAACAGTCCAAGTCATTTTCATCTATTCAAGGATTCAAAGAAAAAGGATACATCATCCCTTACCTATGCATCATTTCATCCTACCAAATTTTTCAGAATGTAATGCAGTTATCAATTGACCTTAATGAATGTGCCAACATTCATGGCCACATTCTTACCCAATGCACCTTTGCATTGATTTTAAGTTCCCACACTTTATGACAAATACTTTTTCATGGTGCGTTGGAGCTTAGTCCAACTTTTCACCATATGGTTTATTCATTCTCATCCAATGTTCCATCAGGACTATGCTTCCGGCTATAGGATGATCACGATTCCAATTCAGTACATATGAAACTACAAGTTTCACATGAATGCCTTTAAGCATTCCTCCTTCATTAATAACCAAGTTGAAAACACTCATGGCCACCCAAATTTGATTTTCTCTAACACCTATACAATGTAAGTAGAAATGTTGGAAGGTCCTCCTTCCTCAATGGAAATCCATTGTCTGTCATTTATGCAAACATGCATTTCCTGGAAGAAATTCCATGCAATGTGCTATCTATGAGCACCTTTGTTTCCAATCATCCCTTGATTGGTCCATGTATTCATGACATATCAGTTCATGAATTCTTATGAGGATTACAATCAGTCTTTACTACCAAAGTTTCACACCTCCATCATTCAGGTTCTCCTTCCTGAATCATGCCCTACTTGGGTATCCAAGCCATACAACTTCCTTTCAACATTTCATACATAACATTAGGATCGTAAAACATTTCAGAACGGATCCTTACCCAATCCCTTCATACCTTGTGCCAAATAGGCATGAACATTTTTATACTTGTTTTGGTTGTTAGAATCCCCTCTGATATTATTCCAAGAATGGTGCTCCATGGGGACTTTTAAGGTCCCTTCAACAATCTTTGAACAAGAACCTTCTCATAGTCATCCTTTGGTTGAGGTTGTTCATTATTGGCAACTGTCTTTCTCAATGGTTCCAATCTATTTCCTTCTTGTTGGCATTCGGAAGTCACTCCTGGATTGCTAGCAGGAGCAGAGCCCGAAGCCCATCAGTTTTTATGTCACGATTTGTTTAAAGGGTGATCAAATGGAGGAAAACTCAGAACAGCATTGTATCAACTCAGAAACCAGACCAGGCATGCATGAAGCGAGTGAGGTCTTGATAAACTCAACTTGATGAGTCATAGTAAAAGGGTGAGAGTAGGTGGAAGACTTATGCAAGAAAGGCAATGGTCCACAATAAACATCAAGTTATTACAGATTAAAGAAGAAACGAGATTAAACGCAAAATCCTTTTACATCAAACACATATACCAAAGAATACAAATATGCCACAACAAATCCTATCTTAACCAAGATTGTTAAGTCCATTAGATCCTTCAATGTAGACCCCCTAGCAAGATGGAAACAAGATGGAAAGAAAGAGCTGTTTGTTATAAACAAAGTCTCGAAACCGAGGCATAACCGGGAAGCAATTGTCGCTGAAACTTTTCTGATGAGAGCTTAGCTCTACCATCATTCGATAAAAATGGAAAAATGCCTACATATACTCAAAGCAACTACAACAAGATCGAGACGTAGCATTGAAATATTTGCGTCTGCATGGCTCTCTGACATTCAACCTCTGAAAGGTTGTGCAACCTAAGTCATATGCAATCTGACTCTTTTGACAGTTCCAATGGTGAATCGGCGTGCCTTTAATTAATTGAGTCGTCCCCATAATGGCGGAGGCGATGTCTAACCACCTGTAACCACTTCAATACTTGCTTCTTGGGATTGGGAGCGGCCCATTAGCCTCGGCCTTAGGGATATGGGCGACTACCAGCGCCACACGGAAAAGCCCGAATAGCTTGAGGGGCCAGTGCGGAGGCCGGTAGCGGAGGGTGAGCACATAATGAGAACGAGCGTAGGGCTATAAGGGCATATGGGAAGTGGCGAGATAGAGGAAGATGACGGAGGACATCGGATGGAGAAAAAAAGGGGAAGAAGACGAAAGGATTAAGCCTTGAATTGAAGACCGGCTGATGGAAAAGAGGTAGGATATCTGGCGAGGTGGTGGCTGGACGGGGCGGGAGATGGGCCACACAGGCGAGGAGATGAGAGGTGAATAGATGACACCGCAGCGACAAAGGGAGGTGGAAAGGAAGGTGTGATGATGGGAGAAAGGGCCCACCCGGGGTTAAAGACAGGTCGACTGAGAAGGACGTGGTTGCCTTGGCGTCGTGGATCTGAGCACTAAAATATCAGCTGTAGGAGGCTGCTTATTAGATTCCGGACCCCCCTCAGCAAGGTAGAAAGGGGGGGGTCCGGAAAGATCTTCATCGCCGTTGATCCGTACTCATACGGAGCGATGGAGGAATTAAGCCCCAGATTCCGAGACCCTAAGCTTAAGGAGTCGAAAGCCCGAGGGGTCGAATTAAATGCGCCGTCGATCTGAAGCGCGCAAATGCAGACCCTTAGGTCTTGCTTCTTGCCTGAGCAGTAGCGAAACTTTGAACAAGTGGGTTTTAACCCATTACTTTGCATTCTAACCCCCCCCTACAAGAAAAATCGCTAACATTTGGCTCCATGGGGGATAGAGGTAAACCTACTTGATGAACTCTAAGAACTCTTTTGCGGACTTAGTGCCTTTGTTGGAAATTTGGGCTATAAGGTCATTTATTAGTCGAAAAGCGAAAGGGCGAAACAAGAACAATATTTACAAAACAAATCAAAAAGAGCCGAATGTGGCTCACAAAAAACATATTTTTAAGAAATGCCCATTGGTGAATGCGAAGACTTCTTTTCCTTCCAGATCTTGCAACCTATAGGTGTTGTTGGAAAACACTTAAAGGATCTTAAAAGGCCCAAACCAGAGGAGGGCATAAAATTTCTTGTGTTTGCCCTTCTCACACTTTTAGGTGCATCCCACTTGAGACCCCCCCTATACAAGAAATATCGCTAACATTTGGCTCCATGGGGGATAGAGTCGTCCCTGCGATGCTCTAAGAACTCTTTTGCAGACTTAGTGCCTTTGTTGTTGGGCTATGGAGTCATTTATTAGTCCGAAAAACGAAAGACGAAAACAAAGAACAATATTTACAAAACAAATCAAAATGAGCCGACTGTGGCTCACATAAAACATCTCTTTAAGAAATGCCCATTGACTGGGCCACTGAAAACTTTATTTCCTTCCAGATCTTGCAACCTATAGGTGTTGTTGGAAAACACTTCCAGGATCTTGAAAGGCCCGAACCAGAGGGCATAAAATTTACTGTGTTTGCCCTTCTCCTGCCTGGGTGCATCCCACTTGAGAACCAGATCACCCTTCTCAAACTCTTTCTTCTTTATTTTCCTGTCAAAAGCCTGTTTGATCTTCTGCTGACGGTTGTAAGCTCTGTCCAGGACCTGTTCTCTGACCTGCTGCACTTCCACCATCTGATGAATTCTTCTGAGCATAAGATTAGGTTCCCCCTCATAGTCATGGAGAAGGTTTTCCACAGGCAAGGCAAGCTGAGTGGGGAAGACAACCTCGATCCCGTAAGCAAGCTGGAAGGGTGAGAGGCCCAGGGACTTCTTCGTTGTCACTCGGTCGGCCCAAAGTGCAAATTTGAGCTTTGAGTCCCAGGCCCTTTTATTATCCTCCAATAGCTTCTTGATAAGATTGATTATACTTTTATTAGAGGACTCTGCCAGTCCGTTTCCCTAAGGATAGTAGGGAGTGGAGTGAATCAGTGAAATCCCAAACTGTTCACAAAATTTGATTAGAGGCTCGGACCGAAATGGGGAGGCATTGTCAGTGACAATTTTGCTGGGG
>SNQJ01S0000460.1:701651-739710 GCA_010110895.2 Picea sitchensis
AGCTCATTGCTTAATTCTCAGCAGTCATTAAGGTTATGAATTTTTTTTCCTGACAGAGTCTTCACATAGTTCCTCCATAGGGAACTCCTTTAGCATGCAACTTCCTTATTGCATATCCATCACTATTTGTGATGGCCTCAACCTTGAGTTAGCTTCAACAGTTTACCAAATATCCCATAAGGAATATAAACATGCATCTTTTTCATGTACCCAAATTATGTATCCATACATATTCTGATTTTGTTAACTTACATCCATGATGTACTTAACCATATTAATAATCCTAAATCTGCCTATTGCAGTCATAGGTATGTTTCATCGCCCACCTACATCTCTAATTTTAAGATCAGTCAACTCAGGATTGTTCATAATCCTTCTCATGTGATTCTCAAAGGCATAGTCATTTGCCTCTTATTATGACAACAGAGCATCTTTGCTCATTTACCCTTTTTATATAATTATATTAGTATTTCCTAAGGAAAGGGAATACATTCCCCCTCAAGCTATTATTTGGAACAAAAATTTCATGACTCTTTGGAATGGAGTCAGCCATGCATCCATAGTATTCATTTATTCTGGAAAAGAGCAATTCTTGCTTTATATTTCACTCATCAGGGAAACCCTATTGTATCTATAACTATACTCTTACATCATACATGTGCATCACGTGCACGCTCAATATCATTCATACCTAATTGGTATAATATCAGGTTTCATATTAGGAAGCTCCATAATGCATTAAACCCATACAATCAAGCATAATTAAACAAAGATAAGTATTCATCATGCTAGCTTATTGCTTGCACGTTTTCCATGTCATTCACACATATGGACATATCAGGCTTCTATATCCTTTTCCCAAGGATCTTCCAATCATTCTTATGATCATTTATATACATTCATGTATAAGTAGGTGCATCTCTTGCACCTTTTTACCTCATGCATTTGTTTGATAGTTTAATTTCATCATTAGTGTCCTTTAGTTTGAGATTTGAGTCACTTATAGAACTAATTTCACAGTCATATCTCATATTGATGTTGCCTTCTCTCAAGGCCATAACCAACCAGGGTCACTTTCCTTTTTATGCGACAATGTCTGGTAAGAAAACCTTCTTGCCTCAACGTCCATAGGGTTTTACCCATCTCACTTTTCTCTGGTCATGAGGAGTTATATACTCTGATTTTAATTTAAAGTAGTAACTATAACTGCCAAGGATCCTACCTGATCCTATCAAATTCCTTTAATCCCACAAAGGTATTAACCATTGTATAATCCACCCTCATCAGTGCCTAAATTTCCAACTGCCCATGCTTAGAAGCAGTGTTACGAACACCAGGTCATCCATCCTTCGGGCTTCAGTTGCCCTTGACAGAACCCTGCCACCTTCAGCTATCCACATTCAAGTATTATTATAAATGTTAATTAGCATATCCCTACTCTGGTAATAGTAGTTATCACTTTGACAAAGGGATAAAGAAATTCTTCTACCGAAATCCAACAAGAATTCCCAAATTCACAGGTTCAATCTGCAGTCCTTCTCCTCAAGGAGTAAATGCAGATAACAATACCTCCATGCGTGACTCGTACATGAGCCCAAGAAGGACAAGTGTTGTAACCATTCTCTGATACCAATTTGTAACACAGCCATGACAGGGCATAAAAAATTTCGCTTTTCTTAAAGGACATAATCTCCATTCATGGTTCCTAATTTGGAAGGTCAGGGAACCAATCTGACCTCCTGGTCAAGGATCTCTGATTTTGAAGCCAAACAATTCTCTAAGACCTTGATGGTCTCATTCTGTAGTTAAACACGTAACCTTTCGACTTCTTGGTGTCGGTCCTATGACACCTGCATCCTCTATCTGCGCATTCTAGCGCTCTTCAGCCCACGGGCGCTAGCTCCTCTTTACTAGCCCCTTCCTTCATATGACCCTAGGTTGTTCCCTTGTGCTAATGTTTGATTTCATGCATGGGCAAGAGTGGTTTCCAACCAACCCACTTTTTACCCCACAATCCTTCTCATGCTGACACGTACCTTGTCACTAAAACAATGGTTGAAATTGCGGCTCGCTCATGGAATATTATCGTCCGAGCATGTCCTGGTCCCGCAATCCCTTATGTCCGTTGATATCCGCTCCTTTGGTGATTCCTACGATCAATGACTATTATCAATCTTTGTTTCACTCTTCTTTTCTCCTTCCATGCGTCTCCACAAATTTCTACGATCTGTCGACATGTAATTCCCCTCTAAATCAACAATTGTCATTGACTACGCCTTTCAGGCCTTCGAGAGTTTCAACTCTCAAACTCCACTCTCCTCTATGTGGAAATCTTCTGGAGTGGAAGATCTATTGCCACATGTCCCCTTGAATCTACGGCCAAGATCTCCTCCGTGAGTCCGGCCTTCAGGAATCTCAAATCTCAAATACTTTTTCTTCTCCTCCAATACGCAGAATCCTGCCACGTGTCCTCCTAATCTGACGGCTATAAATCACTTTGGGACTTTACTCAGAGTGCTCAAATATTTTCCACGCCTCCTCCTAATCTGATGGTTATAAATCAGTTCGGGACTTTACCCAGAGTGCTCAGATCTTTGCCACGCCTCTTCTCCTGATCTGACGACTGTAAATCACTTCAGGTGATCTGACGGCTCTGGTCTGCTTCATCTCTTCAGACTTCATGAATCTCAAATCTCAACCGAGAGATTGAATACAATTTTCCCAGAGCACACTATATAATGCCGCATGTCCACCTTCACACCGACGACTCTCATTATTTCTGGGACTTCGACCTTCGACGATTTCAAATCTCAACAACCACAAGTCTCCAGAGTGAATCATTCTGAAGTTCATGATCCGATCGCACCTGTCCAACCCCATATCAACGACTATCGTTCACTTTGGCTTTTCGGGCTTCGTCGATCTCAAACCTCAACTTCTCCTTTTCTTTTCTCCCAGAATACCTTCTACCGGAGTCCACGATATTTCGCGATGTACCCCTTTCTGGATCTGACGGTCCATATTTACTTTGAGTCTTTGGGCTTCGGCTATTTCAATTCTCAAACTAAAACTCCAGTGTAACTTTCCCCAGAGCTCATGATCTAGTGACAAGTGTCCCCTCGCAGATCAATGGCTCTCGGATCTTCGGTTGTTCGGCCTTCAGGTGTTTCAATGTTACACCTATGCCCCACTTCTAGATCTCTCATCCCATTGACAAGTATCCCCTCTAGATCCAACGGTCCAGATCCGTTCTGGCCATTCTGCTCTCCACGCTTCGAGAATCTCAATTTTCAAACCTTGAGAGATTCTCTATCCTATGCATATGAGCGTTAAGACTCATGCACTTCTTCTCGGATCCAATGATGGTTGACCCTCTGTGCTTAGATACAAAGGATGAGATTTGTTCTCTTCTCCTGTGCTATCCTTGTTCACTAGGCACTGATCCAATGGATCAGGCTTCCCCTTACAACCAATATGACGGTTACTGTTTCTCCTCCTCCTAAGCTTTAGACTTCTCCCAACTTGGAAGATTTCAGATGTTTTGAAGGTCTCAACCTTCGATTTACTTCCTACGATCCCTAATGTATGTGTCTCGACTTCTATTTTCCTTCCTGAGCTTACGAACTTGAAACAAGTTCGCCTATTGGACCTCATCTGTGCTACTGAAAAGCGCTAGTCTCTTATGGGCTTGGTCCTTAGGGAATTTCGAACTCCCACATACGCCTTGCGTAAATCTAATTGCATCAGATCGATGGTCCATGACCTTCCTTGATCCAACGGTCCAGATCACATTGCAACTTCGGGTTTCAGAAGTTTAATCGCACCAATGCACGATTCTCCCGTCACGCGAACTCCGCACTCACAAATCCGATGGTCAAGGTGGGTCCCGATAGATCCTTCGATCTATTGTCCAAATAACATTGAGACTTTGGTTTTCATAGGATCCATCCCCTTCATGATTATTACCAACATTCGTCGATCTTGCGAAGACTGAAGGAGTCGAGGCGTTAATGCCTATGCTGCTCCTTCAAATCTAACAGTCGTGATAGACCTCAGATCCTTCCGAACGGATATCGTTCATTCATATTCCAAATGAAAGGATATTCCCTTTCGATACTTGAGTCTCTCTATCCTTCCTGAGCTTATGAAGGATTTAAGAGTGTTGCGCTCTTTCTCCTGGGCTTAACACTTAGAAGGGTCTTCTGCACTATTATGGCGCTCCTTCACCAAGTCTAGAACTTAAGTGGTTCTCAGTCTCTGCTTTCCTCGCAGAGAGCCTATGCATATCTGCACTACCTCTCCTAATCTTAACCAACTCCATCCTCCAAGGGACTCAGAACGACTAGGAGGGTAGACATGCGTACATGAAACTGTACCTAAGGTCAATGAACTCACAGTTCGTGGCTTTGGCTTAATCCACCACGAAACGCAAGAATTTACGAGTATAAAAACACATCCAATTCATACATTTTCCTACTTGCCTACTTACACAATCAAGCATGAATAAAAGGGATACAGTATAATCATTAAGCATACATATCCATCCTTGCAACATTCATAGGATATCCAACTTTAATTCACAATACCACTTAAATACATAAGATATGTGATTACTTATCTATTACAGGTGGTAGCCAACTAACTGACTATGGGTGTTCTTCCTTCCACCCAACCATAGGCTCAAAGGAATTCATTCTTAGCACTCTAGCCACCCCCATGCCAAGCCATGATATCACCAGGGAACTCTCGAAGCTCTCAAAGATTCTTTCTTTGTTTCATCTTCTTCTCAGGTTCTGTTCTCTGCAACTTTCAAAGATTTATTTCTCTGTCATGGCCCTGGGTGAGGTTTATCAGATGCTCACTCGGCATCAAGATCATGGCCTCTTGTTCATCATCCACTGGGGAATATCTCTCGCATCTCCTTTTATGAGCCTCCCCTCTCGTTTGGTTTTCCATGTGTATCCATCTTACCTTCCTTCTTTTTGGAAGGTTCCCGACCTATCACATTCCTTCTGTCAGAAGGAAGCTTGGGTCTGTGTTCTCTATGGTACTTCAGGATGACATTAGACAGCTCATCCATGCTTCCATTCATGGGGGTGGTTGATAATTCAACTACTGGTCCTTTCTTCATTAACTGATTTCTCTCCTTGGGATCCAAAGGAGGTTTTCCATCCTCATCAAGGGAAATTTGGGGTTATTTGGTATAATGAACCCTCTCATATAGTTTTCACATTCTTCCTCTAGTGATATCATGGCCAATACTTTCAAGGCTTCACCCCCACAGTCAATTATTGGCAACTCAAACAATAATACATTTACACCATTCCCATGCCACAACATGGTAATCCTATTTTATGATTAATTACAAGCTGGGGGAAATAGGGTGTTACAGATCTATTCCTCAGATGGTGAATTCTTGTGTCAGTGATAGATTTAGGATCCAATATGATTTTTCCTTCCTCATCAAGTTCTAGAAATATAGTTTGAATTGCGATCTTGTCACCTATAACCTTCTTTAAGCATGAAACATGGAAAATTGGGTGTACTCACGAAGATGTAGGCAACTCCAATTTATATGCCATAGTACCAATTTTTTGCAACACCTTATAAGGGCCATAGTACTTTGGTGCTAACTTACTATCCTTCTTAGATTGCTTGAGGGACATCTGTTTGTATGGTTGTAGTCTTAAAAATACCGAATCCCCTACTTCAAAATTTATTTCACTACAATGTTGATCTTCTTGTTGTTTCATGCAATTTTGTGTCATGGCTAAGTTTTCCTTTAAGAGTTGGAGAACTTGTTGTTGATGCTCGATGCGATCTTCCACTGTTTGAACCTTATATTTTTATTTTAGAGAAGAAGTGATGGATGGTGGGTGATATCCATAAAGCACCATAAATGGTGTCATTTTTGTTGTAGTATGAAAGGAAGTGTTATACCACCATCCTGCCAAGGGTAACCACTTGAACCATTATGTTTTTTTATCAGAGACAAAGCAATGAAGGTATCCTTCCAGAAAAATTTTCACTATCTCATTTTTCCCATCAAATTGAGAATGATAAGATGAGTTATGAGCCAATTGAGTACCCAAACAAGAAAATTATTTTGTCCAAAAATGTCGAGTGAAGATGGGATCTCTGTCACTTAAAATAATCTTTGGGCTTTCATGTCACTTACAATAATATTTGGGCTTTCCATGGATCTTTGTCTCCATGAATGTGGTAGCAACTGTATTTTCTTTGAAAGGATGAGAGAGTGCAAAAAAGTGTGTGTACTTGGTAAGTCTATCAACAATCACCATGATGAAACTCTTTCCTTCAGACTTCTGTAACCCTATGATGAAATCCATGGAAACCTCCTCCCAACACTAACTTGGAATGGATAATGGTTGTAAAAGACTTTGATTCTTAATTGTTTCCACCTTTTTTTGTTGGAAAACCAAACATTCTGCCACAAACCTTTGAACATCAGTTTTAATGCCATCCCAAAAAAAATCCCTCTTAACCCTATGATAGGTTTTCAAAAATCTTGAATTCCCTCCTACCGGAGAGGTGTGCAATTCCAAAAGTACCTTTTGTTTGAGTTGAGAGTTCTTACATAAATATAAGCGATCTTTTTACCATGATGAATCATTTTTCCAGGTAATTGTATCGTATGCACTGGAATCCTGTTGCGGCCTTTACATGAGAGTCCACACTTCTTCGTCATTATTCAATTCATCCCTTGCTTATGTTATCCAATAAGGTTGGATGATATAGATAACACATAGAAATGCCTCAACATCTTTATCCTTTCTTGAGATTTCATATGCCACAACATTTGCTTCCCTTTTTTGTCGTTGATTTCAAAGTCATAACCCAACATCTTGGTCACCCATTTTTGCTGCTTTTCTGAAGAGAGCCTTTGTTCCAAAAATTATTTAATACTGTCATGATTTGTTTTGTCGTTGAAGTTCCTACCTATTAGGTAAGGGCACCATTGCTTCAATGCATGTAGTATTTCCATCATTTCCTTCTCATAAATGGGTTTGTGTAAGTCCTTTCCCTTGAGTGGCGAACTGTCAAAAGAAAGGGGCCTTCATTCTTGCATTAGAACAACATCAATGCCATTTCCCAAGGCATCACATTCCAAAATAAAGGTTTTTGTGAAGTCTGGTGTGGTCAATATAGGAGCTTTGTACATTGCCTCTTTAAGTTGTTAAAAAGATTGAGTTTCCTCTGGAGTCCATGAAAAATTATCCTTCTTAGTTAATGTAGTTAAAGGTGTTTCTATTCTTCCATAGTTTTGAACAATCTTGCAGTAGTAACCTTTCAAACCCAAAAATACTCTAAGATTCTTCAATGTTTTGGGAATCGGCCAATCCATCTTGGATTTAATCTTGTTAGGGTCTACCTTGACACCTTCATGATATACAATATGACCCAAATACTCTACCTCCTTCACCCTAAAGAAACATTTGGATGGTTTGTCATATATTTGTTTCTCCTTTAGTAGTTGTATCACTTTGTTAACATGTCGAAAATGATCTTCCCAAGCCTTTCTATAGATTAGTATATCATCAAAAAATACTAACACAAATTTTTGAAGGAATGGATTGAAAAAATTCTTGAACTCCCTCTAAGTAACTTTATTCTCATCAATGTGTTGCACTTGCACAAATTGATCCCACCACATTGATGCCTTTCCTTTTAGATGATAGATGAAAATTCTCCCTTCTTCCTACGCAGAATAGTTATGTAGTTGGAAATACTTCCTCATACCCAACAAACCATGTATTTATGCTTAGGTGCCTCAATATTGGAAGTACTTCAATTATTATACACTTCAATAGTTATGCAACTAGAAGTACTTCAATATTGGACACCTTATCCTTAGGTTCCTCCTCCGTATGCATTGCAAATATATAGCATCCTTTCCTAAAGCTTTTCTTCAGCTGCAAGGTTGAAACTTCCCTTATAGTTACAGCCCTTGGAATACCCTACATTGTTTTCAAGATCCCTTCTTCATATAAGCAAGTAAAATTATTATTATAACAGTTTAGGAAATCATGATGCATGTCCAACCAATCCATACCAATTAGGAAATCATATGAGCCCAAAGGTATAATATTCAAATATGTTTTTGTGATCAGTCCATTTATGTCCATTGGACATGCCTTAACCATCTCGTTAATTTTCCTTTCACATCTTGTAGCTAGCTGCACCAACCAAGGTTTCCCAAGCTTGCTTCTTGGCAATTGAAATAATTCCACTATATTAGGATTTAGATAACTATGTCTAGCTCCCGAATCAATTAAAATAGAAATGGGTTGGTTGTTGATCTTACCTTCCACTTCAATCATATGTGACTGAAACTTAGCTTGCTTGTTATCCAGGGCTACGTAGATCCTAGGTACAATTTTACCCATGTCCTAAACTATCTCAACTTGTTTTACATTGTTAATAGACCTCACTTTCTCACCTTTGTGAGGGAAATCTAGGTACGTATGGTCTCCTTCACAACTCCAACACTTCATTGGTTTTTGCCCTGGTCTTTTCCCCATTGCCTCTGTCATTATGGGCTCCTTGGGAGTTGGTTTTCCCTGAAAATTATTTCTGAAGAATGGTGGCTTGGTCCCCTTCTTCCTCTGCTCCATCTTTCCTTCCTTCTTATATTCCCAAGTATTTTGGTAAGTGGGTATTCCTTCATGTTTATCATAGAGACACTTGGTTCTTCTTATAGTTTCCTTTAATGTCTTGGGATCACCATATTGTATTTTGTCACTGATAAATGATGAAATCCCACTCAGGTACCTATGAATCTTAAAATTTTCATCCTTGATGAAAGAAACATATTTCAACAGCTCTAAGAATCTCCTTTCATACTCATCTATGGTCATACTTCCAAGCTCGAGTTCAAAGAACTCCTTCATTTTCCTATCACAATAATGTTTGGTTAATTATTTCTTTTGAAAATACTTCCTGAACTCCCTCCAAGTAACCTTTCTCTAATAAATGTGTTGTACTTGCACAAACTGGTCCCACCACATTGATTATTTTCCCTTGAGTTGGTATATGGAAATTCTCCCTTTTTCCTATGAAGAGTAATTGTGTAACCGAAAGTATTTCCTCATTCCCAGCAACCAGGTCTCTGCATCCTCATTCTTCTTGTGCTCACCATAAAATGTAGGAGGCTTAATATTATTCATTTCTCCTTGTATCTCATCCACCCCATACCTCCTCTTATGCTTCCTGCCAGGATATTGGCTTGAACTACTGTTCACTCCCCCAACTGAATGTCTTGGAGAGTGATGGTGATGCTTTTCAACACTTCTTATTTTTCTTCTCTCATCATGAGACCTATGTCTCCTCTATTTGATTGACTTGGTCTCCTTATCCATAGTTTTCTCAATTATGTCCAATCTCTTTAGCAACTTGATGTTGAAGCCATCTTGTTCCTCGGATTTTATAAGCCTGTCATTATCAGCTTTATAACCTTGGATGTCCTTTTGCAAAAATTTTATTGTCTTCACCAAATTCATGCTTTCTTACTTGGCTTCTCCATGTCCATTTGAATATGTACCCTCATCACCTATATTTGCATACATCCTTCTGACCTCATCTTCATGGTTGTAGGTTCTTTGTGCATCTTCCCTGCTTCTAATCTATTCGTTGATCATGTACTGATCAAATTGCTTCTAACTCTGCAAAATGTGCAGGAAACGAGATATGTTAGACTAAATAATTTATGAAAACAATAAATACTATGCACATTTTGTTCCATAAGTGTATCAAAATCCTTTCTTATGATTCCTGGTGTCACACACCCGACTCCTATGTACCTTTTTAAGGGATGGGGTATCAATTTTTCTCTTAACCTAATACCCATGGCCCAGTAATTACTGAAGTTTTTACTTTCTCTTTTCCCACTTAGAAGTAGTTTAACCCTAACTCAATAAATTACTCATATGATAATTATGAGTAATTATATTATAACACAATGAGGTTAATTTCTCCATATTATACTTAATTTGATTAACCTTAATTAAGGTATATAATTCAATTCCTCCCCGGCACACAACTCCATGCCGCATTTTCACGTAATTTAACATATATAAATATATGCATATTTATTTGTTTACTACGAAAAGGATTAACTATATACAACCACAAATTATCCTTTTATTAATTATATTATAATATAATTATACTTGATTATATTATAATATGATTAATTATATCAAAGGAGTGCTTAGGCTTGTAAATACCCATTAATATTGAAGCACGACGAAGATTCCTCATCGGGATTTTATGAACCCAAATCTCCCAAACGCCGAAATTTTGAAGAGGGTTCCACGTAGCTTATATTATAATGCAATATGACATAAATTATACTACATTATGATGTAAATAAATCACATCAAACATTTATTATAATCAATCACATCAATATAACCTCGTTTAATTTAAATTTGTTTAATATTCATGCAAACTTTGGAATGTGTAGAGGTAGGTTCAACCCTTTAGTCCTTTTATCTTGTTCCCTCTATCATCCCCGAACATCCAGAGTCTTGGATGTTCCAAAGTCCTGAAGTCCTGATCTCTCGAAGCCCCGAACTCCCGAAGGATCCACTCTTACACGTAATTCCACATTGAATAATAAATTAAAAAGGGAAATAGGGTTGGTACTTTATCATGTACCAATATCAAAATAAATCCATTTGATATATATTATATTAACCTCTTTGGATAATGTGCCCATGATTATAAAGTCCCATAATATTATATTTAATATTTGAAATGAAAGGGGGAGAGAGAGATTGTCGGGTCAATCTCTTTTGTCTCTCCAACACCTCCTTTATACTCAATCCTTCCAGAGCCCCAGAGTATAGAAGCCCCTAAGTGGCCCCACTTATACACATTTCCACATTATTTAATATTTAAAAGGAGTTGGCTTCATTCGCGTGTAACCATTTCAATAAACCTTAATTTAATATAATATATTATATCATATCCCTCAAAATTTACGCCCGGGTTTTAAAATTATCCAATAAATAATTTAATATTGGAAAGGAAGGAAAGATGTCCAGGTCCTCACCTTTGGCTCTTCCCTGCAATTCTTCATTGTTTAATTAACCCGGAGTCCCAGAGTTCTGGACTTCCGGAGGGGACCCACTCGTATTACAACGTAATATAAATACAATGAGTAATATTGAATTATAATATAATAAATTGAAAATAAAAGGTTTTTATATTCAATTAGGTTAATTTGATCACAATTAACTATAATATCATATAATTGATTATATTTATTGCCTTTGTAATGTTTGTACAATGAAATGTATGGTTCGGGTCTCCCGCGATTATAGCTCGTGAGATCCATCACCTAACCATCTCGGAGCCCCAGAGCTCCAAACTCCTGAAGTTTCGAAGACCATGAGATGTTTAAAGCGTTTGGCCACAGGTTATTCCCTGGTGTATTTTGGCATTAAAAATAATAATAAATTATATTCTCTTGGTCTCAGGCCTTTAACGCTCCAGGAACTTTAGCCTCCATTTTCATAATAAAATAATAATAATAATATGTATATGTATATGTATATGTATATGTATATGTATATGTATATAGAAATATATATACATATATTTCTATATCCATGCATTATTATGTTACCTAGAGGATTTAAAGGAAAATATTTTCTCTTACAGAAAAATAAGAGAAAGGAAAATACAGTTTTCCAATCTTTGTAAAGAAATTTAATAAAATTTATTTTCGAAGGAAATTTCTCCATCCTGGAAATCAAAATACAATTATAATCTCACCCTTCTCGTGGGTAAATGAGTAGAATTTTATTTCCTTATTATTGTTCTTTATTACTCTTACTAAATTTAAGGAAATGGTCCTAATACAAACATTTACCTCCATAGTAAATTCGGTGTTTCTACTGGGATTTACTACCTACCAAAATTTAAGGGGATTCTTCCCAAATTTAGGAGATTTAACACAATTTAAACATAATGTTGATTTATGCCCCAAATAGAATTTTGAGAAATTTTGTATTTTAATTCATTTAGACCAATTTCATGTTTATGTCCTAATCATTTTTCCTCAATAATTTTTTATAAGGACTTTTAATGTTTTCTCATAATTGGGATTATTTCCTAAAGTTCACACATATCTGATATCTTCTAACTTTTCTGGTAGGGATTTGAGGACATACTAAAATAGAGCACTATTATGCAGAAGAATCACTCTCTCTTCTTTAAGTGGTGTTATAGATATTTTTAACTTTTCAGTCATCAATTCCCAAGCATGCATTAAACTATACAACACAATCAACCACAACATCCACTCCCAAAAATCTTATTTTAACACCCACATAGTCAAGAGATAAGAAATTAAATCAAAAGAGCTTCATCTAAGACATTCTCTTTATTTTGCTTAAATTTCTCAAGTCACTTTTGTCATAAATTAAACTTACACAACTCTTAAAACATAGTCGGTAACTTTCTTTGAACTTGACACTACATAGATTTAGCAAAAATATACTTATCTAGGACCCAGAAAATGTCGCAACTGATGAAAGGGGTGCCCTTTTCCTCCCAACCATAGGAACAAAAAATCCTGGATGGATTTACCGCTGGCCACCCCCTAGCCAGGTCGTGATGCTCTGAGAGAGACTCTTCCTTTTGTTCAACAACAACCAGGGACGAAGATCGCTCTCCTCTTCCCATGGGAATTTAACAGATCGTTTCTCTCTATACCAAACAAGGGGGTCTGCAATGATTTCTTCCTTAGTCACTCATCCTCTCTGCAACCTCGTTATTATCTTGGTTAGAAAACACTGCCCAACAATTCCCATACTATGAAAAAATTCCTTTTTTTATTCTCTTCACATGCTCTCCCTCTTTATAAAATGGTCACCAGACTTATCTTCTTTCCTCTCTCTTTGCCCACGATTTTCCTTTCATTTCCTACCTCCTTTAGCAATATTTCATGTGTCAAATCCCCCAATTCGTGGGTCAGCCTAGAGTCTTGTCGATGGGTACTTTTCTGCACATGCTTCTGAGGCAATTTAGTTCTGTTACAAACCCATTCTTATTCATAAATGTGGGAAGATAATATTTCAACTGCCAACTTCCTCCATTAATTACAATTCTAGAAAATGGGCAATCTCGATTTTTCTTGAATTTTAAATTGGCAAGGGAAATTTCCCCATTGTTTCCCTCTCATGGCATCAGGACTTATATAGGCAATCCCCCCCTCAGTAGTTGTCCAACATTTTCTTTTTTACATTAGTAGCATAAATATTTACACTATTGTTTTAGCAAAATATAGTTATATTTACAAGCTGGGGAAAATAGGGGTATTACACCTAGTGAATTTTATGATTCATGGTGAATTTAACATCCTAATTCAAAATTCTAGGTGAATTATTTGGACTCCTCTATCCAATACTTTTCCTCCTCTTTTCTCTCCTTTTTTTTCTTTCAAAGCTCGCGTGTAAACCAATTTTATGTAATACACCCATATTCATCATGCGTGCATGATATACACATGCAATACCAAGTGCACATACAACGCACCAGTATTTAGTGTGCATAGCTTTTATATCGGGCACTAATATTTAGCACACTCAACTTTTGGTGTTCTGCAAATCAATATCTAGTGCGCACAACTTTTGTGTCATGCATCAATACTCTGCACAATTACATATTTTCTTTGTGTCGCGCCAATATTCATTGTGCACCCTCTCGTGCCAAATACCCAACATGCATCTCCAATTTTTTTCCACACAGTGCCAATGTTCCATGCACACACACTACACACCAACACTATGCATGCACCACTATTTTTTCTCCATGCAGTGCTCATATTAAAGCGCACTCACTCTGCATCGCCAATATTCAATGCACACGCGAGTCCTTTCTTCACTCAGCTAACTTTCCATATTTTCATCTTGTGACCCTGCGACCATCATGAATATTCTCGCCTCGCTAACTTCCTATTGGTCTCTATCCCATACAAGTACAGTTTTGAACCTAAAGATCTGATAGCACTTTGTAACGTCCCCATCTCTACTTCGAGCTATGTCACTTCAAATTTTGAGCTTTGATACCACTTTGTAACATACCCAACCTTCTAGTTGAGTCTCGTTACCACATTGTAACGTCTCCACTAATACAAACTTGATAAATAAAGATATGATAGAAATCTTGTCTTCTGTGGAAGCAACTCATTGAAAACAACAACGTGCACAACTGGCCTTGTTCTACGTGCAACTACAATTTTATATTGTGTGCAAGATGGTCTCGTACTGTGAGCAAAAACTATGTCTTATCAATTATGCATGCTCAACTGTCATTGTGTCATCTGTGTTGACTTTCGCTCAGCATGCGTGACATTCCTAGCTTCGCGCTAGAATCCATACGATTACTATTGAAGTTACTTAACAAGATAGAAACTAATACAACGAAATAAGTCATGATACAATTACGCATGTAACCATTCCTATGTCATGTGCAGGGTTTGTCCTATTCGTGCGCACTGACTAAAACCACTTTGTGCACATGATGCTTCAAGCCTTGCCTCATAATCCCATGAATGTTACCAAAAAATTATCTAACATGAAACATTTAATAACTATCATTCTCTACATCTACAACAATTATGCAAAACTAACAATACATACACAACCCAACATAAGTATGTACCAATTCCATAAATATAAATAGCATAAGAATTCACAAGTTGAACAATATATAAACACATATAAATTGTCATGGCCCATGCCCTGCATATGTAGCAAACATGTAGTTCTACAACATAAATAATCCATGCACAAATATATATATACAATTATAACACATAATATATTTAACATGTATATGAACATTACTCAAAGAATAATACACACAAGAAGACACTTATCTTTTGTTGTAATTCACCAACTATGCGCAGACCTTAGACGTTCCTCCCCGCCATAGACTTTTTTCTCATAAACTCAACAACAGGTCACCCCCGAGCTCGGGATAAAACTCCACCTGGGAAAAGGATTCCTAAACCACGTTAAGGTATGTCAACAGTCAAAATACTTAGACAAATATGCCAAACCTGGAAAACATACTACAGTCCCTCATTCCCCACATGCTTGTCCCACCCCAGGAAGTGTGCCCCTTCTCTGCTCAACAATCTTTTGGTTTCCCCACTTCCCTTCCAAGGATTCAACAACAAGTCAGATAGGAAGTCTCAGAGCCCTGTAGCCGCAATGGGGCACCTTGGGAAAGTAATTCCCAATAGTTCTCTCTCCTAGAGAGAATGCTCATGGGCATGAAAACCTACTTCAGATACAGATGCCTCACAACAGAAAGTTGGTCTTCCTAATGATGGAATGAGTGAATTTCCCCCGAAATACACTAAATCCCAACAATATATTTGCATGATTATAACTAGACACTTGTAACCTTAAGAACTAAATTAGATCCACTTGGTGACCCATTCCCATTCCTTAGGAGCTTATGATAAATACTGTAACACTCCCCGGTCGTCATCCCACTGGCCGGGAAAACGCTATTGTGCGAAACAACATCATTCTCATACTTAATTAATAAAATGCATTTAAATCAAATTAAACACATTTAACTCAGAGTAAACACAAGATTACTTCTAACATAGATAATCCCTGGCATTAACAGTAATTCATATGCAGAACAGAATACATGATACATATAAGCATCACAGGCATGCAAAACATAATATTAAGCATAAGTTGATACGTATCTTTGAAACCGTGGTAATTCCACAAACTACGTGCAGGCCTTCCACGAACCTGCCATCCTTAGACCACATTGCTCATCACTCTCAGTAGTAGGTCACCCCCGATATGGGACTAAGCTCCACCCAAGGCAAGGAATCCTAGTCTAGGCTGAGGTTACAGGGAAAACTGCACAGAATAACCGAAAGGATTCTTCCCAAGATGCCTTCTTACGCCCACTACTAACAGACTCTCATTCCCCACATGCATGTTCTGCCCTAGAGTATACACCTTCACAAGCATAGTCCATTGGTGCTTCACCTCCCTCTCTAGGCCTTGGCAACAAGCTGGATCAGGAATTCTCAGAGCTCTGAAGCTGGTGCTGGAATCTCTTTGGGAGAAAACCACTTCCCAATAGACTCTCTCACCTGGAGGGAGTTGCTCACAGGCCTGACAACCTATTTCCTTCAACTCACTCCTCCACTCAGCTCCATCCAAGTGAGGACAACAACAACGGTTTAGCACTCATTCACACGGGGATGACTGTAGCAACCGAAAATTGGGTATGGACATCCAGAAACGGCAATCGTCCACACTAAGACACAACACAGCTCAGTAAGAAACAATCGACGGCAGCAAGCCACCCTCAGTCGAGGAACTTCATGGTTGCAACAACCAACGCTTATGACACACACATGGCACATACATATACCAGATGCTCGGGCTTCACAGAAGACACGGGTAAGCAAATGCAGACGCAAAGGAAAAAACGTTTTCAGACCGACATCATCGTGAACTCAGGTGGAGGATGACTTCTGTAGTTTTTAACTGCATGTGCCTGGGTCGACACATGTCACCCATGAAGCTCATTCCTTCCCATTTGGAAGTCACTCATCCTTCCAAAGAACTTAGGATAAACAATCATATTTCACATGGCTTTTGGAATAATATTAAAATATTATTCCTAAGGAATTAAGCCCCTAGTCTCAACACTTAGCCCCTCTTTCCAACCTTCCAGCCCCCAATCCCTTTCCCACTCTATGGAATCTTAGTCCCCCATCACTCATTCATCGATGATCGTGGTTCGTCTGCACACAGTGGTGTTTATATTTTTTTTAATGTTTTGCATGATTACATATACAAAAACAGGCTCCCGGCCTTAACACTTAGGCTCTCCGGCGTAATAACACATAAGCCCACCAGCTTATATAAACTTGGCTCACCACCCTTAAAAAATAATTACAATTCATAATGAAATATTTATACTTCATAGACATGATTTACAACAGGTCTCGGCCTTGGGGACATTACAATCCCCTCCCCTTATTTTTGCACTATCCTCAGTGCAACTTTACACTGCATCTGCAAGCTTTTCAAAATTTTCAAAAAGATGCGGGTACTTTGCCCACATAACATCTTCATGCTCCCATGTCGCGTCCTCAGGACCGTACCAGGTCCACTGGACCTTTACAAGCCCTATAGCTTGATTCTGGAGCTGTTTTTTTTCTTGTCCAATATGCACATAGGATGCACTTGCAGGACACCTTCTTGTTCCACCTGAATCACATTCCAATCGATAACATGATTAGCATCTAGTATATATTTATTAAGTAATGAAACATGAAACACATTATGTACAGTCATAGATGTAGATAATGCAAGCATATATGCAACTGACCCAATCCTTTCCAGGATTTCAAATGGCTCACAAAATCTGGCTGCCAACTTGGCGCAACTTCCCAGCTTCAAGGAACTCCTGTTATCTTTCACTTTCAGGAAAACATGATCACCCACTTTGAACTCTCTGTGGGTTATGTTCTTATCGGCATAACTTTTCTGCCTGTCCTAGGCAGCTTTCAAATTCTGCTTAATTTTTATCATTTGGTCCTCCATCTCCTTGAGCAACTCTGGCCCAACTACTTCTCTATCAGCTGGATTATCACAGCTCACTGGAGTATTGCACTTTCTTCCATAAAGTGCTTCAAATAGGCTCATCTTCAACGATGCATGATACCCATTGTTGTAGGAAAATTCTACCAAGTGCAGGTAGACTTCCCATCTTGATGGTTTGTCCATCACATACATTCTCAGTATGTCTTCTATTACTATGTTCACCCTCTTTGTCTATCCATCAGACTCAGGATGATAAGTTGTACTAAAGTTCAGATTCATTTCGAATCCTTTGAACAATCCTTTCCAAAAATTCGAGGTGAATTTTGGGTCTCTGTCGGACACAATCGTTTTAGGAATTTCATGCAATCGTTCCACTTCCTTTATGAAAATATCAGCAACATCTGCTACCTTGTGAGTAGTTTTTAGTGGAATAAAATGGGCAGCTTTTGTAAGCTTGTCCACCACTACCATGAGCAAATCATGCAGCTTGCTTGTTCTGGGAAATCCTGTAATAAAATCCATTGTCACCACTTCCCACTTCCACTCAGGAATGGGTAAAGAGTGCAGCAACCCTGTTGGGTGCCTATGCTCAACTTTAACTTTCTGGCACTCAGTACATCTGGCAATGTATTCAGCGATCTCTCTCTTTATACCTAGCCAAAAGTAATGGCTCTTGACCGCTGCAACCATTTTCTGATATCCAGGGTGCCCTGCATAAGGCACATTATGCATCTCCTACAAAATCATATGTTTCAAGCACTGGACATTGGGTACAAAAATTCTGTTCTTGTACAACAACATTCCATCTGTTTCCAATTTATAAATTTCCATCTTCTGTGGCATCTTACCCTGTTGTAGCTTGGCTACCAATTCTTTGTACTGCAGATCCACATTTGCAGCCTCCAGAATTCTGCTTTTAATATTAGTCTGATACATGCTAATGGTTGTAGCATGTAACTCATGCACCCTCCTGCTGAGTGCATCAACCACTTTATTCTCCTTTCCTTTGATATGCTTGATCTCAAAGTCGTACTCACACAGAAATTTCAGCCACCTACTTTGTCTAGCGTTTAAGGTTGGTTGATCAAACAAATATTTCAAAATGTTGTGGTCTATTCTCAATTCAAATATCATTCCCATGAGGTAATGTCTCCATTTACTCAGAGCATGAATGATTTCTGCCAACTCCAATTCATGAGTGGCATAATTCTTTTCATGCTCTTTCAATTTCCTAGACTCATAACAGATTACGAATTCGTTTTGACTGAGGAACCCTCCCATTCCTTCTTTGCATGAATCAATGCATACTATGAAATCTGCATTTGGATCTGCAATCCTCAGGATTGGAGCACTGGTTAATAGATGCTTCAATCACTGGAAACGTTTCTCACACTCTTCAGTCCACTGAAACTTTTTCTCCTTCCTTTGCAAGGAAGTGATAGGGTGAGCTATCCTTGAGAACCCTGCGATAAAACTTCTGTAATAGCCTGCTAGACCCATAAAGGATCTAACTTCCACCACATTCATTGGCGTTGACCATTCTCTGATGGCCTCAACCTTCTTAGGATCCATGGTGATCCCTTCTTATGAAATAATGTGCCCCAAGTAATGGATCTGCCTTTGATAAAACGAGCATTTGCTCAACTTGCCATACAGTTGGTGTTCTCTCAACACTTGCAGCACCATCCTCAGGTGTTGTTCATGCTCTTCCTCTGACTTGGAATACATCAAAATTTCATCCAAGAAGACTATGACAAACTTGTCTAGATAGTCCTTGAGTACACCATTCATCAAGCACATAAAAATAGCAGGTGCGTTCGACAGTCCAAACGACACCACTGTGAACTCGTAATGCCCATACTTTGTTCTAAAGGCGGTCTTGTTGATTTCTTCATATTTTATTCTTACCTAGTGATATCCCAATTTGAGATCTATCTTCAAAAATATTTTCGCACCTTTCAACTGATCGAAAAGATCGTCGATCCTCGGCAGAGGATACTTGTTCTTGACATTTACTTTGTTCAACTATCTAAAATCAATGCACAGCCTCAACGTCCCATCCTTCTTCTTCATGAACAGGACCAGGGCACCCCAAGGTGACACGCTTGGGCGAATGTACCCCTTCTTTAGAATCTCTTCAAGCTACAATTGCAATTCTTTCAGCTCTGGTGTACTCATTCTATAAGTAGCTTTCAACACTGGAGCTACTCCATGCATCAAATTTATAGAGAAATCGATATCTCTCTTTGGAGGTAGTTTGGGTACCTCCTGAAATACGTCTTCAAACTTTGTTAGTACCGCATGGTATCCAATCTTTGAGACTTCATCTCTAGATGCTTCCTCCACACGGGCTGCAAACAATTGACAGCCTTTTATGTAGCACTTCTTCAGCTGCATTGCTGAGATTTCTCTAATAGTAACAGCTCTAGGAATTCCTTGGACTGTTTTCTGATTCCCCTCCTCATCCAGGTATGTAAATTCCTTGTTACGATAGTCCAGGAGGGCATGGTGTTGGTCCAACCAATCCATCCCAATTAAACAGTCATAAGAGCCTAAAGGCAGAATATTCAATTCAACCTTCGTGCTCAATCCCTTCATGTCCACTGGACAGGACTTAACCAACTCAGTGACTTTCCTCTTGGTTCTTGTAGCCAACTGCACTAACCAAAACTTTTCATGTTTTCTTCTTATCAAATGAAAACTTTCTACCACTCTAGGGTCTATATAACTATGGCTAGCCCCTGAATCAACTAAAATAGTAAATGGTTGGTTGTTAATCATACCTTCCACTTCAATCATGTGCGACTGAAATTCAACTTGCTTGTTGTCTAGGGCCACATAGATCCTTGGCATTCTACTGCCCATGTCCTCCACTGTTTCAGCTTGTTGAACATTATGGACAGCTCTTTCTTTGCTATTTTTATGGGGACAATCTTTGTACTTGTGGTTCTCTTTACAGCCCCAATACTGAATGGGCGTCTGTCTCAGCCTTTGTTCTCCCACTTCAGCCATTCTCATCTCTCTAAATGATGGATGTCCTTGAGGACTATTTCTGAAAAAGGGAGGTTTGTTTCCCTTCTGCCTTTGTTCTTTCTTAAACTTCTTCTGGTCAACCCAAGCCTTATGAAAGGTAGGATTTTCTCTTTGTTGTTCATATAAGAATTTCTCTCTTCTTATTGTTTCTTCCATAGTCTTAGGATCATCATACTAAATCTTGTCACCAATAGGAGGTGGTAATCCACTCAGGTACCTCTGAATCTTGACAGACTCATCTTTGATGAACAAAGCATACTTCAGTAATTCCAAAAACTTTTGTTCATACTCATCAATGGTCATGCTTCCTAGCTTGAGTTCGAAGAACTCCTTCATCTTTCTGTCATAGTATCTTTTAGTCAGGTATTTCCTCTCGAAATACCTCTTGAATTCCTTTCATGTGATATCTTTCTCTCTAACGTGTTGCATCTGCACAAGCTGATCCCACCACATGGATGCTTTTCCTTTTAGTTGATACATCGCAATTCTTCCTTCTGCATGAGAGGAATAATTATGTAGTTGGAAATATTTCCTCATGCCAAGCAACCATGTTTCGTCATCTTCCTCCTTCTTATGTTCTCCATCAAACGTAGGAGGCTTAATCTTATTCATCTACCCTTTCAATTCATCCACTCCAGATATTCAGTGTTTTCTGGTAGGGGATGGGCTTGAACTGCTGTGTGCTTCCCTATTGGAATGTTTTGGGGAATGACGACGATGTCTGCTGACACTCCTTGATCTTCTTTTCCTCTTAGGGTTCCTGCAACTCTCTGTCTTGCTTGAGTCACTCTCCTTTTCCAATTTCTTTTCTATTCTTTCCAGACTCTTCAACATCCTTAAGTTGAATTGACCCTGCCTATCCCTAACTTTCATGAGCTTTCATCTATCAGCTCGGCGTGCCTGGGCATATTTCTGCAATCTTTCAATTATTTTCATCATATGCCCTTCCTGATCCAATTCTCTTCCATGCCCATTGGAGTTCGATCCTTCGACTCCCAAGTTGACTTCCCTTCCTTCTCTTTCGTTCTCTGAATTGGATGCCATCAACACCTCTTCCATTTCTCTACACTCCATGGAAATTCTAATCGATTATGGCACTCGTCAAACTTCTGCAATCACAATGTGCAGACAACCAAAATTTGTCAAGCCATTTCTTCTTAACAAATTCCACACATTCAAAACTAATCCAATTTAAGAAAATGTTTTGATTTCACGAATTTTCCGAGATCTGCTCGGCTCTGTAATTTTCGAGTGATATCTCCCATTTCCTTAGTCTCTAACCCATGTGATCATGGGTCATCACCAAACGCTAAACTGCTAGGTGCTACAAGGCTCTCCAAATGAGACTTCAGGTTTCAGGATTTTGGGGCTTCAGGGTTTCAGGATTTTGGGGCTTCAGGGTTTCGGGTTTCAGGTTTTGGTCCTGGAGGTTCTCACACTCACTTCCCTCTCCAACTCCAAACTTTTGAAAATTCAATTTCCTTACCCTTCGGGCCCACAGCATAGCTATCGCCCACCAAGGTAGTGACACATGATGTCCTTAAGAAGGTCTACCTCACTCCCAGCGATGTCAGGAGGCCCCACTAATTTTACTTTTCGTTTTAGAGTTTTGGGCATTAGGAGTTTGTGCATCTACACATCTCAAACTTCCATTTTCCAAAATTCTGAAATTACGGTCTATTCATCTACTTGATCCAATGGTCAAGTTCCTCTCCTAGGATCTACGGTGTAGATCGTTTTGGGATTTCGGGGTTTTGTCTTTTCGGTAACAGGGAGTTCATGATGCAGCGACTCCAAATCTCTTGTCACTTTAATCCTTGAATTTCAACATGGAGATTCATGTATAATATCAATGGCTAAGAGCCTCCCCTTATTCGACGGCTCATGGGATTTCGGCACTTCTCCCTGGAAGCAATCCACCATCCGATTCTACCCTTGTTAGTCCCTTTCGCGATTCAGGATTTGGAGTGACCAAGAATTTGGCCTGCACTCCAAGTTCACAATCCAATGGTCCTGATTCCCCATGATATGACGACTCAGATCTCATCGACATTTCGTGTATCGAGATTTCGTGTGTCGTGAGGTCAAAATATTTTCCACCTTCGTCCTCCCTATTCTTGAAATGTCAATTTCTTCCTGGACAATTAACAGTCCAGATCTATCTTTAGATCAACGGTTGTGATCCAATCGTGAATTTGCATTTCGTGAATTCTCACGAACTCACCCTTAGACCATTTCAGGTCACGAGTCAACGAAAGGTTGATCGCTCTCCATGCATCCTTTCCGATGGACGGTCTTGACGAATTCAGGATTTCACGTATCGCGATTTCCACACTCCTGTGCAACTCCAAAGGGTTTTAAACCTTGTGCATGTTCTCCAGGTTTGACGATTGTGAGGGTTCTCCTTTCCTCTGGAACATATTCTATGGCTCCAACACTTCTGTTGTGGAGTTCTCTCTCTCCCTGTGGACATATACCACACCAGCTACAGTTTTATAATACCGCTACACCTCCTTAGCTTTGTAACATGGTAAAGTAGTCCGTTGACACTCAGAAACATTATGAGGTCTGAAATTAGTCCTCCAAACACAATTTCTCCTCAAAACCTCGGTCCAAAGACCACTTATCCATCCCATTCAGGCTCAACGTTGAAACTAGGCTCTGATACCATACTGTAATGCTCCTCGATCGTCATCCCACTGGCCGGGCAAACGCTACTGTGCGGAACAACATCATTCTCATACTTAATTAATAACATGCATTTAAATCAAATTAAACACATTTAACTCAGAGTAAACACAAGATTACTGCTAACATAAATAATCCTTGGCATTAATAGTAATTCATATGCACAATAGAATACATGATACATATAAGCATCACAGGCATGCAAAACATAATATTAAGCATAAGACGATACTTATCTTTGAAACCATGGTAATTCCACCAACTACATGCAGGCCTTCCATGAACCTCCCAGCCTTAGACCACGCTGCTCATCACTCTCAGCAATAGGTCACCCCTGAGCTGGGACTAAGCTCCACCCAAGGCAAGGAATCCTAGTCTAGGTTGAGGTTACAGAGAAAACTGCATAGAATAACTAGAAGGATTCTTCCCAGGATGCCTTCTTACGCCCACTACTAACAGACTCTCATTCCCCACATGCTTGTTCTACCTTGGAGTATACACCTTCACAAGCACAGTCCATCGGTGCTTCACCTCCCTCTCTAGGCCTCGACAACAGGCCAGATCAGGAATTATCAGAGCTCTGAAGCTGGTGTTGGACTCTCTCTGGGAGAAAACCACTTCCCAGCAGACTCTCTCACCTGGAGGGAGTTGTTCACAGGCCTGAAAACCTATTTCCTTCAAATCACTCCTCGACTCACCTCCATGCAGGCAAGGACAACAGCAACGGTTCAACACACATTCACACGAGGATGACTGTAGCAACCGGAAATTAGGTATGGATATCCAAAAATGGTAATCGTCCACAATAAGACACAACACGGCTCAGTAATAAATAGTCGATGGAAGCAAGCCACCCTCAGTCGAGGAACTGCGTGGCTGCAACAACCAACGATTATTACACACACACGACATAGACATATACCAGATGCCTCGGCTTCACGAAAGACTCGGGTAAGCAAATGCAGACACAAAGGAAAAAACGGGTTCAGATTGGCATCATGGTGAACTTAGGCAGAGGATGACAGAATGATAGAATGCCCCCCCTCCATGGTTGACTTCTGCAGTTTTTAACTGCATGTGACTGGGTTGACACATGTCACCCATGAAGCTCATTCCTTCCCATTTGGAAGTCACTCGTCCTTCCAAAGAACTTAGGATAAAACATCACATTTCACATGGCTTTTGGAATAATATTAAAATATTATTCCCAAGGAATTAAGCCCCTAGGCTTAGCCCCTAGGCTCAACAGTTAGCCCCTCTTTCCAACCTTCCAACCCCCAATCCCTTACCCACTATGTGGAAGCTTAGTCCCCCATCATTCATTCAACGTGGTCGGTCTGCACGTAGTGGTGTTTATATTTTTATTAATGTTCTGCATGATTACATATACAAAAGCAGGCTCCCAGCCTTAACACTTAGGATATCCAGCCTAATAACACATAATCCCACCAACTTATATAAACTTGTCTCACCAGCCTATAAAACATAATTACAATTCATAATGCAAGATTTATACTTCATAGACATGATTTACAACAGGGCTCGACCTTGGGGACATTACAAATACATATCCCATAATTATACTTTTGGAAATATTAAAAAAATACTCCCTTTAAGCTTCACACCACCTTGCCATTCTAGTGGATTTTTAAGCCACCCATCTCTTTTCGTTTGATTGGTCTACGCGTGGTGATATGTTTTCATTAATTATCTGAGTGCAATTACTTTTTACAAAAATAGATGCACTAGCCTTTGTGGAAATCCAGGCTCTCCATCCTAATAACCACACACGTACTCTCGCCTCAATATACATATATACAAAGGCTCTCTGGCCCCTAAAATATCCCGGCTACAGACATTGTCCAGTGTGCACTTTGAAGTGATCTCCACACACTTACTTGAGTGCGCACAAATCTATGAAACAAGCATGCACTCTTCCCTTGGTTCACGTGCATGACAATCCTCGCTCAAATATATGAAACAGATGTGCACCCCTCCCTTGGTGCGCACACTAAAATGTAACCAAAATGTGTGTGCCCACAACTCACCAACCTATATGTACATTTACATTTACATTACAATAATGGTTTGGCCTAGGGGGATTGCACAAATTTAACTAGATTTCTTTAACAGATGCTAAATAGTTCTACATGATTTCAATAGAATGAGGATCGAGAGAGATAAACTCTTTCTCCAACTACATGATATGGCTTTCGTCGACTTGGTTGAACAAGGTCTTCAATTTCTTCCAGACTAGATGCGGACAGTCATGTCCATTGATATGAAAATAGATTTCTTGTGAGATGTAGTTCATGATGACCCTACAACCTCATCCTTCTTTCCATCAATGGTAAAAAATTTTGAAGCATCTGTCAGATCTGGGATCGCGACATTGGTATACTGCCACAATCCCTTAATTTTCAACATGTTTTTGATATCTGGATCACATAATGCATAATTTGATCTGTTCAAAACAATAGGATCGATCTTCAAAGCCATAGTCGATATCTAGATAGACTGGTTTTGTTTCAATAAGTTCAAATCAATAAACCATCGACCCAAAGTCAATCACACAACAGATCCGACTCAGCAAGGTTTTTAGATAACAGGTCGAGGTTTTCAAACCACCAGCTTTGATACCATGTTGGGGAATGAAATGGAACACAATATGAAATAGATAACACATTACTACAAACAATTGAAGAGGGAAAAACAATTTCGAAGAATAGAGGTGGCGTCTAAAGACATCATTACAACACCTAAGCACAGAGTACTGTGATCAGAACATCACAGTGCATATTCCACATCTTGATATTCATGATTTATAGTGAAATCTGAAAATACTTCACACTTCACCATTGATAATGACCCAAGGGGTATTCTTTTATAGTCTCAAGATCTAACCGTCTCCCACAGAATCCAGAAGATCTTGTCCACATATAACCATTAGTGGTTAGAGATGATTCCAAAAACGCCACTATGTCAATTCGTCTCGACAGGACTCGATCTGACCGACTATCTATCCAACTCGTAGTCGATTGCAGAGTTAGTCGATCCATCGCCCGACTATATTCGACTATTTGAATGACAAGCACGTCAACTACTTGACCGACTAGTGTGGTGTATTGGCCAATCATTCAATTGACTGTGTCCAAATGTAGGTTGACCTCTCGACCAACTGAACCCATAAGATGTGTGATGAACCATCAATTCTTGGTGTTCCAACATTTTTTTATTAAAATTAGAAATGTAATTTTTTTTACTAATTAAAAAAAAAGAAGTGTATATAACTTTATTAAGTGGCATGGAATATATACAATAACATTTGTACATGTTATCACGCAATCTGTACTTGCCCAATGAAAAACTCCTCACACAAGAGGAGAGGTATGAAATTTGTGCCCTAGTAAGGGCTATGGCTGAAATTGTGAGACGCACTCTTGTATAAGGCTAATTTTTGCAAGTTGTATCAATCTTGGAACCTTTTATGGTAATCTTGCATGGTATTTTCATGATTATTCTTGATGCAAGTAAGTAAAACCTACATTTATTGTCATCTATTGAATGGTTTGTTTATGGTTTTATTTGCTCATACAAGATTATGAAATTTCATGTTATACTTAATGCTTGAAGTAAGGAACTTAAATTGCTACTTTCTTACTTTCTATTTGTCAATCTTTTCATTGAATTGATCTAGTGACTAGTGAAACCATAGAGCCCTAAATTGCTAGCACTCTAAGGTTTTGACCTAGTTATCTTTTCCTAAGTTTTATCCCATAAGAAACATAAGGATAGAAAGGTGTTATGACCTAGAATTTTCTACACCCTAGTATCTTGTTTCTTGAGGAAAATGCATAGGGGGACTTAAGTTACTACTTCTCCTGTGCATTCTCCCTCTTAGAATTTTGTGCACTATCAAAATTGATTTGCAACCTTAGAATAAGTTGTCCACTTGACTCCATAAGCCCTGGAAGGCACTAGTTCTAGCCTCTCTCCTATTGAAGGATTGATTAAACACTCAAACACTCTTCTCCTTATCTTTTACTAACCATCTCTAACCCCAGTTTAGCCTAGATCAAAAACCTATTTACTATTGTTATAAAAAATTTCTACAACCATCTAACTGCAACAAATTTTCTGCAAAACTAACCTTTAATGCTAGCTAGACACTTCATAAATTGCTTGTGACAATTGATTATCATTTTGCCTAGTAAAAGCTACCTTTTCATTGTATTTTCAAGCAATTTTGAGTCATATTTCTTGCAACAGTTATAAAATACTTATTATTGTTGTAAACTTTCATGTTGCTGAAATTTTATATCAACCGGCATATATTTCAAAGGTTCATTGTCTTATTGAAGCACTAACCTCATTTTGTACTTGAAATTTCCATATTTTTTCTTGTTGTCTTGTTCTGGGTAGGTACACTTCATCCATTACATTTGCTTCATCTCTTAAGACATAAGACCTTTTGACTTAAGTGACCAGTGAGAGGGGGGGTATTGTTGCATCCTTGTCTTAGTTTCATCAACCCTTTAGTTCACTAGGGACGTCTCCCTTGGGGTAATCTTAACATACTCCTAAACAGAAAGGGGTTTCCTATTAAGGTGACAATGATAGGTCACCCCCTTGTTACGCCAATATTGCCTCACTTGCCTTGGGCTTTGGAAAAGTACAGATTGTGCGATAATAGTACACTAATAAGACTGAGGATGTACATAACTCAATGGGAATTTTAAGGTGTGTGTAATTCACTAGTTAGTTGTATGTTGTATGTGGACATGTGTCATTTCCTAATCAATACCACACATTATAATTTCAGTGTCATAGGGATATCCAAGTGGTACCACTCATCAAAATTATTTTGTGAAACTACTACATGTCATACAACATCTACCAAATTATATGTACCATGATGCATAAACTCCTTACAACTTTAAAACTTATCGGTTGATATTTATCACATTTTGTTTAATAACGTTCAAATATAAAACCATAAATTCCCATCTTCCAAACCATTTCTTCAAAATGGACATTATTTTCATGTCTAACACAACAAGTACCTTATATGTGTTGCTAATGTAATAAGTTTGATACAGACAACATGTTTCTGATCTATGTCAAGCACCTTTTTATTCAACATGTGAGAGGAACAATGTGACCAAACTTCAACACACATGAGTAGAAATTTGTGCACTAGAGTTCCAAGACTCACTACACTACCCCATCATGTGAATGCTTCTCGTCGAGTGTTCAACACACCATTGATCCAATGTTAATGCTTGATCCACATGGAAACAACTCACAAACATTTCAACACATGATTCAACATACCACCTTAGTGACAACTCAATGCTCCACATCAACAACTCATCACAACCTAGAGTGTCAATTTTCCCAACTAGATGTGTAATCAAGTGTAAGTAATAAGACGGTAATCATATTTGATCAATGTGCACAAGGTTGATCATTAGGAATTGCATCCCTTGATCATTTGATCACTCTTCTCTTTGCATAGATATGTAACATTGAAATCATCTAGATGAACAAGAATTAAGTTTGAACAAATTCTTCTGAATTCGCCACAGTAGGATTCATTTCTATCGATGTTTCGAATCCAATACCAGGATGCATCTTCAGGGCAATGAGTCAAAGGTAAAGTGTTGTGGATCTTCATAATAAGTACTAACGATGCTCAAGGGTTAGGGTTAGGGTTGTCATGTCGGCACTAAAAGACTATAAAAACCTAAAACTCTTATTTTTTTATAAAGTGTCACAAGTTTAAAGATTATAAACCTAGTTTTAATTATTAGTGTAATAGTATAATTATTTTTATTTTTAAGTTGTTATTTCATTTTTATTATTTATTAAAACTAATGTAATTAATTATTAATTAATTAAGGTAATATAAAAAAAAAAGATCAAAAAATTATAAGGTAATTAAGCATAGTTTATCATAATAGATCATGATAATAGTATTATTATTATAATAATAGTTAGTAATAATCAAATAATTAATATATTGTTAGTAATAAAACTATTATGATATTATTAATTATTAATTACTTATGGTGCTTAAATAGTAATCTAATTTTTAAAAGATTATAAACCTAATTATAATCTTACCTAAATAAACAATAAGGTTTTTTTTTTTAAAGATACGTAAGGGATATAGTATCATAGTAGCTAATGATAAGGTATTATTAATATTACAATAATGTATTGTTGATTAAGGTTGGTTGTCATTGATGTTAACCCTCAAATAAAGCCCCGCAACACAAAGGTGTTGGCCCTCGACCAAGTTTTGAGGAACACTTGGTCATATTTAACCGTTTTTGGGACTTCGATAGCCTGTCAAAGACGAAGTGCCAAGCGAAGTAGAGATCACGGGATCTCGGTCCACTTTTGGGCCCTTTTAGGTTTTTTTGGTTAATGTAATGGGAAATGGATGTCGGCCCTTGGGTTTACCCACACTTAGGCCCACTTTTGCAATGTATAAATAGATACTTATGCAATGTAAGAAGTAGTAGATGGCTTGGTGCTAGTAATTAGTTCTGTGTGATCGGATGTGGATTGTAAATTCTCTGTGCATGATTGTAAGAGGCTTACGGAGATAAGTGCAAGTTGTTGTAAAAGGTTGTGAAAGACTTTGTGCGGAAGCGCAAGGAAGAAGGATCTAGCGAGCTGCGCAGATCTTTTGTCCTTTGTGAAGAAGGTTTTGAAGCTTTGTGCTGTAACTGATGATTGAAGATACTAATAAAGAAGAAGAGTTGGTGGACGTAACCCCAGGGTGGGGGTGAACCACGTAAATCTGTGTGGTATGCTTTGTGCTTTGATTGATATGGTTATTTCTATGCTGCTAAGTGCTTGATAAATAGATCTAGTTATGCTTTGTGCTTCTTAAGATGTGTGTATGCTAGATCTGATATGTGTGAATTTTCTTAGTGCTGATATCTAGGATATGATATACTTTACCATTGCTAAGTGTTAAAATACCTTAGATCTAGATGAATATTGTGATGCTCTGTGCTATCTGCGAAGTGTAATAAGGGTTAAATACTGATGAATGATCTATGCTAAGTGCTTGATAAGTGTTGTAATCATAGATATGTGTCCCAGCTAAGGTTGCAGACATCTGGGTCTTGCAACCACCCCTACCTCTACCTCGGGTGAGACTTCATCTGCTTCGCAAGTGTTTCCGAAAGGGTCGGTAGTTAGGGCTATGTTGGTGCATTGTTGTAGCATTGAACCCTGGGTCTGCCCTTGTGCCAACAAATGGTTCTGTTGCTGGGACTTGAAACTGTGATCGTTGGGAATTAAAAAAGAAGAAGCTTTGTGAAAAGAAGTCTTTGTGCATAGATATGTTTCCCTAGTGCACAGTATCCTACTTGACCTATGAAGCTCTGTGCCAAGAAAGAAAGGTCAGATCTACAGAAAAGAGGTAAGATCTGTAAACTCTGTGCTCTGATAAAGGTAATAAAGTTCTAGATCTAAAAGCTTTGTGCTCTATAGAAGTAAGATAAGTGGAAATTTTTGGTTCTAAAACATGGATCTAGGTATTTTTGATATATTATGTCCTAGCTTGAAAAATAGGGCACTAGTAGATGAAAGAAAGTTTGATATGAATAAATTTGATAGATATGTTATACCTATGCATAGAAAGAATGTTTGGACTAACAAATGGATGCAGAATCCGAGAAAGATTTTTTTGCAGGCTAGCTACCATAATCCTAGTGCACAATACAAAAGAGGTTGGGGATCATTTAAAAGAAAGAGAGGATTAACCCTCTGTTACAGTTGCAGAAAACTGGGACATCTAGCTAAAGAATGCCCTAGTAGAAAACCTAGTTTTCTCTATTGCAAAGATTTAGACCATGAAGTGTTGGATTTCCCTAGAATGATTGCTAAGCTAGAAAGAATGAATCTAACTATAGAACACCCTAAGGCAGATCCAGAAATAGCAGAACCCTAGAAAGAATCAGAGAATATATTACTACAGATGAAAGACATCTTGAAAGATCATCGACATATTAGATTATCAGAGGTCTTTAATGAAAAAGAAAAAATCAAAGTAAGAATAGAAGACTTCGACATTGACTGTGTTTTGGATGAGGAAACATAGGTGAATCTCATGAAAGAAAGAACTTGGGAAGCTATAGGAAGTCCTGCTATCATCCCTTCACTAAATGGAATAGGGTTATTCAAAGGAAAACTGGTGAACCTATGTGGAAGGCTCACTCAAATGTCTATGAATGCTAATGGAACTTTGACAAAGGAAGATTTTGAGATCATCATATTTATTGAGGACAGCGCCCCATTCACTATGCTGCTTGGAAAACCTTGGATTGATAGAGATCAAGTTAGACGGGAGGAAGAAACATAAGCTTTGGAACAAAAGAAACAAGAATTAAAAGACTTTATGACCAAGAAGATTGCACAGTTGATTGAAGAATAGAAGAACAGATATAATCCCCTTGACATTAGAGACCCCAATGTTGAAGCTGAAACAATGTCAAGAGGCTCGCAAAAGACTCAAGTACTTACTCCAGATATAGAAGAGGTATTACCCCTAAAATATTCTCAACAACGCGCAATGACTCCACTAAAGGAAGATAGGAATCAGAATGGAAAAAGACAGCCCGAGTTGAAGATTACTGGGAAGAAGGATAGAAGGTTAAGTAAGAAGAGGGTGAAGATTGAAAAACTACATGAGATTCCAAATGGAACATCGCAAAAAGAAAAATTGCAGAATTTGAACTTCGTCGGGATATCAGGACAATGACCTATGGCACTTCTCCATGGTGAAGCAATATAGTCATTGGATCGATATATTCATTCGACTTCTGCCCTGAACGGACAAAAAAGCATTGATGGATCATCACTAGATCGTTGTACCACACCATAACGGATAGATCAACGTTAATGGAAGCTTCATACCCGTTGCAAGAAGACGTTGCCGAATTTATTATTTAGCCCGTCGTGCCATGCCTGAAGAACACTTTTTCCAACTAAGAATTTTAAGCCCGCAAACTAGTGATTGTATATAGTGGTCATTGCAATCTGATTGTTCATCCAAGTACAGTATCTGAGATCATTGTAAATACCGATTATTTTTCCGAGCGTGTATGTCTGACGAATTTAGCACAGCTGAAGAAACTGTAAGAGAGGTACTCGCTAGCCTCAGAGCTAAGAAAGTCATGTTGAAGAGAGGGTTGTCTACTGGTTTACAAGCATCATCGACGAGAGGAGTGCAAGCCTCCCCGTCGACTTCTCGAGCAGGAACATCTCAAGCCAATGCAGAAAGAAGAACCAAACATAAAAACGATGTGGCCAATGCGAAGTTGGTTCCATCCATCCTGCCCACTTACCTACCCCCTCTGCGTGCTGACATCAACCATGACAATGTGCCCCGAGACTTTGAGTATGCTATGATCACTACATACCTGCCAAAACAGGTGCATGCAGTTCGTGTCGATCAGGACAAGATCACAGCATTGAATTTTAGTGACTTAAACCTAGGCAATCATAATTTTTACAGCATGCTTGCCCCGTATAAGTATCTAACCAGAACCAAGGGAAATAATTTAAAGATCGTCCCTCAGCAATGGACGTTGAACCTTGTGCAGTCCACTTTGTTGAACGTGATGAAAATCCTACACTTTGGTAGACACCAGGAAGTAAATGCATGTGTCAAATTGTTGTTGTCCTGCTACCAAGGAGGATATCTATGGTTGAAACGTCGCATCATTGTGGATCCGACCTTGATCAATCGGATCACAGGGGTGAGCATGCAGGGCCCTGACCCATAGGAATTTTACCCTGGAAATACTTCATACCGAGCATTAGCGCATAGGATTAAAGAAACCTATGGCGATGTCGAGAAGGGAACGTGAGGCTTCAACGTAGCTTCTATTGAGAAAGGCACAGTGCACCTCGCCTGCCAACTAATTGTAGGGAAGCTAGTTCATAAGAACAAACCAACACAAGTATCCAGCTTTGTAGTTGACCTCGCAGGGAAGTGCGCAGAGGGATTATAGATGAACTGGGTGAAGTACCTGGTGAATCAACTAGAGATTGACTTCAGATAATCCCAGGATCATGGGCATGAGTTCTATTTCAGCTGGCTCTTGATACTTATAGCTTTTGTTGCATGGGAGCTATCGGAAGGTGCAACCTTCCCAGACCTCAACCCTTTTGATCCCTTAGCTGCAAAGTTCCGCACGTTATGGTATTCTAATGACATGAACAAGTAGTGGAAATCCAATGTCGTCTTCCATACCTACTACACCCAGTTGAAAACTGCCATCCAGGCTACACCTCGCATTACCCCAAACATGCTCCACAAATTCAGACCCTTAATGAAGTTCAGCGTGGATCGCCACTTCATTTACATAACAGCACAAGCTGATGAACACAAGCAATAGTTACAGTCGTATTATAAGTTGACAGAAGAAGACCTGGAGGAGATTACCAAGGAATGGTCGATGGACCTCCTTGTCTTAGCAGAACCCATAGAAATGTCAAACATTGATAGCCCAGAGACTGTACTGGATACACCGGGACCAAGAAAAACAAAGAAAACTAAAGAGATTCACGACGTAGATAGTGCATCTGTAAGGACTGCCTCTGTCACACCATACGAAGGAGGTGATGGTGAAGAAATAGAAGGCACAAAAATTGAACAGCAGAAGGGCGAAGTACCACCGCCTAGGGACGAAGAAGACTCATCAAAGAAAAGGAAGGTCTCACCTTTGAAATCTTCCTCCCGGAAGAAACCTAATACCCCTATAACCAAGATGCGAACTGCCCTCACATTGCATGACTTTGATTTCATCATTGCAGCGGTAAATGATGCTTCAAAGGAGATAGTAGAGAAGCAGGAGGCAAAGTAGGAGAAGATGTATAACCGTATAGAGATTGAACTCCAAGGAGTTCAACAGGCACTCCAGTCTAGCCGCGCAGTCATCACTCCACCACTGATAGCAGGGACAGTCGAACCAGGATATGAGCCAATTCAACTTCACCGGATTGCTAATATGGTCGAAGCTTGCCTTCGACAAGCTCATGAAGACACATCACAATCCACCCAGGCTTTGACATAGGTATAGGGAGTGCTTGACGAGAAGCGCAATGTTGTCGAATAAGAAAAACTTTCTCTTCAAGTACAGTGGGACAAAGAGAAAGTAGAGCTACAACAAAGCAAGGAACAATTTCTCACAGAGCAGCTTGAAGTCAAGGAATTAATCAACAGAGAACTCCGCTATGTGACTGTTATCGAAGTACCAGCTGAAGAGAGAACTCCACAGTAGGTGGCACAGGTTGAAGAATTTATACAGAAGCTTCAACAACGCATTGTAGATCTAGAACTCCACGCTGTGCACGAGACCCCTCAGGAGATAAGAGACCAGCAAGAAGCAACTGCTTGAAGCATAGTTGACCGATTGAAAGATCTTTCCGCGGAATGCAAGAATCTCAGTGACTAGAGTGCCCAGACTTATGAGAACCTTATAGAGAATACAGAATTACAGACGTTGGAGTCGCATCTCCAGGAAGAAAAGCAGCATGTAGATACATTACAGGTGCAATTGAAGTCTCTATCTACAGTGGATAGAATGAAAATATCTCATGAACAACGCACATATCAATAGAAGATACATATGATCCAGAGTAAAGTGATGGAAGTCACTCAGCGAATCCAACCAGTGCAAGACAAGGCATGCATGTTATTTTCTGAGATCGAAAGCCAAGGAGCAAAGCTTGAGCAAGTCGTCATCACTGCAGAACAGTGCCTGGAAGGACCAGTAAATGACACGGTGATCTTGGAATTCACCCAGTAGGAGGCCATAGAAAAACAGCAGGTTGAAGCAGATCGAGCCAAGCTCGAGGCATTCAAAGCAGAATTGTGTAGACCTGAGTGACTCGATATGAGTCACAGGTGAGTGTTGGGGGCATGTTGGCCCTTGACCAAGTTTTGAGGAACACTTGGTCATATCTAACCGTTTTTGGGACTTCGACAGCTTGCCAAAGACGAAGCGCCAAGTGAAGCAGAGATCACAGGATCTCGGTCCACTTTTGGGCCCTTTTAGGGTTTTTGGGTTAATGTAATGGGAAAGGGATGTCGGCCCATGGGTTTACCCACACTTAGGCCCACTTTTGTAATGTATAAATAGATACTTAGGCAATGTAAAAAGTAGTAGATGTCTTGGTGCTAGTAATTAGATCTGTGTAATTGGATGTGGATTGTAAATGCTCTGTGCATGATTGTAGGAGTCTTATAGAGATAAGTGCAAGTTGTTGTAAAAGGTTGTGAAAGACTTTGTGCGGAAGCGTAAGGAAGAAGGATCTAGTGAGTTGCGCAGATCTTCTGTCCTTTACGAAGAAGGTTTTGAGGCTATGTGTTGTAACTGATGATTGAAGATACTAATAAAGAAGAAGATTTGGTGGATGTAGCCCCAGGGTGGGGGTGAACCATGTAAATTTGTGTGTTATGCTTTGTGCTTTGACTAATATGGTTATTTCTATGCTTCTAAGTGCTTGATAAATAGATCTAGTTATGATTTGTGCTTCTTAAGATGTGTGTATGCTAGATATGATATGTGTGAAGTTTCTTTGTGTTGATCTCCAGGATCTGATCTACTTTAGCATTGCTAAGTGTTAAAATACCTTAGATCTAGATGAATACTGTGATTATTTGTGCTATCTGCGAAGTGTAATAAGGGTTAAATATTGATTAATGATCTATGTTAAGTGCTTGCTAAGTGTTTTAATCACAAATATGTGTCCCAGCTAAGGTTGCAGACATACGAGTCTTGCAACCACCCCTACCTCTACCTCAGGTGAGACTTCATCTTCTTCACAGTTTTTTCCAAAAGGGCCGGTAGTTAGGGCTTTGTTGGTGCGTTGTTGTAGCATTGAACCCTGGGTCTGCCCCTATGCCAACAAAAGGTTTGGGTAATGGACCCAAGATTGTTTGATGTAAAGATGACTCATTATTGTCTTGTCATGGTTGTTAAGAAGTAAATATGGATGAACTCCAAAGTGGTCCCCTTATGGTGAAATCCCTCACGGGAAGACTCTTTGTGGAGTAAGAGAACCCCATGCTTAATTGTGGAATAATGAGTTGAAGGACAATTAATTTATCAGGGAAACTATCCTAGATGGATAGTGCTTGTCATGTCATTTCCATTGGTATGTGGAACACTACATAACTTCTCATGGTTAGAGAGTTATGACCATATGAAGTTGGAGAACCCCTCATAAGTCTTATAGAAGCCCCCAAGGGTCAAAGTGCTTTGCAAAAGAAATTATTTTAAATGAAGAAGCCCCTAAATAAGGAAAGTGTAAGGCTACATGAAGATATAAATAAGAGGCAAAGATCACTCATTATACACACACTTGTACATATTGTATATCTATTTTCTTATGTAAAGCTTCTTTTAAATACTTGTGGATACATTTGAAGTGGCGAACGTCTGAGGTAGCATGAAGGGTTGACGGAGAAATTCTCGGATTCATAGAAAACCCTATTTTCTAAGGCATACATGGGTTGTCTATGTATAGGGTGTGTATGTACGCAGGTTGGTTGTGTATAGGGTGAGTATGTACGTGGGTTGGCTGTGTATAGGGTGAGTACATGTTTATAAAGCCATGAAACTTGAGAAGATGAAGGTGCAAAGGTTTTATATTCTGAGATCAAGCTCCCAGGAAGGTCTAGAGTGCTCAAATACATCAGATCCATCCATTGGTTCAAAAGGTATGTCTTATTTCTATGAATAGTTGGATTTTGATGTATGCATGAGGAATGGCAATGGAGATTTTAGGATTCTCCCTAGAGAGACTAGTGGCTACATGGGATCTTCTGTATAAGTCATATCCACAGAAATACAGTGCTAGTATATTTATCATTGATACTTCTTGTTGAGGCACAACTTGTATTTCTTGGCATATGGCTAAGGGTTTTTATGGTACATGGTTGAGAGCTTGTACTTGTGTAGTAGTTGATGTATTGAGAGACTGATTATCAGAAAGGCATTGATGACTAAGATATTGTGAGGGATATTATACTTGTTCATGATTATACATACCTATATGGTACATGACTAGAGAAAGACATACTTGCCTTGAGTAGAGGCTATGTATGAGGATGCATGCACAGGGTACGGTTATAGTCTGGATACAGTGACAGGTTATAGTTCTATGTGAAAGAAGTTACAAAGGGTCAAAAGTTTTCAAGTGAAAGGAAAACCTAGTTTCAGAAGGAATACGCAGGCCGCATAACAGATAGGGTGCGTACATACATGGGCTACATCACTACAGGTCATGTATCTGTTGTACTTTTGTGGATACATGTTCAGTTCAGGTACAGATTGATTACAGAGCAGTTTTATAGACTGGATACAGGTCAGTGGTATAGGTTGATACAGTTGTACAACAGTATATCTCACAGTGATAGGTTGACAGTGGTTCCATCAATCTACTTCTACTTCAGGGTGGCAGGACGAGGCAAGGACAGGTGGTTGTAGCCACCTTCCAGTTGTAGCCAGAGAACATAGGGGGTTGTAGCCTCCTTCTGGTTGTAGCCAAAGAATTAGAGTTGGAGCTGCCCTCAAGTTGTAGCCTGAGAAACTAGGGGGTTGGAGCCTCCTTCCAGTTGTAGCTGGAAAATAAAGGAAGTTGGTGCTTCCAATGAATGTAATTCTTCAAGACATATA
>SNQJ01S0000460.1:742679-768566 GCA_010110895.2 Picea sitchensis
TTAACAACTTGTCTTATTAACAGAGCATCGAACTAAATTTGGACATTCATATATATTCGACGATCCATCGTATCAAAACCATATCCAATCGAATCTTAAACTATAACAAAAATGATTCATCAAAACCAAAAATATATACAGCGCAACATGCTTATGTAACAGAGCAAGTGAAATACGTACACAGAGGCTATGAAAGTGTAATATAAACGAGTGAAAATTATACCATAGAAGTTGTTGAGACTATGTCAATTTTGAATTGACAATGGCTGTAGCAGACTCGACATTTTTGAACAGGATCGAACCCGTGGTTCATTGCTTCTTGTCGTTGGGTTGTACCTTTGCATTCTGACCAGTGAGATTTGCCACTTGGTTTTCCAAATCGTGAATTTTGGATTGCAATCTTGGGACATCCAAGTAGTATCTCTCCAACCATAACCCACATTGGTCGCAAGGTGGAGCAACAGGTTGAGCAGTCGAGGGTTTCGACGATTCACCGAGGGTTTCTCAAGGTGGCTCAATACCAGGGAAATCAGGGTTATCCCGTAGACAAGGAGGTAAATTCTTGACAAAATCATAAGGAGGATTGCCACACAGGCCCTTTGAGTAAGGATACTCTTCGACGAGAAAACGTTCAATGTCTGAGTCAGAGTCTTCGCTGACCACGATAGGCTCTGCTTTGGCAGGGGGGGGAGGTTTATTCCTCGCCATGCGAGAGATCAACCTTGCAATTTTCTTGCCTCTAGTATTAGCACCAATCTTCGTTCTAGTCTTTTTGGTTGTAGGCTTAGCAACTTCGGTCTGTCTAGTCACAGCCATAGACGAATTCGTAGGTGACTCAGACTTAGGTTTGGGTAACAAAACACTAAAAGGAACAGGGGTAAGTTTTCTCTCGATCACCATGGGCTTATCCACCTGTGGAGGGTTAGACTCTTCAAAGCCATTATGGCTGAGAAACTCATGCCAAGAATCACGACGTAACCCTATCTTGTGAACCAAAATCATTTTAATCAACCCCACATGGAAGAGGCTAGTGTCAGCCTGGCTACGCTTGTATCGCTTGGCCATCTTGAACAAACTTCTGTGTAGGTAATGGGGCATACAAAGTTTGAAACCCATAAAAACCATCAATAAACGAAGGTGAAACAGAAAGACAAACCCGTACCTGCCCTCGCAAGTAATAAATTGCTTGATTACCATGAGGAGATCATGCCAGTGGGGTTTCAACATCCTTGCAGGCAAACCTTTGTCGCATGAGCTCACTGTGCGATATTGGAACAGTAAAGTCCACGGAACATCATTTACCTTGCAACTTTTCGACCATTTTTGTCCCAAAACAGGCAGGCTGGTTGCCAAGCTGAGGAACTGTTCAGTGATTTCAAGCTGGACATCTCCAACTTTGGCTCAGTAGCCATCNATGTCAACAATGCTTGGCACCCGTTGGGCTCGGCCCTTACGACAGGAGCCATGGCTTCTATACATGGTAGGGTTCTAACTGAATGAAACAATACACAAAGTGAAAATGATAGGGTTTGACAGCTTCAATGCTCGAAGAGACCGGAATTAACTGCATGCGTGCGAAGGTGGTGGGATTACCACCGCCACGCATTGTATTAATTGCTGAGTACGGTGTTGTTAAAACCATAATCGTTTATACCATGCGTATCGGCCAGCAAATAGGTGTACAATCATATTAACGTGCCATTGATCCGAAACAGAACCAACACCATACGTTACATCCATTGCCAAGTGTACAATTCAATCCAACACCATATCCATCGATCCATCGTGTCAATCAATCGTTTTACACCAAGGTTAAATTTAATCAATGCCAATACATAGTTTAAAACTATTGATCACTAAATGAAATATCAACTCATAAAACAATATGTCCAAGCATCGATTTAGAATTAAAATCCAAAAGATTTAATCAACGCGCCCTCAAACCATTATTATTTCTCAAATTTACCTTATGAATTTTCCAATGCATACGTTTGCACAATGAAATGTTTGCATTCCAAAGTTTTTAGAACATTGCAATCAAGAATTTCTCATGTAATAAATGAGTCAAGAGCCCATAGCAATAAGAATAGAAACATATGAGACCAAATCCGTCATAACCTTTATAAGATCAAAATAAAACCAGTAAAACTTCATGTTCAATGGCTTAGTAATCGACAGATCAAATGCGCAATCAAGGTAAGAGCAGGCCAAAGGACATAAATTTGAAAAAAAAAAAAAAAACTTTTGCAGTCATGTGATAAACCAATGGTCAAGTGTCTTTCAGAAAAATCAATAAAAGACGACGACAGTCCAAACAATGATAGAGTGGTTTTCACACTTTCAGTTGTGAAAACTGAATCGAAACCTAATTGCAATTGTCGCAAAAATAAAACAAATGGCTAGCTGCACAATGCGACGATGATTTGTCATTTGGAAGACAAGAGGTGTAGGCAGCTTTTTTTAGAGCAATTAAAAAAATGGGTTGGCTGCCAACAGGGACTAAACTCCACTAGTTAGGGAAATGGTGGGGGCTAAAAGTTAAGGGAAAAGGGCTAAGCTAGGGAGCTTAAGCCAAAAAGGAATATTATATTAATATTTCTTAAAGTATAAAGTATAGGTAATTATTTTATCCTAAGTTCCAAAGTTGGGGACAAGTGGGCCAAAGTAGCTCCCAACATGACAAGTGTCAATTTGGGGACATGCATACATATTGTTTGGACTTAGTTCATTTCCCATCATTCTTTCCATGATTCCTTCCATCATTCAGTCATCCATTCAACCATTCCAGGATTATTCACACACCTATTGAGCTATCCTTCGTACCTTCATGACTATACCTGAACCTGTATCCATAACCATACCTGTTTGTGTAGTTGGTTAGCTTGGGAGTTGGACTAAAGAAGCAAGTTGTTAGATCTGTGGGATATTGAAGAGACGGGTTGTCAGGCCCGTGAGCAATTCTTTGGGTGAGAGAATTGTTGGGAATTGATTTCCTGAAGGTGCTAAACTACAGCTACAGGGCTATGAGACTTCCTATCCGGCCTGTTGTTGAAGCCCGAAAAGGAAGTGGGCTAGCCAAAGGACTGTTGAGAAGAGAAGGGGCACACTCCCTGGGGTGGGACAGGCATGTGGGGAATGAGGGACTGTAGGCTATTATTTTGAGTTGGCACCTATGACAGAGTCTTTCCTGTTGTCTATGAACCATTAGCTTGGTTAGGAATCCCTTTACCCGGGTGGAGTTTAGTCCCAACTCGAGGGTGAACCACTGCTTAGAGTGATGAGCAGTGTGGTCTAAGGCTGCGAGGTTCGTGGAAGGTCAGCACGCATTTGGTGATATTCTTACCAAGATAAGTGTCAATTATGTGATAAATTTGCATGCTGCATTATTATTTATGTGTTTATTTTTATGGGTTTATCCTATGTGTGGTTATAACTGTCTTTATATTTATGGGTATTGTCTGTATATGCTGCATGAATATGTTTACTATTATTTCAGTATGAATCTGTGCATTTACCGTATGTATTTGTCTGTTTACGTTTTATATATAAAGTTTCGCAAGAGTTTTGTGTGTATATGTTTTAATTGCATGTAGTTCAAAAAATTTATGTGGCGTAGCTCAGTTGGATATTGGGTATGTTATAGTATGTTCCGCAGAGAGAATGAAAGAGTTCTCTGGTGTATCATGGCCCGGCCTGGGTGGTCGGGGACGTTATAGTATGGTATTAGAGCTTCAGTTTTCAACACTGAGCCTGGATGGGCCGAACAAGTTGAGTTGAAGCGAAAGTTCACCAAAGATTGATTTCGAAGTGGTGAAATTTCAAGCCATAGAGTGTCCATGGTAAATTTTAGAAACAACGACGTGGAATGGGGAAAATCCCCAATTTCTGTATTTAAATTCATGAGAAAATGGAGAAATTCGGCCATGTGGTGATATATTCTTGATTTAATATATGTTCTAGAAAATTCAGACCTGGAATTGGTCGAATTTGAATTTATAGTGAAGCCATGACATATGAAGTGAGATTAGTAAATAAAATTCTCAATTCGTGAATTGATTTTGGGTAAATTTGTTCCAAAAATGTCAACCCACAATGATTTGTTGTTGCAGAGGTTGAACCGGTGTTATCGGGGTAAAATTGAACGAATTTTATAGTTGCAAAATGTCTATGGTAAATTGGGGAAAAAGTTAAGCAAAATCTCCAATTTCTACAGTGGAATTCACAAGGAATTGATAGGCATAAAAATGAATGTCCACAGGTGGGTGCACTAAAAATGCATGTTGTGCAGTAAAACGCTTGTGATATGTAAAAATTGGGCACTGCACGGAAAAATATTGGCATGCGGGCGTGCACGCTAAAATTTGGTTCCGCACGAAAAAATGTTAGTGTGCGGGTGCGCGTACCAAATTTTGGCGTCGCACGGAAAAATGTTGGTGTGCGGGTGCGCGTAGTATATTTTGGTACTGTGCGGAAAAATGTTGGTGTGCAGGTGTGTGCACTAAATTTTGGCACCACGCCGAAACATATTGGTGTGCGGGTGTGCGCGCTAGATTTAGCATTGCACAATGTGAACACACATAATAATGGCGCGCCTGGTGTGTGCAGTACTGGCAGAGCACAGAGGAGTTTGGTTGGTGTGCGTGCAATGTGAGTATATATTGTCATGCGACAGCTTAGTTAATGGTGCGCACAGAGTATTGGTACGTGGTGGGGGTGTACTAAACTTTGACATGGTTAGCACGTAGAGGGAAATGCACGTGGAATATCAGTGCATGATACAAAAACTACGCGCAACAGGTAATGGTGCAAGAACCAAAATTTTGCGTGGTGGATATTAGCGTGGGACACAAAAGTAGTGCACACCATTTATTGGTGCAACAGAGAAGTGATGCATAGTGATTATAGGTGTGCGGAGCACGATTTATGTTGTGGTGTTGTTTCGCATGATAAATATGGGTGTACAGTTTGAACTTTGTGCACAAGAAGTCATTTGGATGGTGAACAACAACAAAAAACCAACGAATTTCCGCAACATTTTATATTGTTTGAACATCATCTTTTAAGAGCGTTTTTAGGCACTCAAAAACCATGAGAACAATACCAAGGTTCACTCTATCTCTGCATCCCAAATAAAATATCTCGGAGAGATATTTCTAATGGTGTAAACCGTTTGTCAAATGGAGCTTTTATGAGAAAGTTACAACACAAACAGTGGAGGGTAAATTTTAAGACCCAACTAGCTTCAAAGAGTCATAAATGTTTTCTCCAGAATCAGATTGAGGCATAGGAGTAGTCAATGGAAATATATTGAACCATATAAGACATTCCCAGAGATCAATTAAATTTCTCGGCATGTTAAAAATGTTTAATATGGCAAAGAGGGTACTTGTAGCATTCCAGATCAAAAATAAAAATTGGCCTAGAACTTCAGCGGGTTGTAACTAGAAGCCAAGAACCCCAAAAAAAGTGAAACTTGGATAGAGTGTCCATAATATGTATATGAAGAAACCCAATTGAGATTCTACAAAAACTCCAAAGGAGTAGGTGCAAAAATGCATAATTACAGCACAAAGTTGCGCTAAGTTGAAAAATGAACAGAAAAATTAATGGGCAAATTTTAAATAGCCATGATATTTTGCTCAAGACTCAGAATTGAGCATGGGAGTAGGTGTTGGAAAGGTATTGGACAATAGAATATAATTATTCACCCAGAAAATTGATCTGGGCACTCAAATTTTCAGGAAATTAGAAGAAACAATTCTGATAAATTGATGAACCAAAATGGCTCATATTTTCATGAAATTGTTGAAACAGTTAGCCTGACAGAATTTTGTTGGCTGCACATTTTACAGAGTTAACAAAAACTAGATCAAATCAGGATCAACATAGATTCTAGAGTAATGGAAGAGGCATAGGGGACTTACAACTAGGAATATGAGATAAGAGGGATGGATGTCCATTTGAGCATTGAAGGAACAAACTCCAATGGGCATGGACAAGGAAGGGATGAAAACATGAATATGGTAGAGACCATTAAAAATTTGCAAAAGGATGTCCAAAGCCATAAATCTGATAATGAAAGGATTATGAAAGCCAATGAGCAGCAAGAGGACTTCAACATGAAGTTATTGGAGAGCTTGAACATAATAGAGAAGAAATTGGATAGGGAGAGTGGCTCAAGCAAATCAGGAAGTCACAGGTCTCCTGATGAGAAAATAAGAGAAAGAAGTGTTAACAGACATCACGATCACTCCCCGAGGCATTCCAATAGGATGTCACACAACATATCAATTCCATCCCCTATCAGAAATCATAAGAGAGCTGGGGTGGATGAGCTACGAGGAGAAATGAACAAAATCAAACATCCTACATTTGATGGTAAGCGCAAGAAGGATGAAGATGCAGAGACATGGTTGTTGGGCATGAGAAAGTATTTTCAATTGCATAATTATTCATCTCATGCAGAAGGTAGAATTGGCATCTATCAACTCAAGGGAAAGGCATCCATGTGGTGGGATCATCTTGTGCAGGTGCAACACATCAAAGAGAAAAGTGTTACTTGGAGGGAATTCAAGAAGTACTTTGAGAAGAAATACTTGACTAAGAGATACTATGACAAGAAAATGAAAGAGTTCTTTGAACTCAAGCTTGGGAGTATGACCATAGATGAATATGAAAGAAGGTTTTTAGAACTACTAAAGTATGTTTATTTCATCAAGGATGAGACAGTTAAGATTCAAAGGTATTTTAGTGGATTACCATCATTCATCAGTGAAAAAATATAGTATGATGATCCCAAGACATTGGAGGAGACCATAAGGCAATCTAAATGCCTATATGATCAGTAGAAAGCAAGGCCAAATTTTAAAAAATCTTGGGAAGACAAAAATAAATTCAATATGGATCAGAGGAAGAAGGGAACTAAGCCACCATTCTTCATAAATAATCCTCAGGGACAACCAACTCCTAGAGAACCCAGAACGATTGAGACAGGGGGTCAAAGGCCAAGGAAACCACCTATTCAATGTTGGGGTCGTAAAGGAGATCATATGTTCAGATATTGTCCTCACAGAGGTGAAAAAGTGAGGACTGTTCACAATGTACAACAAGATGAAATAGTGGAGGACATGGGTAGAAATGTACCAATGATCTATGCATCCCTGGACAACAAGAAAGCAGAGTATCAGTCACATATGATTGAAGTGGAAGGTATGATCAACAACCAAACCATTTCTATTTTAATTGATTCAGGAGCTAGTCATAGTTATATAGATCCTAAGATGGTGGAAAGTTTGCATTTTCAAAGAAGCAAGCATGGGAAATATTGGTTGGTCCAGCTGGCTACCGGAGCCAAAATAAAAGTTAATGAGATGGTTAAGTCATGTCTTATGGACATGAATGGACTAAACACCAAGGCAGATTTGAACATCTTTCCTTTAGATTCCTATGAATGTATAATTGGGATGGATTGGTTGGACCAGCATAATGCTATGTTGGACTATCATAACAAGGAATTTACTTGCTTGGATGAGGAAGGGAACCTAAGGAAAGTGCAGGGAATTCCCAGGGAAGTAACCATCAGATAAATTTCAGCATTGCAGCTGAAGAAATGTTACAGAAAAAGGTGTCAATTATTTGCATCTCATATGGAAGAGACACCTAAAGATAAGGTGCCAAATTTGGTAGATCATGCAGTCCTGGAAGATTTTGAATATGTGTTCAAGGAGGTACCAGGACTACCCCCAAAGAGAGATATTGATTTCTCTATAAATTTAATCCTGGAGGAGCTCCAGTGTCAAAGACTCCTTACAGAATGAGTACACCAGAGTTGAAGGAGTTGCAAATGCAGCTTGAAGAACTTCTGAAGAAGGGGTATATATGCCCAAGTGTGTCACCTTGGGCTGCCCCAGTCTTGTTTGTGAAGAAGAAATATGGGACATTAAGATTGTGCATTGATTTCAGAAAGTTGAATAAAGTGACTGTAAAGAACAAGTATCATCTTCCAAGGATTGATGATCTCTTTGATCAATTGAAGGATGAAAAGATATTTTCAAAGATAGATCTTAGGTTAGGATACCATCAGGTAAGGATTAAAGAGGAAGATATCAGCAAGACCGCCTTCAGAACAAGGTATGTTCATTATGAGTTCACAGTGGTGCCATTTGGGTTGTCAAATGCACTGGATGTTTTCATGTGCTTAATGAATGGTGTTTTCCAAGAATATTTAGACAAGTTTATCATTGTCTTTTTGGATGACATTATTATATATTCTAAATCCGAGGAAGAGCATGAGCAACACTTGAGGATGGTGTTGCAAGTATTAAGGGAGCATCAGGTGTATGCCAAATTGAGAAAGTGTTCATTTTATCAAAAGCAAATTCACTATTTGGGGCATATCATTTCAAAGGATGGGATAGCAGTGGATCCTGAGAAGATAGAAGCCATTAGAGAATGGTCAGTGCCAAAGAATGTGACAAAGGTTAGATCATTCATGGGCCTTGTAGGCTACTATAGGAGATTCATTGAAGGATTCTCAAGGATTGCACACCCAATCACTTCACTACAAAGTAAGGGTGTGAAGTTTCAGTGGACATTGGATTGTAAAAAGAGTTTCCAACACTTGAAACAATTATTAACAAGTGCTCCAATACTAAGGATTGCAGACCCAAGTGATGACTTAATTGTATGCACATATGCATGTAAAGAAGGACTTGGTGGAGTCCTCAGTCAAAATGGGTTTGTTATATGTTATGAATCAAGAAAGTTGAAGGAACATGAAAGACACTATGCCACTCATGATTTGGAGTTTGCAGCCATAGTGCATGCCTTGAGAAAATGGACATACTACCTCATGGGGAAAAAGGTTTGAGCTGAGGACGGACCATAATGGTCTGAAATATTTATTTGATTAGCCAACTCTAAATGCTAGGCAAAGCAGATGATTAGAATTTCTAAGTGAATATGACTTTGATATAAATCATATCAAGGGGAAAGAGAACAAAGTGGTTGATGCACTCAGCAAAAGAGTGCATGAATTGCATGCTACAACCATTAGCATGTACCGATCAGATTTGAGACACAAAATTTTAGAGGTTGCAAAATTAGATTTGCAATACAAGGAATTAGTGGAAAAATTACAGCAATGTAATTTACAGCAAAAAATTGAAGAGTACAAGCTAGATAATGATGAAATTCTCATGTACAGGGGAAAAATTTATGTACCAAATTCCCAGGAATTGAAAAATATGATATGTCTGGAATTGAAAAATTCCCAGGATGTCTGAAGAGACTGAAATGTATAAATATAGATACGTAAATACTATAGAGGGTTGTTCGTTCGTTGTTAGTTCTAATTATTGTAGGTACGCATAAGCGGATGCGATATGTAATGTTTTTTACTGTGTGAACCATTTTGTAAGTTGTTGATCTATAGAAGAGAAGGAAAGGTAGATCTGAGGATTAGATCACAGGATGTGGAGCCTGGTGCGATCTAATTTGCCTCATATAGATCTTACCCATTTTAGAGGAGAATTGTAAGCGTGCGGTGCTGGAGATGCATGACTACTATAATAAAAGAGCCAAGAGACAAATCTTTGTGGATGTAGCCCAGGAGGGGGTGAACCACGGTAATATCTATGTAATGTGATGAATGCATGCATATCTTTATTTTCTTTCAGCAGTTAATCATTATGCTTAATGAATGAGTTAATACATTGTTATGGAATGTGTTTATGTTGTTTGGAAAATAAACTATGAAATGTGAATGCACACCCATGAAGGAATAGGATGTTGTAATCACAATTTATAGCGAATGGCTCTGGTTAATAAATCCCTATCTCATACTCAATCCCAGGCTGTAAACACCTAAGTCTTACAACCACCCATTTAAAGCTATCTCGGGTGAGACTATGCAGTGCATCCTGTGTAATGTGTTGCCTTCTGGTTTACCAGGAGAGCCGATAGTTTTAGAGGCTTTGTTGGAAACCCGAACGACATGAACCCTGGTTCAATAACCCAAATAGACAGGTAGAGAAGACCGACCAGAGGATAACCAAAAAATGATTATGTTGTCGTGTTCATAGGAACATGAGAGGACTGAGTAGATGAGATAGAGCGAATGAGAAAAGAATGAGTGAAACAAGAAGAGAAATGAGCCATTGGAAGGGAATGTTGAGACCTTGGAACCCAACGAAAGTGGAAATCGAAGGATGGTTGAGAACCAAAGAACTAGAGTTTTCACAGAAAGACAATAGAAACCCTAGAATTACACCTCGCAAATATCTGGATAAATACGTATTTACTGATCTACACGAAGTTTTTTTCTGTGATTTTACACATCTATTGCAGGAGTGGATCCTAAGGTTGAAGGATAACCTCATGATGAACCAGATTCGACAACTAGATTGGACCCTAGTACAGATTGATCAGTTACAGTAAGTGAACAAAAAATTCACCCGTGCAGTAGACTTTTGACTTGATAGTATTGTGGCAGGCTTCATCACAGAGTTTGCAGTCGACACAACGAAGTCATACAGCGTAGCTGAGCACGAATTTCTATGTGGACCTCGAGGAAGGTATATTCAATCACTTTATACTTCTATTAAGATATTGCTATATAACAAATGTGTAATGACAATGGAATCAGACAACTAGACTTCCCTGCGTGCATGGGGGAAGGGGGGAAGCACTGACACGGAGAGGACAAATGGAAGGAGGTAAGGATAAAGGAAAGAAGGAGGAGGAACCCTTGGACCCGATCTTGATGGATGACGACTAGCTTAAGTGGATCTTAGCATCATCAGGAACGACGCGAATCGGAGTACCCTACCAATATAAGGTGAATAGCAAGAAGAGATTCATAGCAACGAGGGAGGGCTTGGTGAGCGATGAGGAAGAGGTAGAGGATCTTCGGGCTGTGGAGAAGATTGAGGAAATCCTGCGCACAACATACGAGAGGAAAACAAGAGGCCCAAGAATGGGAGGAGAAGGCATCCATCCTATCCATATTAATGTCAGTGTGGAACCCATAAACCCATGTGCGACTATTACACCAAAGAGAACACCACAGTTTAGACAACCGAAGTTCAGAGGAAGTCCGACAGCAAGAAGTACATCTACACAAGGAGCAACAACTGGAGGAGCCAATTCAGGAAACCCTAGTCAAGTATCTACACCGCGCAGAGAAGATAGTAGCTCAATATTCAGAATGGCAGGACACGATCCCACTATTAGATTACCAGAGTTTCGAGGAGAAGCAACAGAAGACCCTGAGAAGCATTTGTTTATTTGTGAAAAGATATGGGAAGCAAAGCAGATCATTGATGAAGATACAAAACTTGCGCAGCTAGCGATCACACTAAGAGACTACGCACTAGACTGGTACATGAGTCTAGACATGAATAGTGCCCCTGGGACGACAAGGACACTGGTCGATATTAAGAAATTATTAATAAATGAGTTCCAGAAGCTGAGCTCAAAGGATCAGTGCATGAATGAGATGATTGAAATATGATAGAAACCAGGAGAGTCTGTATGGGAGATTGATTAGAGATTCAAGAGAATCAAGGGAAAGTTAAAATACCTTATGATCGATATGCAACATCGGAACATGTTCATCAATTCACTATTCCCACACTTAAAATATCTGTTACGACAACAAAAGTTTCAGACACGGGAAGAGGCTCTACAGGCAACCTTGCAACTGGAAGAGAACCAATACTAGTAGACGAACCCAACTATTGAAGAGTTGAAGGAGGATTTGAAGAATTTAACATTTCAGTTGAACCAGAATAAGAACAAGGACAAACGAGAAGTCGTTTGGTGCACCATCTACAGGATGGAAGGACACCACAAGAACGAATTCCCAACATTCGCGCAGTATATGACAACAAGTATTCCAAACCCGCTACCACAAGGAGGATTATGGTGCGAAATATGAAGGAAACTGGGTCACGACCCTTATCACTGTATGATGATGCAAAAATACTAGACAGTTCCAAAGACTTCATATTTCACCTTTTGTAAGTCAGTAGGCCACAACAACAAAGATTGCAGAACTATGGAGCTGATGTGGGAAAGAACATCAGACGCATATAGGGTACAAGCCGAAATGATGATTGGGTAAGAAGTGTCACAGTTCAATCAAGCCCCAGCCCCATACAACACTACACAACAGTAGTATAATACTGCGCAACAACCCTACAATAATGTGCAACCACAGTACAACCCGACACAACCCCATACAATACCACGCAGTATAATCAGGCACCACAGTATAATGCGTCAAGAGGTGATCCCGCAAGCTATAGAGGAGAAGGACGAGCCAGAGGAGGTTTCAGACATGGTAGAGGACCAATCACATGTCACAATTGTCAACAACCAGGGAATTATGCACGTGAATTCCCACTCCCACCAACAACTTGTATCTATTGTCGCGCATCAGACCATGATACAGAGGAATGTCTGACACTACTAGTAAAAATTTAGGAGAAGAGGAACCAAAACAATCAGAATGTTCAGTGGATTTCAGCTGAAGCAAGGGATGATGGATGGAACATCAATATAGTCACTCGTGGAGGAATGAAAACAGGAAATGACACAGTTCGACAGGAACCAGCACAGAACCAATGGGTAAAGAAGAACACTGACCCCGAGAAGCAGTTCGACACGCAAAAGGAAAAGGATATATTTAAAGAAGCCCGACAATAATTTCAAAAGGAGGACATAGCATCGACTACACAACAAAGAAGGGAAGTCCCAGAATATGAGATGTCATCATCACTGGACCATACCACTGGAATACAACCCAAGGGAAAAGTAAGTACAATCAAAGGCTTTTTGCAATCATGCATAAAAGTATTAAGTGATCCTTCATCTGTGAAGATATTGAAAAACATACTAGAGAAATGTAGCAGCAAGACGGAAGAGAAGCTAGAACCAAAAATTGTCAATCACCTGCACACAAGAAGAAGAACAAGTAGGGAATTTAGACTAAATGCTAACATTGGGGATTTCAATATGGGAGACATTATACTAGACCTAGGATCTGAAGTGAATGTGCTACACAAGACAACATGGCAATGCATGGGAGAACCAACAATGGGATACTCAACCGTCCAATTAAAAATAGAAAATAAGCATAGGGTCCTACCAATAGGTCGACTGAAAGGAGTGATAGTAGATCTGGATGGCATGTGCACTAAAGAAGACTTTGAAGTTATGGAAATAGTATATGGCACAACACCTTACCTGACATTGCTTGGTCTGGATTGGGCGTTTGACAACCAGGCCATAATCAATTTGAAAACCAGGAAAATGACATTTGAGTTCAGATACTATAGGGTTATAGCACCACTAGATCCATCAGAAGGGGAGAGGTTCGTAGAACCCACTTGCCTGGCCCTAGAGGAAATCGGCCAATTGTAAAGAACAACTGCACGCGATGAGGATTATGTAAACCCAATTGTAGACGGGGTACTCAATTGGCAGAGCATTACTTCATGCACAACAGACTCAGACACTAGATTAGAAAACTAGCAACAGAGACTACACGAAGTATCCATGAGAAGATGTGAAAGAATAGACCGTGCAGTAAGGTGGGTAGGCATAGAAATTAGAGAACCATCCAGTTTCCACAGACTAAATGATTTGGAAACATTCTTGACACAATATGAAGATGAAGTATTAGAGAACCAGAGACTGCTAGCACTAGACTTATCACTAAAGGCCACACCCACGAGATGGTGGGGCACACACAAGGAGACAATCACAGACTGGTATCAATGTAAGAGATTACTGTGCATATGGTTCAGCGCAGAACAAGCATATAACAAACAACGAAAATATGAAGGACTAGGGACACCATCGGAACACTTGGAGGAGTGTAAAATGCTATGGAAAATGACACCACCCAAGGAATGGCCTCATCACTTCATACATACTTTATAAGGCATACCATGGAACTAGTATATAGACCAGGAACTACGCAAAGGAACTACGACATGGAAGACATTACAACAGAACTTTATAGTCACTTTATCATTCGAGCATGAGAACCCCAACATAGACGCAGCCATGAAATGGATCAGAGGAGTCATATTCATTGAAGAAATGGAAATAGAACTTATTATAGAAGAACAACAAAGGAATAAATAGACAGTCAAGGGACTACTGTCATGTTACCATGTATAGGAGGAAGCACCTGATGAAGATGATCTGCGTGACATTCAGATTGAAGAAGTAGAAGGCGAACAAGATGTGGAAGGACCACCTATAGATTCAGAAGTCATTTCCGCACCAATCAAGATAAACAAAGTAAACATTGGGACATCTGAGAAGCCCAAAATGGCTAGCATTGGAGATTACTGGGATGAGAAGACAGTAGAAAGAATCACAGAATTGTTGCACGAATATAGCGACCTTTTTCCCACAACCTTTACATAGATGAAGGGTATAGCCGGAGAATTAGGAGAAATGGAGATATCACTCAGATCCGACGTGAGGCCTATTAAACAACGACCCTACATATTGAACCCCATATATAAGAAGAAAGTTAAAGATGAGATCAACAGGATGCTTGAAGCCGGCATCATCGAACTAGTTGAGGAATCGGAATGGATAAGCCCGATGGTAGTACAGGACAAGAAACAAGGAAGAGGGATCAGGATATGCATTGACTTGAGGAAATTCAATGATGCATGCCTACACGACCCATTCCATACACCATTCACGGATGAAGTGCTAGAGAATGTGGGGGGACATGAAGCTTACTCATTCGTCAATGGATTCTCAGGCTACCATCAGATTAAGATAGCACCAGTGGACAAACACAAGACCACGTTCATGACAGAATGGGGATATTATTAGTACACAGTCATGCTGTTTGGACTGAAGAATGCACCCACAATATTTTCTAGAGTGGTCATCGCAACATTTAAGGAATTCATCCATCAGTTTCTCGAAGTATACCTGGATGATTAGACAGTTTACAGTCTGTTGAAAAACCATGTGGAAGTTTTACGGCTAATTTTAGAACGATTCAGATAGTGCCATATATCACTGAACATAAAGAAATGTATATTTGGAACACCGTTTGGGATACTATTGGGCCACATAGTATGCAAACAAGGCTTTCCAGTGGATCTGGAAAAGATCGCAATCATTGTTAACTTACCAGCACCAAAAACAGTCCACCAACTAAGAGCAACGTTAGGACACACATGATACTAGAGAAAATTCATCAAAGGCTATGCGCAGATTACAACACCAATGGAAAAGCTGCTAAGGAAGGGTACAAAATATCAATGGAACGACAAGTGACAACATGGTCTGGACACTTTGAAGGAAAAGATGGTTACTACACTAATATTAGTATTTCCAAATTGGGAAAAGACATTCCATATGCATGTAGATGCATCAACGATAGCACTTGGAGCTATCTTAGTGCAACCAGGAGCGGGATACTTGGATCACCTGATAGCATTCGCAAGAAGAAAATTATCAGACTCAGAACATAACTATAACATGATAGAAAGAGAAGGCCTAGATATGGTCTATGCACTACATAAGTTCAGACATTACCTATTGGGAAAACACTTTAAGATGTTTACAGATCACTTGGCCCTGAAATACCTAGTCAACAAGCCAGTGTTGGGGGGGGAGAATCTGTTGATGGTTATTGATATTTCAAGAATTTGACTTTGAAGTAATAGTTAAACCAGAAAAAATGAATGTAGGACCTGACCACCTGTCAAGGGTCACAAATGGAGAAGAACCGACGAACTTAAAAGACAACTTTCTGGATGCACAGTTATTCTCAGTACAAATTTTTGATGACTACTTTGCAGATATCGTCCAGTACTTGCACACAGGTACTGTGTTGCAAGAATATACCACCACGCAGAAGAAGAACCTAGTAGTCCGCGCAACCAACTATCAACTGATCGCAGGACATCTATATAAGATGGGAGCCGATAGCATTTTACGAAGGTACGTGCTAGAGAATGAACGACCAAGAATTTTAGAAGAAGCCCACGAGGGAATGGCAGGAGGGAATTATGCAGGAAAATCTACCACGCAGAAGGTACTACGCGCAGGATTATGGTGGCCAACGCTTCATAGAGACTCGAAAGAGTACTGTCAGAGATGTGATGTCTGTCAAAGGGTAGGTAAACCCAACAGAAGGGACGAGATGCCACTACGACCACAAGTAACATTACAGGCATTTGATAAATGCGCAATAGACTTTGTGGGACCAAAATGACAAGGGCAAGATACATTATCACTGCGACAAAATACCTAACAAGATGGGTGGAATCCGCACCAGTATAAGACTGCAGCGCAGAGACAGTTGCACACTTCTTATTTGAACAAGTAATCACTAGATTTGGATGCCCAAGAGTTTTGATGAGAAACCAAGGCACGCACTTCATAAACAACACCATCTGCACGATGCTTGAAGAGTTTGAAGTTCATCACCATAAGAGCACACCGTATCATCCACAGGAAAATGGCACAGTAAAAGCCTTTAACAAAATTCTGGAGAACGCACTGACAAAGATCTGTAACGTCAATAGAGACGACTGGGACCTCAAAGTACCAACAGTATTATGGGAGTATAGGACTATATGAAAAAATTTGACAGGGCACACACCATTCAAACTAGTCTATGGCCAAGAAGCAGTAGTGCCACTAGAATGTTTAGTACCCAGTTTACGCGTAGCAACTATCACACAAATAATAGAATGAGGCGTAGTACAGGAAAGGCTGAATCAATTATTGTCAATGGAGGAAGACCGAATATTGGCAGGATTCCATAAAAAAGTATAGAAAGAAAGAGATAAATCTTGGCACGATCGACACATCAAGAAGAAAACGTTCAAGGAAAGAGATCTAGTACTGCTCTATGAAAACAAATTGTTTCAACACCCGGGGAAGCTTAGAATGCATTGGCTAGGACCATACGAGGTAAAATATATAACAGATGGAGGAGTTGTACAATTAACATATTTAGAAGGCGCGAACCTCATAGGAATGATCAACGGGATCCGACTGAAGTTATACAAGGACAGTCAACCAATCACCGTGCAGTAAAAGAAAAAAAAAATCGAATCAAAAACCAAAAAGAGAACAAAAAGGAAACAAGACTAAAAAGAGCACAGCATGCCAGAGATAGAAACACCACATACCATTTGAAACATGAATTCAGAAAAGGCAAGAACAACGGTCATATCAAAAGGGAAATAAGAGAGAAAAGGAAAGTCGGCGAAAGCAGGCTGATAGGATAGCACGAGACAAAATTAAAGCATGGCAAGGACTAATGGGACATCACATTAAACGCACCAACTGGAGACGGAAAAGAAAGAATAATGGAAAGTACGAAACCATCGCAGATGCATTGAACCCACAGTTATGGTGCATTAATCGCATAATGGAGGAAGCGTCCTCGACAATCTTCATGACAAGCCCATACAACACGTGATCATAGGAGCGACTAGTCTATTCGCAAAAGGAGAACAGAGAGAAAGAGCAATAGCAGTCAGAACGAATAGAGAGAGACCATAGAACTCACCGAAATCATTCGAACTCAACAAACGTTCGACAATCACCACTATGGCACCACTGAAGCCAACATAACCCGGCCAGACAGTCAGACTGACCATGGTTCAAACTAGGTCACAAGGACCGCTGGAAGAAACTGAATAACAGCAGCCGAAAATCGTCGATATCGACAAAATCCCATCTCCAAAGGTGATACCAGCAAACCCTACACCGATACTGGAAGAGAATCAACAGCCACAAGCAGAGGCCATGAAACAGGATATGCCAATAGTGGTGCAGGAGCCTCAGAATGAGGAAGCGGAAACCCAACAGGAAGGGCAACCATAAAGCACTGAAGTAGCCATGGAAGTTAACTGAATGACACAGAATCTGGGAGAAACAGTGCAACTAGACAAGTCACAAGCACCCAACCTCGGTCAACCAGAAGAGGAGACTGTTGGAACTACCTCGACTTGGCCAGAGTGGCTTATAGGGGAGCAACCAGAAGTTGTTGGAACTTCCAACCAGCCACCACAACAGGAAGATAGAGTTTAGATACTGAGCTCACCTCGTAATAAACCTTTAGCAGAGATTGTGCTACCACGCATACCAGATGGAGTATAAGTAGAACTGTAGTTACTGGGTCATGTCGGGAAGCTCAAGTATTCTGACCATGACGTATCAGACGAAACCAAGTACTCAAAATTTGTGCAGAGGGTATTTATGCAGGCCATAATCATAAACCAACTTGGAGAAATGATCATCCAGCCATAGCAGTGGGCAGCTGGACTAGACAGAACAAGACTCTTAGGTTTACTGCAGCTACCACATTTTGGTAGAGGCAAGTACGCGATGACATGCGTCAAGCAGCTGTTAGCAATCACACATGGAGGGGATATCTAGTTGGACAAACTCGTCCCCATAACTATTGAGCTTATTACGCAAATAACAGGACTACCCATCCAGGGTATGGATCTCGTGTTGATTCTGGACGATAAATCCAAGGATAAAGCATTGGCAGAAGAAATGAAGAAGAAATACAGCATCGCCAGGGGAACAAGAGGCATCATAATCAAACAGATCAACAACACAGCTACAAAATTGGGTGCAAATCTCTTAACCTGCAAATTGCTAAGAAAATTCCGTAAAGATGAAGTACCAACAGGAGTTATCACAGTTGCAACTCAGTGCGCAGAAGGCACGTCTATGAGTTGGGTGCCATACCTATTGAACTTGTTTCAAGTGGACTGCAAGGATGCACAGAACCTAGGCACAAAATTCCATTACTCATGGTTGATCACCTTAATAGCCTTCATGGGATGGCAAGAACCAAGGTATGTAGTTTTTTGTACTAGACCATAGCCAGCGGGAGTAAGATACCTATTACTGAGATCCGGACTACAGGCTAGGAAAAATAGGGAGAATGGAATCATATTCGAAACATACCTACGGGACATACATGAAGCTATTAGCTGGTCATGGAGAATAACACCATAGGTTGTTGCACGATATGCAAACATCGCCAATTTTTGGGCCTCACGACAAACCATGTGGATACAACCAAGGCAGGATCCAGATAATCAATGGCTACAGATGCGCTACTACATCACAAAGGGTGGTATTGACACAGTCATCAGCGAATGGCCTAATGAATGGAGGATCCCATCCATCCCCCGGGAACTACTGGAAAGAATCACAGAAGGAGAGGCAGCGCATGCGGAAATGCAACCTCTGAAAATCCCATTGCCCAAGAAACCAAGGACGGGCCAAAACAAGCTGACTCAAGCAGATGAAGGGTCAAAGTAGCCAGGGACCCAGAAGGGGAAGAAAGAAACTTCACAACCGACCAACAGATAGCAGAAACAGGCTGAGGGAGCGCAGGATACTGCCCTAGATCCCATTACAAAGGAACCAGGGGGAACTAAGAGACCAGTCGTTCAGGCAGGAGGCACGCGCAAGAAATCAAAGGTGAAACAATCATCACCGGACTATACGATCACAGAGGATGATGGGGAGATGATCGCCAGAATGGTCCAGGGTTGCCTAGCAGAAGATTTTGATCACGCAGCACATCACAGGGATAAACTGCAAAAAGAACTGGCAGAAATGGGACAGTTCCTCAAGAAACTCGGGGAAGTTCAGATAGCAAGCAGCAACTGAGGTGTAGAGCCATAAACAATACAGACCAAAGAAAGAGTGGAGGAAGAAGAACGAGACCCATTCCTCTCAATGCCACATGAAAACGCAACAATCTACATCAAATCGAGCATGTTGTGTATGGATGAAATCGTGGGGTAGACACCATTGAAGGACTTGGACCACATCCAATTTGTCTTGACACAGATGCGATCAAGGGAACTACACAAATTACAGGCTAGTGTCGACCACGAGATACATACTCGGGCACATAAAAATTTAGTTGAGCTACAACAAACAACAAAGAAGCGGGAAGCGTTGGAAAATGTATGTGAGCAGGCCAAATCTGAAACTTAGGAGGAGAAAGAGCGTAGGAACGAATTGGAACGAAGAGTGGGAGAAATTTTTGGGAAACTTCCAAGCACTGCGCAAGGAAATGAACTCCCCGTAGCAGAAAAGATCGACCATATTGCGCAGGCAATTGATTAGTATTAGAAGGAGATCGAGAAGCTCTGAGAATAGCTCACACCAACCACTCCACTAGCAGTGAAGGAGAAAAGGAAGCAGGAAGCAACAATGCAACTACAGGAGATAGAGTAGCAGGTTAGCACAACAGTTGAACTATTCGATAAAGCATCGCAACTTTGGACAAGGTTGGAGGAGGATCCACAGGTCCAACGTTGGGACAAGGAAGAGGAAAGGATCAGTGCAGTGATCCAAGAACTCAAACAGAGGCATAAGACTATACCAATCGCAGAACGAGTCAAAGGGATGTAAGAGATGAAGAAGATGCAAGCATAACTTATCATTGTGAAAACACAGAAATAGGAGCATCAGGCTCAAATAGAGCCATTGTAGGAACGGATAGCAGAAATACTCACACAGGAAGAAGGAGCTAGAACACAGATAGCACAGACACAACTAGAATGTGCAGGAATCTTGAATGACGAAGTGGTAGTTCAGGTAGTGGATACCATCAAGGAGAAGACCACACATGCACTGACAAAAGCAACAGAGCTGAAGGAAAAGTTCCAAATGATCACCAAGGAGATCGAGGAAGCACATGAATTTTAGGTGACTCGGGACGAGTCACATGTCAGTGTTGGGGGCCTGTTGGCACCAGGACAAAGAGGAAAGAAGGACGATCATGGAAAAGAAAGCATGCAAAAACTGAAGTAACAACTGGAGAAAGAACAGTACGCGCGCATGAAAGAAAGCATGCACAAGGAGAGTGACAGCTGGAAGAAGAACAACACGTGCATGGGAGGAAGACGTAACGTCGGTAGGGTTAGGGTTTTGGTAATGTTTTGTAAGAAAGATGAAGAGCTCGAAATGTATAAATATAGATACGTAAGTACTATAGAGGGTTGTTCATTCGTTGTTAGTTCTGATTATTGTAGGTATGCATGAGCGGATGCGATATGTAATGTTTTTGACAATGTGAACCATTTTGTAAGATGTTGAGCTATAAGAGAGGAGGAAAGGTAGATCTGAGGATTAGATCGTAGGCTGTGGAGCCTAGTGTGATCTATTTCACCTGATATAGATCTTGCCCATTTTAGAAGAGAATTGTAAGCGCACAACGTTGGAGATGTAGGACTACTATAATAAAAGAGCCAAGAGCCAAATCTTTGTGGACGGAGCCTAGGAGGGGGTGAACCACGGTAATATCTGTGTAATGTGATGAATGCATGCATATATTTACTTTCTTTTAGCAGTTAATCGTTATGCTTAATGAATGAGTTAATACACTGTTATGGAATGCATTTATGTTGTTTGGGAAATAAACTGTGAAATGTGAATGTACACCCGTGAAGGAATAGGAAGTTGTAATCACAATTTATAATGAATGGCTCTGGTTAATAAACCCCTATTTCATACTCAATCCCAGGCTGTAAACACCTAAGTCTTACAACCACCCATTTAAAGCTATCTCGAGTGAGATTGTGCAGTGCATCTTGTGTACTGTGTTGCCTTCTGGTTTACCAGGAGGGACGATAGTTTTAGAGCCTTTGTTGGAAACCCGAATGATATGAACCCTGGGTCAATAACTCAGATAGACAAGTAGAGAAGACCGACCAGAGGATAACCAACAATCGGGGATGTTACAGTAAACCACTTTTTCACTTCCTTATTAAATCATTTTCCTCTGCACTTTGACTATCATTCGTGACATTGGCCATGTTGGATTGTAGCTATCATAGCTAGTTTGGATCCCATAGTGTCAACACAACCAAACTACATAATCCAACCTTTCTCCCCATTTATTGAAGAATAGCGCATGAATGAGATGTTATTCCAACCTCAGACTTGTTTATTGGTATCATAGCTCAAACCACTGACTACTATACAATATTATTAGATCTCATAAAATATTTCTACATAGCTTCATTTGTCATATGCAATGATTTCAATGTTTGACACTAGCCTTGTCTCCCTATTTGGTCACTGTATGAGTACCATAGGCACAAGGTCATTCCCATTCCCCCTATTCACCCTTTGACACACTCAATGTGATTGAAAATGACAAAAAACACACCAAATGAACAACATGATCAATGTTTATCTCCTAGAATCCCAGGAATATGGATTAGTAGACATCAAGGACTCATTGCATTATCGTGTCACATAACACGTGCTTGTCCTTCATTGCACCGAACCCCTTGCGCATGACCACCACTATCCAATCTTCAACATGTCATTTATCTACCTTTGATGCTCAAACCAACTAGCAATCACTCGGTGAATAGTTTAATACATGAAGATTCAACATGCTACCTCAAACAACAATTCAACACATCCAACTAAATGGGCGATCAAGTTTAACCAGGTCCATGCATTACCCAATCTACATGATTTCAAGGAACAATAAAACGATAATTTTCGATTGATGTGCACAAGAATGACCTTTAGGGACCAACTCCCTTGATCATTTGATCCATCTTTTCCTTGTATCAATCCATAACAAAGGAAACTATAAAGGCATTCATTCAAAATCATCTAGAGGAGCATGAATTAGGTTATGGAGTAGCATAACACTCTTGGAGTCCCAATAAGTGTACATATGTTAAATTCTTCTTTTCTTTTTCCTTTTTAAATTATAACTTTTGCGAGGTCAAATTTATAAAGTGATCTCTCACATAACTATATACACAAATTTCTTATAATACTTTTATCCTTGCAAAGTTTGTTAGCTCATTTATATACATACAAATAGTAATATGTACATTTTTGCAACCTCTAGTGATCTAGTTTCTCTAATTTATTTGGTCTCTCATGTTATTTACTAAATTTTCCTATACACAAATAACTAACCTTAACACATTAACAATCACAATTAAGCTATTCACTTATTATTGTTATATACATTGGTTTACTAATCCTATCATTATTTATTGCATTATATGAACACACTTATCCTTTATATTTTGACTATTGCAAACAAAAACTCGTCACTACATCCATTCTTAAATTGTTTCTCCAGTTATTAGATTTATCATGTTATTTTTATCTTTGAACAATTTGAGTCCCTTAAATGGGTTGTCACTGTACTATATTTATCATGTTATTTCTCTCGACCACTTTGAGTAACATCTAGGCAAGGGAGCTACAAGGTTTGATGTAAAGCACAATATGCAATTAATGTCTTACTTTTAACTTCAACCGTCTTCACACTTCTCAGATTTGTAAATTTTAAAGTTCGACTCTATATGTATAAGAAAAAGGTCTTCACACTTCTCAGATTTGTAAATTTTTGAGTTCGACTCTATATGTATAAGAAAAAGGGTAAGATAACTAATTAATGTTTGAGATATTTTTCAATTAAGCAATATGAAAAGGATTAAGGTAAAAAGATAACTAATAGATATTTTTCAATTAAGTAATATGAAAAGGATTAAGGTAAATTAATGTTTGAGATATTTTTCAACAAAGTAATATGAAAAGGATTAAGTTAAATTTATAGTTTGTGTATATTTTTTTCAGTTACATATTTGTTTTGATAGAATATTTAGACATGAATAAAGTTCTATTATTATCTAAAAGATAATCACAAAATGTTTTTAGAATTTTTGTCCAATTCTTAATCAACTTGAATTATTAAAATTCAAGATCATTGAATATGACTTTTCTTATCATCAAATTTTAATAACAAAAATAAAATTTACTACAAAGAAATATTTAACAAAATCTAATCTAAAATACACTCAAAATCTAATCTAAAACCTAATCAATAACAATATAGAGGAAATTAAATTGTTGAAATTAACACATCTTGCTGTGAGAATGGAAAAAGCCCTATCACTTTATGTATAATCTCAACCAATTCATTGAACAATAATTAATGAAGAAGTTTAAATCATATAGCAAGTATTTTCTCCTAAGACATCACAAGTTCAAATCTAAAAGAATAGGGTATGTATACCTTTGATCTCTTCCGGAGTGTCTTACCAATTATGCTATCCCATGAGACTCACCTCCCTAGACTTTACCAGTAAAATGGCTAATAACTCTTATACACAATCAAAAAAATCAAATCACAACATTTTTAAACTATATTAATAATTAATAATCATAATTATGCTTGGAAACCATGGAAGTGTAAGCTTCCCCACAATGTAAACAAGCTGGACCAATCTGTTGAATTCTCATCCAAAGGAATGACGTCAACCCATTTATTAAATATAGCGTGTACTTATCTGTTGAATTCTTGTCCTTTAGCGTTCACACTTCTTTCCAAGTGGGATCTCCGTATTCAATATAAAACAAGCTTTCTTCTATTTACAGGAAGCAAAGCTTCTTAAGTCTAAATTTACAGGTGCATTAACAAGTTGAGTGATGCATTATAAGGACTGATATTGGCTCTCGCCTCTAAAATTCATTCATTTATTTTTACAGGACTGCTCCCATGTTGAAATGATCAATGGGATCAATAGAAATATGCACATATGAACCAGCATCAAAAGCACAATGGTATATATATATTTAGTACATCACCAAAGACGAATTACAACTATTGTTGGAGCATCTTCAACCTGCAAACAGCTGGGCAATGTGAAGCAAGTGCCCGTGGAGCTCCAGAGGAGAAGAAAAGAAAGGACTGTGGTCGGTATCCATGCTAAATACCTTATCAGGAGGCCACATCTTGATCATGGCTTCCTGTTTATCCAACAGTAAGACTCTGTCCTGCAAGGTCTTTATATAAACTCTTGGAACCTTCATAAATTCTTCTGAGGTTGCAATAAAATTGGCTGTCTGGAATGCCAGCAATGATGTTGGTCTTATCAGCAGTGAGGCCAGAGCAGCATCCTGTAATTTGAATATACCCACATCAATATTAATGAAAAAAATAGTCACTGCGTTTTAAGTGGCCTCTATAGTCCAATTGGGTTTTGGTGGAAATCACTGGGTGATGATTGAAAACTGCATAAAATCAGATGGGTTATCGTTTTTCAAAAAAAAACACGGGCCTTAATTACCAATGAAACCAGGGAGTTATTTTGTCGTGCTATTCTGATAGATTTTATACCTCTGGTGGGCTGAGTTGATATAGAATTTCTTGTTGCAATTCTCTGCGTATCATTGAGCTTGTTGGGGGATATTCTGATCCAAGACCATGGTAGAATTCAGATTCGTTTGACAGGTCTGGAACTCCCTGCACATATTGAATTGGAAAATTTCATTCCCCGATTAAAAAAAGGAATACACCTGTATATAAAACTGGGTGTAAGCATATGAAACATGTTTGGAGATTTTTAACTGTTAATTTCAGTTTCTACAGAGCAAAAACTGCATATACAGTATTAAAAGTCAGCGTAAATATTTTGTATGCTTAGACCCAGTTTCATACTTCTACAAAATATACAACAAAAACTGCATATAAAAAAACCAAGGTGGGTCCTTAAAATCATCTCCGAAGCTCAGATTACAACATCAAATAGCAATAATTCCTTTGGATTCATAAGGTCAACCTGCTGGATATCTCGGTCGGTACAAAACCCATGAGACAGCATGGTGGCAGCAACATAAACTGCAACAGCAATCTTATGGCCAAATACATGGATTGCATGGCTCAAGCTCAGTCCTCCAGCACTGTGGCCAACCAGCACAACCTATACATCAATCAAACAACAGATAAAATACCAAATAACTTCACAACTTACATGGAAACTGAACTAGCTTTACTGTCACAGGCAATTGAATCCATGGTTATTG
>SNQJ01S0000460.1:769584-805599 GCA_010110895.2 Picea sitchensis
TGGAGGAGATTGGAGATAAACATAAAAGATAGTTGACTTTGGTTATGTTTTGGATTTTAATAATAAGCCGTCTTCGATCTATTTCAAGATTTTAACCAGCCGTCCTTGTTCTATTTCAAAGGTTTTATTTTATTGATGTCCAATAAATTTTGTCTAATTTATTCCTCAAAGATTGGAAGAAGGAGATGTGCTGATGTCATGGCTGGAATGGTTGGTGGTGATGATTTTTCCATGTATTCTGCATTTTCTGTTTTTTTCCTTATGTAGATAGAGATGGATAGTTGTGAGGCTTTAACGTGTCCATATTTTGTTCTCAAATTCTTCCAATAGAAATGACCATTAATTTAAATTTCCAACCTGATAGGAGCTGCACAGAGATTCACCAGTCAAAGCGTAATAAGACCTGACGGCCTGTAATCAAATAAGATTTTCAAATACAAAATGTGTTTAGACACATTAAACTCCTCAAGGCAAAGACTTTTTTTGGGTACTTCCCTGATATTGTGCTCTCCAATTGATCCAATATTTGTACAGATATATTTAAACATAATAATTTGTATTTTGGAAATGTTGTTGAATTTTTTTCTAAGGCTTGTGGGGTAACAGTATGGACGTACTGACAGGAGTTGTCGAGCAATAGCATTGATTTATTTGGTAACTGATGCATGCCAGGTCAGGAGGCTGGACTGGATGAGCTCTGTAAAGCAACAAAGACGGTGAGAAGTGGCAAAGGTTTCATCAAAAGATAAGACAGTTGCTACCATATTCCTTGGCAGCTTTTGCAGCAACTCTTCAAGTTCAACTGTTGCAAAAAGACCTGTTCTCTTGAAGCCTATCATGTCCAGATCAGATTCAATGAATAAAAGTGATGTTCAGAAAGAGTAGCGTGTTGGTAAGTTTCATTTAATGAATTTCCAATCTTGACTTTCTAAATTGAATAATATGATTGAGTAAACTGCCTTATTTTGTGTTCTGGCAGTGCCTCAAGGCTCCACATATTTCTTTGACAATAGATAGACAGGTTGGCTGTATATTTTTTCCAAATTCCCATTATTATACTTGATCCACTAAATGTCAAATGTCATGTTATGGGACGTTACACATTTCTTATTTCTATATTGAGTTGTATAATGCATTATTGAGTGGAAGAATGCATTTGTCTTCCCTGTGTAGTAATTTCCAGAGTTATTATTTTTCCATGATAATTAAAAACAAGTATTGTTTTTTTATAAATATCATATTTGTAAAACATGTGTAAATTTGTTATTTATTTTTTTAAGGTGGAAAAATATATTATAATTATGTTGTTAATCTCAATTATCCGGATAGTTATTAGTGGCTACTATTCATGAATAAGGATTAACTCATCAACATTATTAAAGGAAAACCACTTTTCTTGAACAGTAAGAGGGTGGACTTTCACTCTACCTAGATGGTGTAGGTCTTGGGCTATTACTTGTATCCTTACCTCCGAAGAAGACAAGCTCTTAGCCAATTAGAAACATTTTTAGATCTTCCTCTAAGACCAAAAGCTAGTTTCAACGGTTGATCTTCTTTGACGAGAGGAACGATTTGCTGAGTTTGGGGTCGATCTGATCATAGGGAGGTCGAGTTTTTTGTAGAAAGGTTGAGTTCATATTGGGGCGGATTTATCTTCCCTTGAGGGTTGAACCTCTTCCTATTGGGGCTGATCTGGATTTAGCAGCAGAACGAAATGATTAACATACTGAATATAATAAACACGGAGATATGGAAAACAACACAGATATCTAGTGAACAATATCTTCTATTGAATAAATGAAATAGGTTGAAACTGTAAAACTGCAGAATTGAAACAACTCACTCGAATGGTGGTAGTTATCTCTGAGAAGAGATGTGGCTGCTATGTGCATTCGTCTGAGCAGAATGATTACAATGAGGCTCCAGAGGCATTTTTAATATTACTCATGAATGCCAAAACCTTAGACATCCAAAAATCTAACCCGAAGAGGTGAAACACCAAAATTCATGTGGGCCCCTATGGGTAAGTTGGTAGCTCAACTTCCCAGGGTCATAATTTTTGCATACGACCTCTGTTTTAGGCGCATGATAGCCCGTTAGAAATGTCTTTTAGAGAACTACACATTATGCCATCAAAATATCACTATGTCTACAGTTTGACTGTGGCAAGCCAAAAAAACATTGTTTAGGGCCCCAAAACAGCCATGGAAGTACAGAAAGATGTGTTGACTTGAAAACATCCAAAATAAGCCAGTTGGATTAAGTGGGAGGCTACCAGTCTTCTCTTGGAAGATGTGTAGGAATTCATATCACCCCGGAAGTGTAGAACCCACAATTACAAAGAAGTACAAAAGAACGTGATGAACTAAAAACTATCAAGAGGAGCAAGTTGGAATAGGTGGGTGGCCACCTATATCCACCTAGATCAGGGGCTGATTTCTATGGTTGGGCTGGTCACTTCAGTTCTGGGTAGAGTTTGAGTTGAGAAGGTGTTGATCCATCTTCAAGAGGGTCGAATATTCTATGGACAACAGAGATGTGGAGAAGAGGTCATCATAACAGCCAATTTGTAGAGATTGGGTGATGCTACATCCATATGTATTTCTTCGTATTCCCAGTTAGCATTTCCATCAAATTACCAATGTGGTTCAAAGACAAATTCGTGAGTTGTTAGTCAATAATTGATTGTTAGTAAAGCAGACTTATTGGCTTTGTTTCTCATTGTTATTTTATTGCTTGTTGTTATATACATCTTGTATCAATTGTGTTTGGAAATACTACTAGCTCAACAAACACATAAAAATACAACCAACGGTTATCCTACACAAGATGAAAACAGTAAGGGTTGATTTGATTGGGTAATTGAGGGAGCCTAAATGTGTTTGACATGATCTTTACAACAAAAATAATTCACAGCCAACAGTAAGGGGTTCATACAGTAAATACTTGACATGCCATCCAATTGTTTAACAACATATCTGAGTCAGGCAATCTACATAAACCTACAACAATAGGCAAAACTTTATAACAACAGTGAAGAGGGATTATACAGGGGTAAGAATATGAAGACAAATTAGGAACTTATGGATGAAATTTCACATTACATTCAAGCCAAGAGGGAGCTAGCAATAACTAAACACATGCCTTACTACTTGGAGTATCTAGCATTGGGTGAGGAGATCTGTGCAACTATGTCCTTTCAAGGCTACTACACCATCAAGTATGGAAGTTGGCCATGGGACTTGGATGAGGATTTCTTTAAAGGCACAGGGTAGAATTGAAGAGAAATAAGCATGAAGGACGAGTGGAGGAGCATGCATACATCCATGTTGAGGATGTGTGCATATAGGAAGACCAAAAAACGACCTATGATACACCATTAGAGATAACCGATGAGGTCGATGACACAAGTGTGTTGGATGTGTTAGAAAAACAGGATTGCAAAGCAATAAAATAAAATAAATGCGGAAACAAAACACAGAAGATACACAACACAATAGAGACACAGATATGTGTGGTTCACCTAGTGTGGGATACATCCACTAGAGAAATTTCCAGTTCCTTCCTTTATTATTATCTAGAAAATGAATGGATACAACCTACAACATACCTGTTGTAACTTCCTCTTCTTTCTCTCACAGTCTCCTCTCTTAGATTACAATATCCACTCACTCACACAGCCGCAATACAATTCCCTCATACATAAAAGAGGGTTTCCTTCTAGGGAAAAAATCCCTAACATAACTTCTACAGTCATATCTGCAACCTTATAATGAGCAATCCAGATTGACTACGAAATTACAATATTTTACAAGGAATTTTTTCTCAAAATTTCACTTCAGGGACGTTACCCCCCCTGGACCCCCCTGGTGAGATAAGTGAGGGGGAAATCCCCCCCACACCCTCTCGTCAAGTAATGGGGTCCAAACGCGACTAAAACAAGACCTTTGAATTAGGAAGATAATCAGGATCCAACAATAAAATAAAACAAATGCGGAAACAAAACATAGAAGATACACAACACAATAGAGACACATATATATGTGCTTCACCTAGTGTGGGCTACGTCAACCAGAGAAATTTCTAGGTCCTTCCTTTATTATTTTCCAGCAAATGAAGGGATACAACCTACAACATACCCATTGTAATTTCCTCTTCTTTCTCTCACAGTCTCATCTCTTAGATTACAATATTCACTCACTCACACGGCTGCAATACAATTCCTTCTCTCACTACCCCCATGGACTCCCCTGGCGAGAGAAGTGGGGGGGGGGATCCCCCCACACCCCCTTGTCAGGTAATGGGGTCCAAACGTTGCTGAAACAAGACCTTTGAATTAGGAAGATAATCAGGCTCCACAACCAACAATCTCCCACTTGGAGACTAATCACAACAACTTCACTGTTGTTGTACATGTTGGACTATGATCCACTTTGGACCTAGAAAAATTCTCATCTTCACCTTCATGCTTGAAGACCAACTGAAACTGAGTAGGAAATCAGTTTCTCCCTTGTTACTACCTTTGTTAACATGTTTGCAGGATTCTAGCTAGTATGTATCTTTTCCAACTTCAATTTTCCATCTTCCAAAATGGATAGTATGAAATGTTACCTGATTTGTATATGCTTAGTCTTATAATGGAAGGTTGAGTTGTTTGCAATATGAATGGCACTTTCTCTATCATATTACAACTTGTTATTCCCCTTCTTCTTTCTCAATTCCTCCACAAACCTATGTAACCAAATCATCTCTTTATTAGCCTTTGTAGCAACAACATACTATGCTTTCGTTGTTGAAAGTGAAACAACTTTTTTTAGTTTCGAAATCCAACTTATTGCATTTCCACTTATAGTAAAACCATATTGTGTGGTGCTTCTCCTACTATCTTTATCACCTGCCATAACTGAATAAATATATCCTTGTATAAGTAGAACAATGTTTGAAACTCCAAAACATAATGCATGAGTAGTAGTGCCTCTCAAATACCTGAGAATCCACTTTACTTCCTCCCAATGTTCTTTACCTGGATTGTTCATATACCTGCTCACAACTCCCACTACATGTGCAATATCTAGTTTTGTGCACACCATAACATACATCCAACTGACAACTATTGATGAATAAGGGACCCTGGACCTTCTATCTGCTCATGTGTCTTGGGACACATTTCCTTGGTTAATTTGAAATGGATTTCCAAAGGTGTACTAACTAGTTCTGCATTCTGCATTCTAAACCTCTCCAACACCTTATCTATGTACTCACCCCGAGACAATGTCAATTTGCGATTTTTCTTGTCTCTTGTTATTCTCATACCAAGGATTTTCTTTGCAGCACCCAAATCCTTCATCGCAAATGAATTAGCTAATTTATTTTTTAGCACATTTATATCTTGCATGTTAGACCTTGCAACAAGGATTTCATCTACATACAATAGCAAGATAATATAGCTTCAATTTTCTAGCCTCTTAAAATAAACATGGTGATCAGAATGACATCTACTATGGCATTTTCTATCATAAACCTGTCAAACTTCAAATACTACTGCCTTGGAGATTGCTTTACGCCATACAAGTTATTCTTCAACCAGCATGCCAAATTTTCTTTTCCTTTGACCTCATACCCCTCTGGTTGTTGCATATAAATCTCTTCCTCCAAATCCTCATGGAGAAAAGTTCTTTTTACATCTAATTGTTCAAGATGAAAATCTTATACTTCCACAAGGCTTAAAATAGTCCTAATTGAAGTCATTTTAACAACAAGAGAAAATATTTCATCAAAATATATACCTTTTTTTTGTGCTAACCCCTTTACAACAAGTCTATCTTTGTATCACTTTTTGCCTCCATCTTCCTCCTTCAACCAGTAAACTCATTTATTCTACGATGCTTTTTTTTTTTTTTTCTGCAGGCAACTGAACCAAGTCTCAAGTCTAGTTATTTACCAAGGAATCCATTTCCTCTTTCATGCCTTGCTCTCACTTCTTTTTAGTGTCTATCTGTATTGCCTCTTCATAACTTTATGGTTCACCAGAGTCAATCAACAATAAATAATATAATGAAGGAGAGTATCATTCAGGGGGTCTACTTAACCTGGTAGATATTCTAATAGCACTTGCAGGAGTTTGAGGTGTCTGTTGCTCTTTTTGTTGTACATTTTGATTTTCTGGTACCTTTGGAATTTCATTTTCTTTGATTTCATCAAGCACTTTGTATTATGTTTTTTCTTTTTCACGTTTCTTTCCCTGTAAATGATCTATGTACATGACCTTTTCATTGAATACCACATCTCTACTTCTAATTATTTTATGATTTTCATAATCCCATAAGCAATAACCAAAATAATTAACACTGTATACAATAAAGGTGCACTTCTTGGATTTTGCCTCAAGCTTTGTTCTATTTTCTTTATTAATACGGAAAAATGCTTCACAACCAAATGTCTTCAAAAATGAGTAGTTTAACGTTTTACTTTTCCATGCCTCCTCTGCAATGCCACCATCCAAGGAGTTTGAAGGCTCTCTGTTTATTAAGTAAAAAACATTATCTACAATATCTTCCCAAAACTGTAAGGTAAACCCAACATGCAATCTCATACTCCTTGCACGTTCCATGATCGTCCTATTCATCCTTTCTAACACACCATTTTCTTGTGGTGTTCCTGGAACTGTCTTCTCTCTACGAATCCCATGGTATGAACAGTAATCATCAAACTCCTTGCTGTAATATTCACCTCCATTGTTTGATCTGAGACACTTCAACCTTTTTCATGTCTCATTCTCAACCAAATCTTTCCATTTCTTTAAAGTGTCAAAAACATATGATTTTTGTCGAATGCACTAAACCCAAGTTTTTCTAGTTGCATCATCAATAAAAGTAACATAATAACAAGAGCCACCAAGATATGATACCCGATTTTTTCCCCATACATATGTATGCACAAGATCTAACTTTTCACTCGTATTTTCCTTTCCAACCCTGATAAATCTGACTCTCTTTTGTTGTCCATAAACACAGTATTCACAAAAATCCAAATCTCCTTTTGTGAAGTATTTGCATCCCCTTCTCACTCATGTGTCCAAGCCTATGATTCCATGGTGTTGTATCCACTCCTGTAGAATCTAAAGAGATAGAAGAGTTAGCATTACCATTACATAAATACAATGTACCTACCTTCTCTCCTTTCTCCATTACTAGTGATCCTTTAGTGACCTTCCACACCTTATCTGTAAATGTTGATGTACAACCTTCACTTACCAACTATCCCATTGAAATTAGATTTCTCCCTCAGATCTGGTATATGTTTGATCTCTTTAGGTAACCATTGGTTTCCATTCTTTTGCTTTATTTGTACCTTATTCATTCCAAGAATTTGACATGGTTCATCATCACCCAAATAAACCTTTCCAAAATCACATTGAACATAATTTTCAAAATATTTCCTATGGGGTGTGGCAAGAAATGAATCTCCTGAATATACTACCCAAGACTCAGTAATATTATCTAAATAAAGAATCAAATCATCTTGTAACACATCACCTACTACATTTTCTTCCTTATTTTTATCTTCTTGTCCATCTTTTTGTTTATTTGGATCTCTGCAGTGTTTCTTCAGATATCCTTTATTACCACAATTCCAGCACTCTATCTTTCCTAGTCTTGATTTGGATCTACCCTTCCTAGAATTCCCATGGTTTCTTGGACTCTTTCCTCTTTCACTTTGTATTCCCCTATTCTCCACGGTCAATGCATTACTTGATGTCTCACCTGTGTTTTTCCATCGCATTTCCTCGCTAAGGATAACACCAACAACATCATCAAATTTCAAAGTGTTTGAACTAGAGACAGAGTTACTTACAACCATGACCAAGTTGTTCCAAATTTATAACAATGATCATTATAATATCCCTAACATTATCTTCAAAGCCCACTTTTACATAAATTAGCTAATTAGTAACTATATTGAATTCATTTAAATGATCAACAACAGACCCATCTTCTGACATCTTCATATTAAATAATCGCTTCATTAGAAATACCTTGTTGGAAGCTGATGGTTTTTCATATAGTTTATCCAATGCGTTCATCATATCCTTCGTTGTATTTTCTTTCGAAATATTGAAAGCCACTGACGCTGCTAGGCACAACCATATCGTTCCTAGTTCCTTTCTGTCAAGAATCTCTCATTCTTCATCCTTCATACTCACCAGTTATTTTGTTTTTTCATCCAATGATAGGTAAAGATCCTTTTGATATAAATAATCTTCCATTTGTATCTTCCATAACTAATAGTTTTGTCCATTAAATTTATCAACCTTAAACTTTCCATCTTCCACCATTGCTCCCACTTGAACCAGGAACCCTCTTTTTATGTGAGTTACCTTTTGCTCTGATACCAGTTGTTAGAAAAATAGGATCAGAGAGAAATAAAATAAAATAAATGCGGAAATAAAACACATAAGATACACAAAACAATAGTCAAACATAGATATACGTGGTTCACCCAGTGTGGTCTACGTCCACCAGAGAAATTTCCAAGTCCTTCCTTTATTATTATCTAGCAAATGAAGGGATACAACCTGCAACATACTCGTTGTAACTTCCTCTTTTTTCTCTCATAGTCTCGTCTCTCAGAATACAATATTCACTCACTCACATAGCCACAATACAATTCCCTCATACATAAAAGAGGGTTTCCTTCTAGGGAAAATATCCATAATATAACTTCTACTGTCAGATCTGCGACCTTATAATGAACGGTCCAGATTGACTATGAAATTACAATATTTTACAAGGCAATTTTTTCCAAAAAATATCTTCAGGTCATTGCCCCCGAANGGGGCTCCAAAATTTCTCTCCCCCACCCCCCTCCACTTGGACCCCCCTGGCGAGAGAAGTGGGGGGGAAATCCCCCACACACCCTCAATCAAGTAATGGGGTCCAAACGCGGTTGAAACAAGACCTATGAATCAAGAAGATAATCAAGCTCCACAACCAACATGATGGGTGTACCTATGTTTTCAAATCAACAAAAGATGAGCATGACACATCTTGTCCTACTTATGATGAATATGAGGAAATTTTCTAATCAACTGATGTTAAGGATCCAACATATTTCCTTTTGTATGATTCTTATGATGAGGGTGGTTCAAGCATGATAGCACCATATCCCATTTATGATGCCTATAATGATGAGGGCTTGATTGTACCTCAGTATGATGATGAAATTGAACAAAAACCCTTAGCATTGCAAGATTTGGAGGATCAATTATTGTTCATGGAGGAGCATATTGTACAAGTATTGACAAGTGAAGATGGCGCTCATAGATTCATTGAATATATTCTATGGAAAACTCATATGGAGGAGAGACAAAAAGGAGTTGCAGATGGAGTCACTAGTATTCAATTGCACATCATCAAAGAAGCATTGGAAAGAATGAAATCAAATTACTTGTAGTGGTTCATGGATAGGTACCTTTCTCTCAAGATCGTTGAAGACAAGGAAAGGGAGATTGAGGATCTTCGTTACCAGTTTAGTTTGACACACTCTATAGCGAATACTTTATCATCTTTGGAAGTTGTGACACATGAGGGTGTGAGCGACATTCATGTTTTGAGGGAGGATCCTATTGGGACGATTTCACACGAGGAGAAGTCAGAGTTGCAGGTGCTTGAGGAGAGGTATGACATAGAGTGTTTTGACCATGCTCTTGTTTTACATTGGGGGGATCATGGGCCATTTCTTTTGGAGAGCCCAATAAAGGATTAAAGATTAGCTATGGAGGAGATAATTGAGCACATTCCTTGTGGGCTAGCTCACAAGGAAGTGTATGTATCCATGGATTGGGTGGATAGGTATGTGACAGACATGGGCATGCTCTAGGATACAGGTTTAGGTGACATCAGTAGAGTGATGGATATAGTAGCCCCTACAGGATAAAGGATTGTACCGAAAAATTCAATGATAGCTAGCAATATGTAGGGATATTCATTGGCACGTGGTAGTGCACAATGGAGTTGTGGGGTGTTTCCAGAAGGGAGACCTCCTGACAAAGTCCTTAGGCATACCATTGAGTTGAGGTTTCCCAGGATCGGTGAGTGAATGGGTGAGCCTCCGAGAACATCATATTCCTCTAGGATTTATAGTCATCTAGGATATCATCATATGAGGGCCAAGGAGTAGGATATTCACAGGTCTACTCCTAAAATTCATTATGATTCCTTGGCCACACCCTTTGGGTTGACCAACACTCTATTCAATTTCCAGTCTTTCAGGAAGTGGCAGAGGCATCTATTACTAATATGTGATGCCCCCATTATATACAACATGATATGGGAGGTTCACCTAATTCAGTTGGGTGAGACAGGTGAGATTATGGCCATGATCGAGTTCTTTCATTTGACTTTGGTGGTCAGTGCGAAAGAGGATATCCATGATCTATTGGATCGGTTCATTGAGGATTCAACAACATTCATTGGGAGTGGTGACCTTCCAATTTGGTGGTGGGATCCTGGCATTCATCTGAGTAATGGATTTCTTTAGATGAGGATGGTGACCGACAAAGTTGCGACAATGATTGGTCTGCATCGTTGTGGGGATGTTGTGAGACGCATTTTGGAGTCCTTTTCTACATGGAAAGATATTTTTTCCCTCGTGATACCCATGATTGAGTATATCCATGGGTTGGTAGGTTTTGAATTCACTAAGGTGCCTCGGTTGAGTATGATTCATGATAGTGGGAACTTGGGTACTGTAGTGTTTCTGGAGTTTACTCTTGGGATACTTAGGAATGGTTGCTTGGTGGAGTGGTATTTTGAGAAGTTGATTGAGTTTACACAACTCATGATTGTATGGCTTACCAAGGGAAGTCAAGTGGATTTTGGTATTAGCCCCTTGCAAATCAGTGTTATGAGTAGAGAATTTTTCACATCATCTAGTCAGAACTGAGAGAGATTCACATGGAGGGGCTTCGCAAACGATGTAGGGGAATATATGGGGGAGTTTATGACTTGTCAGCAGAGTAGGTTGGGGCACACTCATCCCACACGATTGATGCAGTCTTTGGCCATTTCTAGGAAAGAGTGGAAGAGAATGTTGACAGATTGCATCACAGGTATATCGATGGTACAGTTGGAAAATAGTATGTATGCAGTGATTGACCAGTTAACACACTTCCTGGTTATCTCTTTGGAATATGGGGTAGTGCAAGTGACAAAGCTATCTAGTAGAGAGATGTTTAGAGTCCATGAGCATCCCAGATTCATTTCTAGTGATCATGATAGACTTCTTTTTCTGATATTCGAGATCGATTATAGTAGTGTATTTTCATGTTGTGACTTCACCTAGATACCTATGTAGGATACTATTTATAGTAGTAGGTTCATCCCTTACAATTATTTCATCTTGGAGTTCCAGGAGAGGATCATGTAGACTGGGAATGACCATCAGACGATTATGATTAGAGTGGTAGAGTGGTGGTTCCTTTTGGAGATTATCTTGGGACCTTGGGATTTCAATATTAGACATTTCAGCAGCTGACACAAAGGCGATAGCCAGATTTTTCTTTCATGAGCTTGCTTCCCTAGTAGAAAAGTTCTTTGAGGGGTTGATTGAGTTGTTGCAGTATCAAGTTTCTCTACTTATCGACAGTATTTAGGAGGCCTCTTATGTTAGTACTTTGTCAGACCACGTGGATGCTTCACATCCTCCAAGTGGGTTTGGGACCCTGGTATCATTTTCAGTTTCATCCCGGTTCAGTTGATGGAGCGCCAAGTTGTGATGGCATTGCCTGAGGGCAAGCAATCTTTGGGAAGGGAGGACTGTAATGTCCCCATTTTTGGGTTCCCTTATTATGTAGTTGGAAATGAGTTCCAAGGTTTTTTAGTGAAGGAAAAGGGCATCAGGGGGGTTATTTGATGTCACTTAGCTAGGAGGTGTTATAATTTTAAAGTGGCATTTAAGTGAAAAGGTAATAAAGTCACTTTTAGATTAATAGTTTGTTAAACATAAGTAAAAGTGAATTTTAATCTTTAAGTGAAAATTAAAAAGGGGAATAAGGGTCATGTGGATTAAGTCAAAGGGGGAAGTTATAGAAGGGGCAAAAAAGAATAATTAAAGGAGGGGTAGCACTTCACTTTCTCATTATGTTTTGAATTGATCTCTTTGGAGTGTTCTTATGAGCTAAGGTTTTTGTTAGGGTTTTGGAAAAACTGTTCCATTAGAGATTGATTTCAATGGTGTAGCATCCACCCTAGCTAGACAAGGAGGAGGATCCATTCGAGATCTTCAATTGGAGCTTCATTTCATGTTTTTTCTTTAATTTAGAGGTGTAGAAACTTGCTTAGGAGGCTTGTGGGTATTTTTGGAGGTGACCGTGGCATATTCTAGGTTTTTGGCTTGCATATTGTGTGTTATCATTGATGTATTTATAGCTACTATAACATCCATTAGAGATTTTTCATTGTGGTGTTCATATCTACACTCATAATAAAATACTCCATGATTCTCTTCTATTCCATGTATATCTAGATTTCCTGCAATATATTTGACGAAATTTCTTTTAATAGAATTAATGCAAAGTATTTGTTGAAAAATGACAACCGTGAACAACAAAATTGCATAGAAGATTATAATATCCTAGCCTAGCTCAACTAGGGATATTACACGATGCATCTAGTGTGCTTTTCAAATTCACCAAAAGTATCTTCAGGAAGAGTCTTGGAAGGTGAGTTTATCCTGATTGACTCTATCATGTTGTTGGCTTCCATAGTGGAAACTAAAGGGGCTTGCTTGGTCTCTTGTACATATCCAAATCCTAGTACAGTTGGAATATTTATTGGTCTCTTGGATTGTCGAATCCTAGTATATTTGAGAAATCACTTCTATGAACCTCTCCTCTTGCCAATTATCCATATGAGTGAATTTCTCCCCAAATTACAAGAGATACAATTTTCTCATGTCTAATTCTACTCTTGTGGTTGTGAAAGAGTCCTAGCATTTGGATCCTATCTAAACCAAAAAAAATTGAATTAAATCAATAACAACGTAAGGAAATATCATGGCAATATTAACACATGACAGTCATGATCGCATGTTGCATACATGTAAATAATATCCTTTCACATGTGTCATCAATTCGGGGTTAAACACAATTGACTTGATTTCATAATAATTAATCATAACTACAAGGTATAAGTTGGGTTTAATTAAGGGCACAAAATGTGGGGCATTACACAATCTCTATATTTTTCTATATTTTACTCACTCATTTGGTTACAAGATTTCTTATTATAATATTTGTGCAAGAAAAACTTCAAAACCAAGCATATGGGGCCATCAATATAATTGTTTCTTTAGATCAGTAACATAATTCGATGTTATATAGAAATTGAAAATTATGATGCTTTAATTAGTTTTCTAATTTTTCGATAATTGTAGTAACTTCACATTTAATCAATTGCAATTCATATTTTTTTTGTAAAATTGTATGTAGGTAGGGGTATAAACACATGTTTTGTATAGAATGAGTCATGATATGATTTGTGTCAATTAACTTATGACTATTTTGATTCATCGACACAGATCATGTGTTAATGAATTAGTTCATGCTCTCTATATTCCATTTTCAATGTGTAAATATCATGACTACATATCCAAAAATAAAGAATTCAATGCAAGATATCCACAATTAGACTCAAGAAATTATTCAAGAGAAGCTCGACTTGGGAAGACTCCAACTTGAAATGGCTTGTTTGAATATTTATTAGTTTCAATGAAAAATACAAATTACAAAGGGCTTAACTAGAGCTTCTATTCCTATGTAAAAACTCAATGACTACAAGGGTGAATACCTCATCTATTATCCTTTGGTCTACTCCATGAACAAACAATTATTTGTGCCGGTCTCCTTAAATCTCTCCATATCTTCAATTATCCTTTGCAATTTTGGGTGCTTTAATTGATTAGTGGACAGTAGTTTTCCCTTGATATAAAAATATTCAAAAAAATTACTTGTAAAGGTGCTAATAACCAACTAACTAAAGAACCCTTCACTATTCATTTGTTGGTACTCTATTTATCTTCTTCCTTTCGAAAGGTGAAATAAACCACAATAATTGGTGACGGGAGTTCATGAGGCTCTAAATATACCTAGCCAAGTGGAGTTGACATGGACATTATGATGTTCTTTGTAATCTAGGTGTCTCTTGTTCATGAGAAGTTCCATCCATGTGACTAAGAAAACTATGGTTCCTTCATGCATTCAAGATTCCTAGTTGATTGAGCTGTGACAACACCCTTTTTTGGTTTCTTGAGTGGACTATATGTTCGTGTTTACTAAGAAATCCAATAATTGTGAGTGCCCAAATATCATGCCACCAAATTTGAGTGTGCATATCATCGATCAAGAGGGTGATAAAGAGATGCACATGGGATGGACTAACACCTTCTTCAAACACTCTTGTCTCATAACCTCCTCCCTGCCATTACCAAATCTCTCACTAATCCTCATGAATCCAATTGAATCTCAACTTGTAGTCTATTTCCCACATAACATTATGGTCAATATTACCTTCCACCTCTCTTTTGTTGATCAAGGATCTACAAGTCACCTATGATCTCATGGGTTGGACACACTAGTATTTGACTCTAATGGGAAGATATTTCAGTATGCGAAGGCATTTCAATTTTGTCTATGAAATAATTAAATTAATAATATTTACAGATAATGTAGGTGTGGCAATGGGTTCAATATAGACCCATTTAATACCAACCTTTGTGATTGGTAAGAGGGCTATGGAGAATTTTGGAGAACATGACCCAATGGGAAAGGCTAGACAGCTAGATGAAGAGGCTCTGTCATACATTTTCCTCACATCAAATGATGCATGTTACTTCACTGAAGAATTTCTTCATCTCAATGGTAATCCTTATGCATCTTGTTATCGCACAAACTGTCACTTCGGAAAAGACAACCACAAGTGTCACTAGTGTGACACAACTGGTAGTAAGAACCATTGTCACCTTAGCAATTACTCCCCTCTTTTTAGTGATGAATGATTTCACCACAAGGGAGGCTTCCCAAGTGACCTCAAGGGAAAAGAGAATGAAGATCAATGGTTTTTTGAAGATCCATATTTTGCTCATTAGATGAAGAGGTATAGGGCTTGAAGGTAAGTGCCTTGGGAGAAGATATGAGATGAGGTTGAAAAATACCTACAAAACCAATGTTATAAAATCTATCCCAAGATCCAATATCATGTAAAGTAGCCCCGTAACACTAGGGAAAACAAAAAGAAATCTTGTTGTCCCAAAAATAGCAGCAAACTGTAGATTATATGAGCAAGAAAAAGTGATAACAACTGTAAGAAATTACTGTCAAAATCACCAATAAATGATAGATAATGAAAGCTTGTGAAAAGTAGACAACATTTCAATGTTTAAACCACAACTTTGACGGTTGAAATGGGTTGTAAGTAAGTCTTATCAGGAAAATATAATCGGCCCTAGATGGTTGTAGAAAACATTTGTTACAACAACAAGAATTCACCATATAAATCAGAAAATAAGAATTTTCTTTGATTAGTAGATCACTTTTCAATGGTCAAGCACAAAATTATGAGGTAAATTAGTTTGTAAACAAGAGGGAGAGAAAGATATTTTTTCATCCCTAATGGTTGTAACTTAAAATTTATTACAATAGTAGGAAAACCTTCAAGAATGGTTGTAACTTAAAATTTATTACAATAGTAAGAAAATCTTCAAGAACTCAATACTTATTAGCGTGAAATGATATATTAGAGCATGACCAATTCATCAAAAACTCAAACGATTTCAAGGGAGCATTAATCATGTTTTCCAATGCACTAGTACCTTATCTATTGGGCAATGGAGTCGCAACATTAATAAGTAAGTTAGGATGGAAAAGGAAAAGAGACTTGAACCTTGAACCCAAACCCTTATCAGCCCAAGTTGTCACCTTTTCCAAGTCACCTAGCTCAACACATTAATGGGAAACTAGTTTTTAGTCCCTAGGGGGATAGACCGTCCTAACCCCTAGTTTTAAAACCCTAGCCAAGAATGTTTCCAAGGAAATATGCTTTCCTAACCCTTAAATCCACCCTTGCACTACTTCTCTTCAACTAGAAAATTAGCTTCAAGGACGTGATAGACACTCCTAACCCTCCTAGAATTTCTCCAAGCAAGATAATCAAAGCCAATTGAAAAAAAATATCCTTAAACTCAAGCAAACCTGCAAATATCATTCACCAAGAGGAATCCTATATCACAAACCAATCCTCAAAAGAGAGCGAATCACATCCTAACAAGATCGCCTGAGAAAGAAATCCCCAATAGACAAATCACACTAATCCATTTGCACAAGAAAAGAGGGATGAAATCATTTTTGAGAGAGAGAGAGATAAGTCTCAAGTTATGAATATGCTTATGAAGTGAGGCTTGCCTCTATTTATAGAGGAAAGCCAAGCTCAATTTAATTCAAATTTACAATTAGATCCACTAAATTCCAAAATAATGTTGTTACATTGACTTTAACCAAAACGATTTGACTTTTGTCCACATATGCTAAATAATGACCAAAAATGACAAAATAAAAGTGAAATAAGACTCCAATGTCATCTTCAAGGGTGGTCGTTGGGTGAGATGTCCTCCAAAGGCTAGTATGTCATCTCCTCATGGTTCCACATCATCCCACTAGACCAAAAAATGTGGGGTAAATATCCCATAACTCCACCAAGTGCAAAAAACATGTCAAATCGAGCTCTTTAAGCTTGACGTCATGCTTCTAAAGTGAAATGTTCTATCATGAGAGGGTGATTTCATGCAATATTCATCATCCTAGACCTATTTCATGGGCCAATGACATCACCAAGTGTGCAATGTTCATCATCTCTATCCTCTCTTTTGCGGGGCTCAACGTCAAACTTGTGGGATTTTACATCAATATGAAGGTCCAAGTGACTTAGTATCTCCATGAAAGTTGTCACTAAGAAAGATCCTACAAAGATAAACAAGGTATGCCCTCCAAGGGTTCACAAGTCATATGAATCATGCCAAGTAAATCAATCTTAATACAAGAGCCACATAAACAAGCAAATCATATTCCACCTTTCAAATTAAACATATGCTTAAAGAATTTATGAAATTTACCAAATTTATATATGGGAGGGTTATTAGAGATTCCTATCAAGTAGGGAAATTCCCCAAGAAGAGGAGTGTTTTGATCTAGAATGGATCTAGGAACCAAAATGGGTCTAGCAAGGAATAAAAATCAAAGTTCTTAGAATGGATTCAAAATGAACATGTGCGTAGGCCTCGTCAATACAAACCCAACGCAACTTGAATGAGCTCAAACAGACATATGTGAAAGATATCGTGGTCTGTTCTCTTCAAACAGGCCAAAAAAATGTTGACTGTATAGTTTGTACAGTTCGTACAGTGCTGAAGTGGAAGATGATTGTACAGGCCGTGCAGTCGTACAGATGATGTGGCAGGGTGCGTTGGCATGTTGACGTGGGTAGGTGCAGATGTGGATGAGTCAGATTGTGACACATGTCACCACTACAAGGGTGACACATGGCATGGGCTAATGTGGTAGGTACAGTTGGCACGCTGACAGGGTAGACATGTGGCAGACATGGATGAATCATGTTTGGGCATGTAGCATCTTTGTGGGTGAATAGCATGGTGCCACGTGGCCCAGTCTTGGGTTGTCACGTGGCCCCCCTCCATTGGTCATTTTGTTTTGGAAAAAGTTTGTGATGCAAGGGGAGTCGAACCCATGACCTCCGGTTCGGATGACGAACGGTTTGGCAGGGGCCAGGCTACTAGCCTGCCCACAAGTTTTACTTACCATAGTAATACGTTTAAAATTATTTAAATTGAAATATGTTGTAATGTGGGTGGAATTAAAGGGTTGGGTCCTAGCCCCATCCCTGATGCAAACCATGCCATATGTCTATACCAATATGACCCTGCACTTCTTACTATTCAGCACGAATATTTGGAGTTATCCCTGATCCCATATATACGCCATATGACCCTATCATATGTCCATGCTCCGTAATTGTTGGCGTGGGAAGTGGATATGGGTGTAGCCCCCGGTTTCGACACTATTCCATGTGACCGTTGATATACATTGGAGCAGATATATGGGGATAGAGCCCGGTCGGTTGGGCTAGCCTGCCGACCAAGGCACGTATCCAGGGGCTGCAAGGTATGGTTGGCGCGTGGAGGTATAGAGCTTGGCGACATGGGTCATAGCATAGGACCAGGGGCCTATTCCGAAGGGGGGCTACAGAACTAGCACAAGCGCAAGGCCACATGGAGGGCGCCCATATGAACAGGGTCCCACGTGAAGGGGTTTGCACCCTATTATTTTCAAATAGTGGGTTTTTAAACTATACTATAATATTTTAATGGATTTTTCAGCCAGTTTTGGGAGATTTAATCCATTGTTGGAGGATCTTGGGCCATTTTTGAGGCCAGATCTTGGGGGGAAGTTGGGATTTTGTTACCCACTTCAAGCCTATATAAACCAAAGGTTATTGGCAACCTAAAGGGGAGGTTCAAAACAATAAAATGTTGAATAATTGTTGAGGAAAATCCCTTTTTATGCTGGGAATCTATTGAGGAGAGCACCTTTGCGGGCCATTTCTGGGAGCTCTGTTCATTCGTTTTTAGTGCCGTCGGTTTTGTTAGGTTCTTGAGATCTGGTAGAACAAAACCAAATCAGTTTGTAATATTTTTGGCACTGTTATGATGTACTTTTGAAGATTTGAATAGAAATAAGAAAGCCTCACCCACTGAGACAAAGGCTCGGAGACGTAGGCGAGATTGCCAAACTCTATTAACAATCTTGTTTTTATGTTTTGTTTTTTATTCATGCTTATTTCCAGATATGTATATTGCTTTATGGCTTCCATGTTTCATCATTAATTCTTCCTCTTTCATAATTTTTTCATAATTGGTTAATAAACTCATGTTTTAAACTCAACCATTGTCTTTAAAATATCTTTTCGGATCAAGTGGTATCAGAGCTAGTTGACGGTTGGTTTTTGAGTTTGCATGATGACCAGGGAAAATATGAATCATGGTGAAGGTGAGCTTGTTGAAGACAATTCTGATATTGGATCGAGAAAGAGAAATTCTCAAAGTGAGAAGATGGCATTGGAAGAGGCACTTTCTCATGATGAGAAAGAGTTTCGAAAAACTTTCTTCTCCATGTCGAAGATGATGAAGGTTCTATATGAGGATTACTTGGAATGGAAGAGACCAGTTCTAGGTGAATCTTCAAAGGTAGAAAATGAAGAAGGAGAGGATCCTCCTCAAACTCCTCCTTCACCTCCTTCTTCTCTATCAACTTCTTCTTCTTCTTCAAGTTCAAGTTCCAAATCCACTGCAAGAAAACATTCCCATAAACATAAGAATGAAATGCCTTTACTTGACCTTGATGTGAAATTTGAATTACCTATGTATGATGGTGAGGTCAATGCAAAGAGGCTTGATAATTGGGTCATACAGATGGAGGTTTATTGTAGTGTGCAACAAATCAAGGATGAGGCAACTCAAATCAAATTGGCACCGCTTAGACTTGCAGGCACAACACTCATTTGGTGGCAAAGCAAGTTGCAAAAGGGCACGCAACAAGTGGGTAATGTATTTCCATCATGGCAAGTTTTTGTTTCTGGACTTAGAATTTTTTTTTATCCTTTGGGTTATAAAGAGCAAGCCTTAATTGAATGGAAAGCTCTTAAACTAAGAAAGGGACAAATAGTGCAAGACTACACAGATGAATTTCGTAAGATGGCATTGATGTTAGATATTCCTTTACATACCCAAGAAACTCTTATGAAGTATATAAGAGGTTTACCTGCACATATTTGAAACATTGTATTTATGTTTGGACCTACTAATATTGAAGAGGTTTGTGTTCAAGCAACATACATTGAGGCAGGGAAAGGAGTTGGTGTATCAGGGGAATCATCTTCCAAGAAAGAGGACAAAAGGAAGTGGAATGGTAAGAAGGAAAATTCAGCAGCAAGAAAGGAAGAAAATCCCTCTTGCAAGCATTGCAAGAAAGAAGGGCATGATGAGGACCATTGTTGGCAATTGCATCCCAAGAAGAGACCGAAGTGGTTCAAAGAAAGGAAAGGGAGGCAAATAGTTGTAGCAATAACACGACCAATAGACTTGCGATCGGATTTGGGTGATGAATCTAAAATCTCAGTGGTTGGTTTAGCAGGTAAAATTGGTGATGGATTTGATTCTAGAAGGGAATTGTTTCATGTAAGGGTTGTAATGAGGCATACTAAGGTCGACACATTGATAGATAGTGGATATCAATCTAACTTAATTTCAGAGGAATTGGTTAAACAATTGGGATTAAACACTCAGATGCATCATAAGACTTACTCACTTAAATGGATAAGCAACAATCATAAATTGCACATAACAAAGCAATGTACATTAAAGTTTGCAATTTCATCTAAGTTCATGGATGAGGTAACATGTGATGTGGTACCACTCAATGAATGTGGAATGATATTATGCAGTCCTTATTTGTATGATCGCAAAGAAATATTCTACAGGGAAAGAATGCAAAGAATATGTTGTACATGCTCATCATTTTAAAGCAAATAAATCTCTTCAAACAATGGAACAATTAAGAAAGGCATCTCAAGCAAGAAACACACCTATAATTGTTTCAAATCAAGTAATTGATCTTAAGAAAGAACATGAGATGATTGCAGAATGGAACATCAATCACACTTTGCTTCAAGATAAGATAATGTCGTGCAAGTACTACAAACATATTAGCTCATTTGTAGTCATATTTCTAATGTTATCATTAGTAATGGTGTCAACATGGATGATGGTGGCTTCAGTAATATGTGACAGAGTACAAATGGATAACAATATGTTGTCAGTTATCATGGTTGTTTTACAGTTGATCTTGATGCGATAGGTGCACATGATAGAGTTTAAAGACAGAGAACAAGTGGGGTGGTCTATCCTGCACTTTATGACTAGTTAGTATCCTTTTGGAGGACCAAAAGGTCTTTAGTGGGGAGGTGTGATCTAGAATGGATCCAGGAACCAAAATGGGTCCAAGAAGGCCTAAAAATAAAATGGACCGGAATGTCTTCAAAATGGATTTGTACGTAGGCCTCATTGATATGAACCCAACACAACTTGAACGGGCTCAAACGGACGTCATATGCGAAAGATATCATGGTTTGTTCGTTTCGTCAAACATGCAAAAAAAATGTTGACTGTACAACTTGTATAGTCCATACAATGTTGACATGGCTGCTGACTATACAACCCCTACAGTCCATACAGTGCTGATGTGGAAGATGATTGTACAAGCCATATGACCGTACATATGATGTGGCAGGGTGCATTGGCATGCTGACATGGACAAGTGTTGACGTGGGCAGGTGTAGATGTGGATGAGTCAGATTGTGACATGTGGAACCACTGCAAGGGTGACACATGGCACAAGATGACGTGGAAGGTACAGTTGGTACGTTGACAGGGCAGGCATATGGAAGACATGGATGTATCATGTTTGGGCACGTGGTATCTTTGTGGACGAATAGCATGGTGCCACGTGGCCCAATCTTAGGATTCGACGTGGCACCCCTCCATTGGTCGTTTCATTTTCGAAAAAGTTTGTGACACAAGGGGAGTCAAACCCATGACCTCAGGTCCAGGTGACGAGTGGTTTGGTAGGGTTCGGGCTACCAGCCAGCCCACAAGTGTTACTTACCATAGTAATACATTTAAAATTATTTAAATTGAAATATGTTGTAATATGGGCAAAATTAAAGGGTTGGGGCCTAGCCCTAGCCCTAACGCAAACCATGCCATATGTCTATACCAATATAACCCTACACTTCTTACCATTCGGTGTGAATATTTGGAGTTAGTCCCGATCCTGTATATACGACATATGACTCTGTCATTGTCCATGCTCCATAATTGTTGGCACGGTTAGTGGATATGGGTGTAGCCCCCCATTTCAACACTATTCCATGTGACTGTTGATATACATTAGAGCGGATATATGGGGATAGCGCTCGGTCAACCGAGCTAGCCTTCCGAACAAGGTGCGTATCTAGGGGCTATGACCAGGGGCTGCAAGGTATGGTTGGTGCATGAAGGTATAGAGCTTGGCCACATGGGTCATAGCACAGAACCAGGGGCCTATTTCGGAGGGGGGCTAGCGAACCAACACCAGCGCAGGGCCACATGGAGGGAATCCATATGACCAGGGGCCTACGTGAAGGGGGATGCACCCTATTATTTGCAAATAGTGGGTTTTTAAACTATACTATAAGATTTTAATGGATTTTTCAACCAGTTTTGGGAGATTTAATCCATTTTTGGAGGATCTTGGGCCCTTTTTGAGGCCAGATATTGGGGTGAAGTTGGGAGTTTGTTACCCAATTCAAGCCTATATAAACTAGAGGTTATTGGCAGCCTAAAGGGGAGGTTCAGAACAGGAAAATGATGAAGAATTGTTGAGCAAAATCCATTTTTATGCAAGGAAGCTATTGAGGAGAGCACCTTTGTGGGCCATTTCTGGGAGCTCCATTCATCTGTTTTCAATGCTGTCAGTTTTGTTGGGTTCTTGAGAGCTGGTAGAACACAACCAGATAAGTTTGTAATCCTTTCTGCACTGTTATGATGTACTTTTTAATATTTGAATAGAATTAATAAATCCTCATCCACTGAGACAAAGGCCTGGAGACGTAGGCAATATTACCGAACTCTGTTAACAATCTTGTTGTTATGGTTTGTTGTTTCTTCATGCTTATTTCTAGATCTGTATATTGCTTTATGGCTGCCATGTTTCATCATTAATTCTTCCTCTTTCATAAGTTTTTCCTAATTGGTTAATAAACTCATGTTTTAAACTCAACCATTGTCTTTAAAAGATCTTTTCAGATCATGTTTCCTGGGTGAGCCCTCTCTAGACCATGTAATGAATGTGAGGTAGATGGAGGAGAAAATTTTGGGCACGGGGCCATTAACATGAAATGGTCTCATATGGTCTCATTTCCATGGGCGCCTTTGTGGAGGGTGCACTACATCCTTGAGTTACCTTTCATTTGGGGCGTAACCTTTTTCCAAGCCCTATAATTTCCTTTTTCTTTATTTTCTTTAGATAATTCTCAAGTACCATTAACAAGGTTTCTTTATTTTATGCATTAAATGAGTTTCCTTTCAATCAGGATACTTATAAGTCCTTTTCAAATAGGTGAGGTGTTTATTTACACTAAGGACTAGGAAGGGCACCTAGAAAGATAGAGCTCAAGTTTGGGACTATGGATTTTTTGTCCTTTTGTATCCTTGCCAGGTCATTTTGATCATGGATGCTCTTTATTTTTATTTATTTATTGATGCTAGCTGAAACAATCTATGGGCCTTTAGCCCCTCTTCCCATAAGGGAATGAGGTACAATACCCTTTTTGGGGTACATGTAACCTAAAGACCCAAAATATGAGGAAACAGAGGGAATGAAGATGGAAAGTGATAAAATATTATTGGGAATGGTACGATGGACCATCAATAAAAACCCCTAGTAGCACCCCTTTTCCCAGGGGTGGTGAACTTACTAGAAACCCTAGGATAACCACCAAGGTGAAAAATGGTAAAAATCATAACTTCTGAGTAAACGTTTCACAATAAAAAAGAACCCTCTGAATCTTATCTAAATTCCCCAAATATTAAAATGATACTCACCATGATAATTGACTATTTACCTCATGAAGCAAGACTCGTCACCCTCTGTGGACCAAGCTGGTGTGGTGGGTGTTTCTTTGTTGTTGATGATGATGGTGAAGCGTGGTAAAGAAGAGGGGCTCTGTGGGTTGTGTTTTCCATCCATCTCTCGGCACTCCATGTCCGCTACAAGCATGACTTAAGACATCATCTCCTTAGTTACCCCTAGGCTAGGGGGGTAACATATCTTATCTATGATTTTATCTCTCCATATAAAATGTTGTTTCATGAATATGATTGAATCCATTTTATGTAATTGTAGGAAGACATATCCTATTTATTTTTGTCCATGAGATTGATCTTACCATTGTCTTGCCATGGTTTTTATAGTAATTTTTATTGGTTATAGGTTTCTATAGTGTGAATGCATGAGTGTTTGTCCAGGAACAAAGTAGTGGATATAATGCTCATAAATGTTTTTGTTCAAATATGTAATTAATGAGTCAATCAGATCACATTTGAATTTGTACCTAATTTTTAATTAATATAGTTTTGTTTTCTCCGAATATGGAAAACATTTAGTTCTAACATTTCTTTGTTCATGCTCCTCCAATGTTGTTTTCACTACTTAACTAATTCTAAGACAACCAAAAATATAAGTATTGGAAGGAAAGAGTAATGTTGTACACACATGTGATATTTTGGGCACATCAACACCTAGAGAGAGCTTGGTCATTCCCTACAAGATGGAAAGAACATGTATCTAGTTTAATTATGATTTTAGTTGTGGAATACTAGTAAAATAATGTTGCACATATTGTCTTTATCCATGGATATCAGGTGTTGGATAATTTATCTCCCATGTTTGAGTAACCATCAAAAGATAAATTTTCTATTGGGAGGCATATAATCCTGTAGACAAGTTTCCTTTGGTTGTCATAATATTGCAATGTAGGAAAATAGTGTTCTTATAGATCCAAAAATTTGAACAATTTTTCAACAATATAGATTGATTTAGACTTAAGAAAAAACCCTGAGGGCATTGTTCCACCATGCACGAAACTTGGATCATGGTAGAACTCTACACATGGTTGAAATTTGTATTGGATTCTCGTGAGATTTGTGTCCAGAAAAGGTCATTTTTCTACAATATTAGCTAACTTTGTATGTTATTTAATAGTCAAGTGAGGTTTTCCTAGTCAATGAAAGTGGGTAGCTAATATAGCCCCCCAATATGGGTCAAGTCTTGCCAATGGTATGCTAGTGCTAATGGATGCATGTCAATGCACACAACAATGAAGAGTGATCAAATTTAATTGTGTTAATGGAATAGCAAAGAGTGACCAAATTGAATTGTGCTAATGGATTAGCAAAGAGTTACCAAATTGAATTGCTCTAATGGATCTCTCAGAAAAAGCTAAATTTGTGTGTGTTAGCTTCAATAGTAATAAGACTAAATCAAAATAATAACTTACATAAATTTAGGTGCATTATCCTCAATAAGTATAAAAGGAAATTAAAATACTAACTCCAATATAAAAATATCGACGTGTGATTTAGTCATAATACAATAGATAACTTTGCTAATTTTTTCGTTGCACACTGGATTTTTTCTCATTTCTTGGAAGGTGGTTGTTATAACGATAGAATCAATATTGTTCTTACATTAGAGGCATTTCTAGTTACAATATTTGTGATTACCTATAACTATTCAATATATTGACTTACAAGATCACACTATCCATAATTCAAATACCCCAAACTTCACCATTGCAACAAAAGCATCTTGTTACTCTTATCACAATCTATACTTTTGTTTAGCCTTCTAGCACCCAACACATTTTATAGTTCATGGAGTAAAACATGACAAGGAAATGAAAGCATATTGTGTATACAAATGTATATTCAATCAAAACCAACCACAAGACATTGTAGATAGATACTAAATTCAATTTAATGCTAAATTAAAATATTTGTAAGTAAAACCATCCTTTATAATTATCGAAATAATTATGAAGTGGTACATAAATCGATTGGTTTTGCCTCAATTGGCCTCTCATCCTCATTGTAATTTTCTCTTTATATATGATTAGGTAGACTCAATCTTATAAAAAAACCATCACCTTAGAAAAATAACATTAGGGCGATGTTGTTGTCTATTATGTCTAATATATGAATTGATGGTTCAAAGTTTATTTTGGCTTGATCCTTTAAGGAAAATGGTATAAATCTTTCAAGCCAACATTTGATCCTTCATAGAAAATGGAATACATATTGCAAGCCAACAAGAATTTCATGGTTGCATTTTTTTTCATTTGTAGGCTATTTAACCTCCTCTTTAACCAATTAACCCAACAGAATGATGCTTTTATCAAATCTTAGTTTGTACTATTTTGTTATCCATAAATGGTAGGTGCATGGCTTTTCCATTTTGTGTGGAACAAAACCAAATGAGGTCTCTCCAATTAAAAATAGGTCAAGGTCATGCCAAATATATATGTTCTACAGATAACCTCTAAAAACGAGGCACCATTAGACCAATGGTAGATGACATCCATCAAATGTGGATAGTTTGTTGACTCAACATACTTCTCTATATCAACTTCTAAATTNCTTGATCCTTTAAGGAAAATGGTATAAATCTTTCAAGCCAACATTTGATCCTTCATAGAAAATGGAATACATATTGCAAGCCAACAAGAATTTCATGGTTGCATTTTTTTTCATTTGTAGGCTATTTAACCTCCTCTTTAACCAATTAACCCAACAGAATGATGCTTTTATCAAATCTTAGTTTGTACTATTTTGTTATCCATAAATGGTAGGTGCATGGCTTTTCCATTTTGTGTGGAACAAAACCAAATGAGGTCTCTCCAATTAAAAATAGGTCAAGGTCATGCCAAATATATATGTTCTACAGATAACCTCTAAAAACGAGGCACCATTAGACCAATGGTAGATGACATCCATCAAATGTGGATAGTTTGTTGACTCAACATACTTCTCTATATCAACTTCTAAATTTCACTCACGTTGCACCTGTGAGATCCTAAATTTGATGCAATGGCTTCACAATATCATTAGTTAAATTTACTTATTCAGATATATTTTCACATTGAGCGAAGCATCTTGAAAGTGATGTTATTTGATCATGATCCATCTGATTGAATGTTCCATTGAACATCAATTACGTTACAAGAAGTTCATCTCTTGTGTCAATCAGACATGCAACCCAACATTTCAGTGGCACCACACCATTAGAATCAATGCTTCCAAGGTGGTTAAGCACTCTTGAGTGATTGTATTAACTCCATAGGTGAGAGACAATGCACTCATGAGCATTTTTTTTGTAGGTAAATGCCTCTATAAATTAGTACAAAGGATACCTAGCAAATGGGTTTTATATCATGGTTTACACAAAAATTATTCAAATGATTTAATCCATAAAGGTCAAATAGACAATAGTGTTGAATGTGCAAGATAAACAATCCAATAAACAATCAATTGAATCCAACAAACGAATTATAGTGTTGTGGTAAACCAAAAATGGATTGGGAATATGGAAATTTTAATTAATCATTAGTTGGGAAATTTACAATAGATAAAGGCACTATATTTGTAAATAAATTATTGATATAACCCATGAATTTCATTTCTCCTAATGATTTCCACACAAAAAATCACCAGGAGCAACCAAAAAAACCAATCACACAACAATGAATTTGCATCATAAGACATATTTTTTTACCCTAGAAAACTAGATTAATGATTGGGGATTTTATTACATGAAATTGATTACCAAAGGGTGAGCTATACATAGATTTAGTGTATTGTTACTCAAAGGCATGAAATTTGTAGATGACCATGGCTCAAAAATAATCTTCACTCATCGTGGGATGGACTCAATGTCTCCTTACCTCCAATAATCAAGAAGATTGCTTCCTTGAGATATTATATCTACTACTACCTTTCCACATTTCCTCCTCTCTATTCCATTCCATCCTCTTCTTCATCACAACCTTTATTTTTAATGGGATACCTTGGAAGGACAACCATCGCTATGGTTCATTTCAACTTCCAAGAGAATTTTGAACATTTTCTCAACTTTCCAAAAAACAATTAAATGATTATTATTAAGTTTACAGAGATTTTATTTTTGGCGAGGATCCAATTCTAATCACACCTCCCCATTTGCAAGATTTTGGTCCCTAGAAGCCTAACCTCCCTTCAATCTTATTTTTCACTACATTTGTGTGCCCACCTCCTATGTTGTCATCAAGAAATATCCTAAAATATATATAAGAAAGGTTGACTCCACTGTAGGATGAAAAATAAGAGCTTAATAGGGTCTGCCTTTGGCATAGGATTGTTTCCCATCTCATGGATAGAGATGAAATTCATTGATACAATAGTTCATTAGACAATTGTTGATCCTTGGGCTGCAACTACCACCAACTCCTATTTCCCCTTGACCTTAAATCCCCAAGATTTCTTCTTGGCTATTCATTTCTTGGGATGGAGTTCTAGGTGAAGCCTCTCGAAATTCATTGCTACTATAGGTCATTAGAAAATCGTTGATCTTTGGGCTACAAGTACCACCAACTCCTCTTTCCCCTTGACCTTAAATCTCCAAGCTTTCTACTTGGCTATTCATTTCTTGGGATGGAGTTCCAGGTGAAGCCTCCAACATTTTGCCTCCCAATGTCAAATTTGTCTACAATAATGGAAATAGTTCTTGCATGGGATACTTGTCCTTTTAGAGTGCCAACAATTGCTAGGCTTATAACCCTTTTCCTTGCAATAGACATAAACCAAAGATATTATGCCATACTTTTTTTTTGATGATTCTTTCCATATTAGTTGCTTGGTCCCCAAATATTTGGAGTAGATATGGATGGTGGAATAATATCTTTTATGCCCTCTTTCAAGCCTCTACAAGCATATTTGAGTGACTTTATTCACACTCCTTTTCCATCCACCTTTTTCTCCATGGGAATGGCTTCTTTTTTGGTTCATCTTGCCTTGACAAGGGTGGGTTGATCTGAACTTATGTTGGCTTCTTGTCCACTGAATCCTAAGCCTTCATGCTTGGGTCTATGTTGAGATATGATGGGGATCATAATCCCCTGGATTTCCTTTCCTATCCCTTGGCCACCATATCCCATTTTCTTCATGAGCTCGGAACCAATGCCTCTAGTGTGATTTTGAAAGTGTTACACATGAAATTTTCACACCTAGGTACCTCGCCCTAAATGTCGTAAAGTGTCATATAAGCGTTTCATACACCTTGACACCATGGAATAACCTATGTCACAATCCCTATTCAATGTGGAGGAGGGATATATTACATGAAGACCAAAATACCAAGAACACATGAATTATTATTAATATTCATGGAAAAGAAATTGATTAAGTGTGAGAATCAAGTGCACATGAATGATTATTAATATTCATGAAAAAGAAAGTAATTAAGTGTGAGAATCCACCTCACATTTGGTTTCCTATTTTTTAGGGAAGGTGGAGGATCTCATGGATAATTGAAATATTTCCTCCTTAAAATCCTTGAGAGATATTTCCTCCCCAAAATCCTTAAGAGATATTTTCTCCCTAAATATCTTAGAGATCCCTTTCTTAGTGGATCTGATGAGAGATCCTCTCCATGGTGGTTAAGCCTCCAAATCCTATATAATGAGGTATTTCCATGGAGGAAGGGGAGATGGAAAGAATTGTGAAGCATCTAACTTATGATCTCATGAGGAAGATGTCATTTGGAGCATCAACATTCTGTGTGTGGACTGTTTAAGCAAGGGTTTGGACAAGGAGAGCTTGGTGAAGCTGATGCACCACATCCATGGATGTAAGTAACACTTTGTTCTCATTAATATAATCAATGCTTGGCCTATTTATTTCAAACTTGTACTTGTTCCATATAAGTTTGTCTACAGTAGATGGATCTATGTTTTAGCTAATCTCAGTAGAGTAGGAAGTTGTTTGTACTTTTGTTTGTCTTGCAGGATCTACCAAGGAGCTCAATATCGAAGCACATCCTGGACCTTGCAGGGACAAACAACGTTCATAAGGTACATGATTTCCTCCTTCTCTTTTGTTCATCAACTTGATTATATCTAAAAGGAATTCAATGTCCATGTTAAGCACCTTCTGTCTTAGATTTAAGAGTCTAGCTCTCAAGAGGAAATCTACCTGTTTGTAGGGAGATTTTCCTACAACAGAAAGTCACTAAAGGTATATTTAGGAAGGATCTTGGAAGGTGAGATTACCATGCTTGAATATGTCATGGTGAACTTGGATTTCATAGTGGAAATCAAAGGGGTCTTCTTGGTCTCTTGGAAAACTTCTTGTAGATTCTTCAAGGGATATTCCTTCGCTACCAATTCTTAGTATAGTTGAGTAGTCATTTCGATGAATCTCTCCTCTTGCCAATTATCCTGTTGAGTGAATTTATTCCCCATTGCGAGAGATACAATATGTTCATGTTTAATTCTATCATCATGGCAGTGAAGGAGTCTTGGTATTTGGAAATTTCATTTTCCATCTCATCCACTTTATACTTAAAATATCAACTTTCCTCTTGGATATTCATATTGAAGTCTCTCAACTCTTCCATCTTCTCCCTCTTCAAGGATTTTCCCATGGCCCCTGCTTCAAGATATTTTATGAACCTACTTTGATACCTTATGATCCATAAATGGTAGGCCTATGACCTATTTTTTTGTCAACACAAATCTTGTGGAATAAAATTAAATGAGGTCTCTACAATTAAAAATAGGTTGAGGTCATGCCAAATATATTATTTCTACCGATAAGATTTAAAAATGAGGCACCATTGGACCAATGGTAGATGTCATCCATCAAATGTGTATGGGTCGTTGACTCAACATATTTTTGTATATAAACTTATAAATTGCACTCACACTACACCTATGTAATCCATCAAGAACTATCACGAAGTTGATGCAATGGCTTCACAAGATCATTAGAAAAATGTACTTGTTCAGATGATTTTTCACATGGAATGAAGTAGCTTGCAAGTGTTGTTATTTGATAATGATCCAACTCATTGGATGTGCCATTGAACACCAATTCTATTACAAGAAGTGCATATCTTGTGGAAATGAGACATGCATCCCTACCTTTCAATTGCACCACACCATCATAATCAATGCATCTATATTGCTTAAGAACTCTTGAGTGATTGTTTTTAACTATGTAGGTGAGAGACAATGCACTCTTGAGATTTTTTTTTAATTATGTATGTGTTGACGAGGTAGAAATGTCATACAATGGTAAGGGGTAATCCCCGGTACACATTCCCAATCAAACTATGCGTTGTTTGGTTTAGGAGACTATAATATTCCTGATACAATATATTATGCAGAATAGAAAATATCTAGCAGGCAATGACATAGTAATAATGATATATCCATAAAAATATCAGAAGAACACCAAAATAACACCATAATAATCACCAAGAGAGAAACTTTATTATGATAGCAATGTTCACTTTCCTCTTCGAGGGGGAAACCTCCAGCAAAGCAAAGCTCTATTACAATAATATCTAAGACAAAATATCCAATGCCTCCTACTCTTATTTATACTAATTATAGCTTCTAAGGAAACTTCTAGAGGAAGATATTTCTAGAAGAGGAAGCTTTTATTAGGTCTTCTTACATTGACTTATTCTTCTTTATTTAATAGGCCTTATTAACTAATGTCAGTCTTTATTAAATATAAAAAATATCCTACTAACTAATGACCCATAGAGAGGGGTTAGGATAAGATCCTAATAGAGACCCATTCAAATTTTGGTCCAGCTTCCATTACTGGTGGTGAGGGTGAGTGGTTGGATGGTTATGAAAATGAAAGAATATGAAGACTATCTAAGTGCACAAAATAAAACTAATTTACTTTGATCTATCTTATCCTAGCTAGGAGTGAATTATCATAACCGAATGATCTGAAATGAAACTAAACTCTGCAAAACACCCCAATCAAATAGTTGTCATGAAGGTGAAAAGTTAGATAACACATGCATACAAATGTGTAACCATAAAACTTTAAGTCATATTTCTGCATGCATCAACAACTCATATTCTCAGGACATTAAGTATGAAAAAGAATAGCAAAACTGAAAGAGTGCATTAATTGCATCAAAAAATTCTATAATCAAATCATGTTCTTACAACCCATGTGGATAGGAAACATTTTGTTGGAAGTAGTTCACAACAAAAAATAATACACATAAAGTTTTTTCTCTCTATAAAAAGTTGGCCCTGAGGGCTTCTCATTATTAGTTTACCAAGTATTTTCTATGAAAACAATTTCTCGATTTTATACAAAGCTTGAAGAGCCCCTTCAAAATGGGTCTCTTCCTTTATTTATACAACTATTACTAAATCCCGAAAATTCCTTCTTGGATTCCTCAAGAATCAATTACAAAATCCTTTCAGGTTCCTTTACTAGTTGTTTGACACGTGTGAGGAAAAAGACAAAGTTGAAAGTGGTTGGAAAAAGACAAAATAGGATATGGTTAACAATAGATCCAAATTTGTTGTTATGTCTTGTCTTTGTGTTCTTATACCGGATGTAGGTAGTCCACATCTCTAATTGATCGTAAAATGATATGATCTAGCGATATGCCAACTCCTCGAGAGTAGCTTCATGCATGGTTGTGTTGTCTTTTAGAGTTTGCATATCTTTTTCTAGGGTATCCATTAATTCCTGGATCATGGTGCAGACTTTGGTGGGTTGAATGAGATGTTGTTCAATCAAGTCCATCGTCACCTTGGAGGTCGATTCAGTTACCTCTCACCTGTGACTTGTACTTTTTTGTACCTTCTCTAGTATTTGTTCCATAGTGAGAGTCTTGTTGAGCACTCAACACACCCTAAAAGGCCTATGTCAAATTTTACCTTTTGGGTACCACTTGATCTTTCGCACTATCTAATTTGATCTGAGTATGAAAATGTTGCCTTTGCTTATCATTTCGTTTTTCGTGTTGAGTCTTTTAAAGTCTGCTTGAGCATGCTAAAATCATCATAACTTTAAAAGGACTAACATTACTTAAATAATCGACGGTCGAAACTTTTCCCGACGCGCTTAATAAATTCGACATCGGGAAGGATTAGAGGTGACAAAAAATCGCTCGAGAAGACCAAAGTAGCCGAGCTCTGATCTTCATCGACGTCAGCAGACAAGAGTTTTATTATGCGACAAGAATCACGCAAGAATATCGTCGATGACCGATTCCCATCGGTGTCTGTAAGGAATGTAAATAATAAGTGTTGCGTGAGTAAAGGAATGATATCGTCGATCGCCGACTTCTGAAATGTTTTCGACATCGGGGATTTATGAAGATGTAACCCGCAAATAAAATACGCACTTGAACTATCCCTGATGTTCATCGACATCGGCTACTTGAGTTTTATTTTATATCCCACGTCTTGTTGAAAACCCCTGACCTGATTGAGACACACTATCAAGCCCAGCAAAGCCCCACCTATCACGTGTCATTGCCAAAGTGGTTAAACATATGGTATAGTTTTCCCTAAAGTCGCTACTAGCTCCTGAAATCCACGTTGCACCTCAAACCAGTTCTTCCACATCAGCATCGTATGATGAAACCCATTGGCGTCAAAGGTTTTCTCAGGAGGACACCAACAAAAAAATACATAAGGATATCGTCGATTCCTGATTTGTCTACTGCGAAATGCGACATGATGGGACGTTTTAGCCCTAAGATATGTTAGATACAACACATTTAGAAGGTTAATTAATTCCAGGATCACGCATTAGTTGCTAATTCGTGCGCAAATCAAAAGGATTGTTTAAGCATGCCGATACAATGCATCTCCCTCTGTGCCTCCACCGTCAACCCACGTAGAATTTATTTGTAGAGAATCGGCAGTAAGTTGTTTTGAATTGCATCCATTACTCATATTAATTGGTTGATACAATGGGTAGGATCTCTCTCGTTACATTCTTTTGATTCATTGTGAATAATCTCATTCTGTGCACAAATAAGTTCAGAGCACCAGAGGAGTGAGACGAGCAATCCAGAAAAATCTTCCAAAGTCCAGTGAGTATTAAACAACAATTTTAGCAAGTGTTACAGATATGTACCGACTTATGGGTGTTTTACGCTTCATTTTATATGTTTTCATCCAATGTTACTCTGTACACATGCCTAAAGGATCGTTTTCGGTTGCAGGAACAATGCCTCCTAAGAAACCCACCACCAGGAAATCTCCAAGAGTGTTAAAGCTACAAGAACCAGAGGCAGGAGAAGGTTCCTCCCTAGCGGTTGCAAGGCAATTGGAATTTTCTCCAAAGCCGGTGCCCGTCATCAAGACAGCCACCAAGAAGGATTTTGTCCAGCCCCCGGACTTTGGAGACACATAGGTGAACATTGGGACCAAGACAGTATTCATGCACTGGGAAGAACTTTTTAAGAAAATCAAGCGGGAGGAACTCCCCGAATATACCCCGCACAATGATCCTGATACGAGAAGACTCGACGATGAATTTCTCTTGAATGTCCGCAAGGATTATCTGCACATGGTGGCAAGAAGGACTCTGGTATTCCCCTGCATCGAACTCTTGAAATGGCTTATTGATCACACTAATACACAAATGTGTTTAATTAACGATGACAATGGCGGATGCATCGGGGTTTTCCTCCCAGTGGAAGTTCATAATTACTACAAACTCAAGGAGCCCGAGGAACGACTGAACATTGATTTTGTTTTGAGTTTCTATTAGAAACATGACACCAGCAAGATTATGGATTCTTGTTGGAGAGAGGATAAAAATTTCACCAATCGGACCTCTGGCTGGTACCCGACGACCAACCTGAGAGAGCCTTACATATATCTAATGGCCCTCCTCTGTCGATTGCATGGGAAGAAAGATTGTGCCAGGTTTTTGGAGGCTTGGATGACTCTGGCTTATACCGTAGCCATTTCTGGAACAAGTTTTAACTGGGGTGCAATCATCTCCAAATAGTTGGGCACTTGCATACGACAAGCTCAGACACCAAAAGAGGGAGAAACACCTTCCTTCTACATGGCTTCTTATCTATTGGACGTCATCTGTGCCAAGAATGTATTCTCTTGAATGAACTTAAGTTGGCACTCCTCTGAGCTCTCGGTCCATGTATACTTCGACATCATATGGGAAAATAGGTACAAGAAATCCTATTCTGTCATTTGTGAGCTCTCAGTATAATACAATCGTCTCACACTATCATACAAAAATTGACAAATTCATGTGTCAATATTCTGTCTCCAGACAGCCTGCCTCCTCTGCACAATCCTTGCAATTAGAATTCTCACAATAATTTGAATTTCCTAGTCTGCACATGCTCATGATCATATCCAATGCATGTGTGATTGCATGAGTGCACTTCACTCCAATCACAAATGATAGCCAAACTGTCCCTTTCACCTATTATCTCAACTGGGTCTCCACTGGGTCTCCACTGGATCTGACATGCATGTAGTTAACAGTGGTAAATCTTCAGTTGCATGTGAGATCACTGATTGTGAATTAATTAATAAATAATTAATTGATCTCTCACTAGTGTAAGTTTAGTTACAACTAGTACAACTGGGATTAACTCACTTAATTGAGTTAAACTACTTTACAACTCACATAACTACACTTATAATTTTGTCACAACTCCAACTCACTCAGTTATAAATGAGATAATAGATTAATATTTATTGTCCAATTTTTTTAAGGGAAAAATAAATTAGACACATGTTTCTTATTGAATTTTCAACACTCCCTCTCAACAAGAAATGGATTATCCTTCACCCCAATCCTATCTCTATGGTATTTGAATTTGCTCCTGGTGAGCGCCTTTGTCAAAATGTCTGCATCCTAATCTTCCATAGGAATGTATTGAAGCAACATGATCTTCCACTGCACACAATCTCTAAGATGATGATACTGAATATCTATATGCTTATATCTATCATGAAACATAGGATTAATCGAGATTTTAATGCAAATCTGATTATCACAATGAATCATTCTCAGATCTAAATGAGAACCAAACAAACCAACCAAGATATTTCTCATCCAGATAGCCTCACATGTAGCTTGGCTCACTACCATGTATTCTTATTCCACTGAACTAAGTGCCACAGATCTATGTTTTCTGTTGTGTCAAGAAATAGTTGTAGATCCGATACTAAAGATCCCCCCTGATGTGTTCTTTCTGTCCATTGGGTTGCCTGCCCAATCTAC
>SNQJ01S0000460.1:805609-816936 GCA_010110895.2 Picea sitchensis
GAAGCCCAATCCGATGAAATAGCTGTCTATCCGAGTGTACCAAGCATAGGGTGCTTGCTTCATCCCATACAACGCTCTCTTGAGTCTGCACACATGCGACTCCTTGTCAAAGGTCTCAAAACATTCTGGCTATTCAATGTACACTTCTTCCTCAATGATCCCATTGAGAAACACATTTTTTACATCCATCTGATGAATGCGCCAGCCCATCTGCATTGAGAGTGAAAACATGGATCTTATGGAAGAGTACTTTGCGACAAGTGCAAAGGTCTCATCATAATCTATCCCCTCGATTTGTGAGAAGACTCGGGCCACAAACATGGCCTTGTATTTCTCCACACTCCCATCAATAGCTTGCTTTACCCTGTAGATCCATCTCGAACCTACCACTGATTTGTCGACCAGTCTTGAGACAATTTCCCATGCACTGTTTTTGACAATGGAATCATACTCCTCTACCATAGAATCTACCCATGTGGGATCCTACACTGCTTGTTGAAAGTAAGATGGTTCATTCACAATACATTTTCTCATGATATCCATGTATCCAGTAAATCGATCAGGAGATTGTCTCTGTTTGCGCTATGAAGTAGGTGCTCCTACATTCTATGCTGCATCTAGTCTCAATCTGTCAGCTTCTGTGGTTCGATTTTTTCCATTTCTAATGGATCACTGTGCTTGAGTGGTTTCCTCCACTCCATGACCCTATTCATGTGGCTAATCCACATCTTGAGACTCATCTTTGGGAACCAGTAGTTCCTCTTCTACATGCAAGTCTAGCTCCCTCTCAAGCGACAACCGCATGGCTTTCCCCTCATCAAATTTTATATCCAGTCACATAACAGTCATCTTACTGTTCGGAAAATACACACAATAATTATGGGGTGTTTTTTTGTACCCCACAAATATCCCAACTTCAGCAGTCGGTTCCATCTTCTTCCTAGCATCCTTGGTCACATGCACATAAACATATGAGCCAAAAATCTTAAAATGAGAAACATCNTATGAGGACAATGGTTCTTCACATAAACTACAGTATTGCATGCTTCTGCCCACAAATGCATTGGTAGGCCCTGATCATGCAACATCGCTCGTGCTACACCCACGATCGTTCTGTTCTTCCTCTCTGTGACCCCATTTTCATGTGGGTTATGAGGCACTATGAGTTCTCTTTGAATTCCTTCTTTGCTGTAGAAGTCTTTGAATTCATTAGAGATGTATTCTCCACCATTATTGCTCCTCGTATATTTCACTTGCTTCCCCAACTGTTTCTCCACCAATGCTTTAAACTCACAGAACTTTGAGAATGTTTGATCCTTCTTCTGCATGAAGAAAATCCAGCATTTATGAGAAAATTAATCAACAAAAATAACATAATACCTATGTTTTGTTGTTAAAGCAACTGAGAATGGTCCACACACGTCTGTTTGAATTCTCTCCAGGATCACCGAAGCACGATACTCCTTTTCATGAAAGGTGGAATTTACATACTTCCCCATGGTGCAACCCTTGCACTGATCTAACTGAGCAAGCATTCCCATTGGAATTCCAGTAGATATTTGCTACATGATCTTCAAGGCTCCATGATGAAGATGGCCCAATCTCCTCTGCCATAATTTTTCCTCGTCTCGGCTCACCACTTTTCCTGCCTTTCTCATCATGGCAGCGCAACCATCTACTTCCAGCATATATAGATTCTTAACTCGAATCCCTATCTTCTTGACTTGACCCATTATGTTATGTCGCAGGAACGCTTTTCCACCACTGAAAACAACGTCATAGATTTTGTCCTCCAACATAGGGACTGAGACTAGGTTTTTCTTTAGACCTGGAACATGCATGACATTTTTTAATTGAAATGGTTTTCCTGACTCCCTCTGAAAGCTAATGGTACCAATTCTAGTTGCACTATATCATCCATAATTTACCATCTCAATATACATTATGAGATCTTTCTCTTCCAAGTCACTGAAAGACTCTCTAATCCCCGTCATGTGGAAGGAAGTGCCACTATACAAATACCACACCGATCCTGATGCACTTGATTCCATGCATGCGATCAAAGAGAAGTCAAGTTCAAATTGCGAGACAAGAGCCTCACCATTTGCAGCTCCATCAACCTTCTTGTTCTTCCTCTTCTACGAACAGTTAGTAGCGAGATGCCCATGTTTGTGATAGTGAAAACACTTCACTTTGGACAAATCCAGATTCTTGACATTAGACTCAGATTTTGAATGGAATTTCTTCCCCTTTCCTTTCCTTGCCTTTGAAGCCACAGCACAATCCTCTTCATCATCACACTTTGATAAAGATCCATCTCTGGTGTTCCGCTTGAACTCCTCCTGCATTAAATCCAACCATAGTCATTCCCAATCTGGCAATTTTTCCCTTCCATTGACAGATTCTTGATAACTGTGCCAACTCTTGGGAAGTCCTAGGAGCGCCAAGCTCACCAAACCACCATCAGTGACTATTATTCCCACACTCCCCATCTCATCCCGACATTGGACAAACTTCATGAGATATTTTGGAATGGAGTCGCCCTTTTCCATCTTGATATTCCCAAGTTTATCTTTGAGTGCCAATTTCCTATGGTTGTTGTTGTTTTGGAATAGATCCGTCAAAACCTTCCACATTGCATGTGGTGTGGTTTTCCCATGGAGACTTGAGACAATGTGGTCTCGTACTCCCTCCAACATAATTGTCCTCGCCTTTTCCACTTTATTTTTCCATGCATCAAGATTTGCAGTGTCTGTAGCAACTGGCTTAGGAACATCTCTGTCAATGAATTCCTTCAAGCCATTGTCTTCAAGTACTACCTCCATCCTGTCCTTCCAAGCAATGTAGTTCAAGCTTCCCTCAAGTGCATACTCCAACCTCAAGCCATTGAAATCCATTAAATATTGAATCAACTGTAGCACCAAGAAATTCCTTCTGCAAATTCGAATTTTATTGAACCACAAACTCAACTGTTGCAATCCTTCTTGCCCTGGGAGGTTCGCACCTGACCAGTTACTAGCCTGAGGGAAGTTCGCACCTCACCTGTGTATAGCCTGCAAACTTTTTGAGAGAGTTCACACTGTAATGCACAGTGGGGTGAGGGAGGTACGCACCTCTCCTTTGAGTAGGGTGCGAGAATTTATACTCTCAGAAATATGCATAGTTTTCAGTACCAAGGTTTGCACCCTGCCAGAGACGGGACCTGCAAAAATACTACAATTTTTGCACCTCACTTCCATAGCTCTGTGGCTCTGATACCATGTAGAAATTTAAATACAAATTAATTATTTCCTAGATTCTCCTGATCTAAAAATTATATGCCATTGTTAAATACAGAATCGCTTCTACTAATATTCTTGCGAAAATTAAACCACGAGCACAAAGTGAAATATCAAGAACACATAACACAGAAGTTTTTTCGGTAAAGCATAAAGCTAAAAACCCCACTATCATATATTATGTATATCATGGATCATGAAACAATATCTTACAAAACTCTAATCCAAGAGCTCTCAATACAATACAATTGTCTCACACTGTCATACAAAAATTGACAAATTCATGTGCCAATATTCTGTCTCCAGACAACCTGCCTCCTCTACACAATCCCTGCAATTAGAATTCTCACAATAATTCGAATTTCCTAGTATGCACATGATCATGATCATATCCACTACATGTGTGATTGCATGAGTTCACTTCACTCAAATCACAACTAATAGCCAAACTGTCCCGTTCACCTGTTATCTCAACTGGGTCTCCACTGGATCTGGCATGCATGTAGTTAACAGTGGTAAATCTTCAGTTCCATGTAAGATCACTGATTGTGAATTAATTAATAAATAATTCACTAATCTCTCACTAGTGTAAGTTCAATTACAACTAGCACAACTAGGCTTAACTCACTTAACTGAGTTAAACTACTTTACAACTCACATAACTACACTTATAATTTTGTCACAACTCCAACTCACTCAGTTATAAATGAGATAATAGATTAATAAGTATTGTCCAATTTATTTAAGGGAAAAATAAATTAGACACATGTTTCTTGTTGACTTTTCAACAATTATGAGAGGATGGAGGCATCTCAAAGGACCCATGTGCATGTCCAAGAAGAAAAGGGACCTGAGAAGACTTATTCCCCTGAGCCGGAGGTCCAAACCCGGGAGGTCCCACAAAAGGAAACAAAATTCGAAAGTGGCCTCGAAGTGAAGGGACTTGATACGTCGAAAACTGGAGAAGATAATCTGAAGGACAAGCCCGAACCGAATGAGCCAAAGGAAGGATCCCCGCAAAAGGAAATCAGTGATTCAACGGCCAATGAGCAAGTAAGTAACAAGTCTATGCTCGACATCTCTATTTTTCTCAATACTCAGATCCCCAGCAAGCGAAAAGTAGAAGCCGAGCCTTCGAAGCACAATAAGGAAGTTCAAGAACCTGACCTTGAACAAGTATACACCACTGGTAACATGGGAAACACACTCACATGGGGTGATCAACAGATATCCGATCTGGTAGACGAGGTAGTAGATATCTATGCGATCTCCTACGATCGAAAAAGAAAATCCATCATCCAAAGAACCGCAAAGAAGAGGAGGATCACGTTGGATTGCTCCATCCTCATCACTACAGAGGAGAATTTGATAAACACAGCAAATGCCCGGATGTCAGAGCTACTTGGCGTGGGAATGGAAATCTCAAACACCACCCTAGACAGATCCAAAAGAGACGAGAAAGATTTGGTCACCACCCTGGAGGAACTAGAACATTTACACCACTTGGTTGAGTATTATCAGGGAGCCACTCAGACCACAGTATATATGAGAAGCGAATTTGAAGAAGCTTACAACCAATTCACAAAAGAGAGGTGCCTTTTTACAGCGAAGATAGATGAGCTCCAGGAGGACACTCTCATGGCCCTCACAACATGCAAGGACATGGAGAGATGGTATGAAAGGGCACAACAAGCAGTAGAAAGACTCGAATACATTGATGCAGTCCAACAGGGCCGAAACAATGAAGACCATGGCATCGAGATGTTAGGAAAAAGCAGGCTTAATCGCATGAAGTGATCAACCGAGTATTGGGCTAAGATGTCTCAGGACTCACACCAAGAAATTCAAGAGTAGTGGGTCAGATGTGAGAAACATTGGGGAAATCAACAAAGCAATGAAGGATATCGGACTTCCCGATTTCGGCACCCCCAAAAACTTCATCGAATTGTAAGACGTAGTCGAGTCGCATGCCAAGCAAGATTCATTGTGGGATAAAGAGCTTGCAAAGATGACCGACATGATGCCAGGGAAAGTGCAATGATTTATGGAGCACCCAATTAGAGCTTGAACTATGCTACAGCAGTTGAACACCAGTCTAGTGAAGTACCAGACGCATGCAATGAACATCAGAGGAATTCACGCGGCTCTGATGGAACAACACAGATTTCCATGGGCCCAAACTTGTGAATTTACATGGGCGGGTTTGGTTCCTACTGTTGAACCAGGGATCTAGGACCCATCAAAAAGTCTTTCTAAGTTCTTCCAGAGGAGGGAGACGACACTTTCGTTTCAAGTCTTTTGTCTCCTTATGTAGACATGAATAGATTTCCATTGAGTTGGTTGTCTCTCTATCTACTCTCTTCCTAGTTTGCTAGAAGCAATCTAGTGAAGTGATATCAACCTTTCTGTCTATTCTTGAGGGGTGTGGAAGCATGATTGGTGCATATGGATTCTCGGTGATCCATCTCTCAATATTTCTTATGCCTTCCCAGATAGTGATGAACTGGGTGTTTTTGGCATGTAATTGACTATGTTGTTCTATAATAGTGGTCATTGTTTGTTGAAATAGGTGCATGTGGGTATACATATATACGATGGCCTCTTCTAGTTCCACCCTGGCTTTCTCTACACTAACCTTGAATATTTGGAGGATTCTTTCATCTATATTCACTTGCTTGAGTTGTTCCTCTAGCTCCCTGATTATTGCATCCTTCTCTAGATTTTGGCAGTATAAGTTTTGAACGTTATCTTCTGTTGTTGTAGTGAAAATGGCACCGATGGGAGCTATGGAGATAGGGTCCTCACTCACTTTTCCTTTCACTGGGGTGTGTGTGGACTGAAATTAGATTACCTCCCATGGATGGCACTTTCCTTATTTTCTCTTGTACAATCCTTCCCATGGACTTATCATATGTGAACTTCTTTAGATTGGGAACTTTGCTTGGTTTGAATGGGGTACAAAGCCCCAAACCCAGCCCAATAAATTGGGTATGACTATTGGAACCTCTTGTTTATATCTCTGGGATATCAGTGTCCATCGATTATGCCTCATCACTCCTTGATTCTTCATCTTTCTTATGTTGCTCCTCCTCAGTTGCCTTTTCTGCAGCTTCACTTGTTTCTTTATGTGTCACTTCTGCTATTTTCATTTCTTCTATTATAGCTCTTTCAGTTATTTCCTTCTACTCGGCTTCTTTATCTACTTCTCTCTCAACGTTTTATTTTGTTTCGACCTCTGCCTTAGATATTTACACTATTGAATTAGCTTTAGCTTTATCTTTGGCTTCATCAATTTTTGTTTTCTTCTCCACTGCATCTTCCCTTTTATCGTGCATATTTTATTTCTTTCTCCTCTTCTTTTCTGTTGTTTTTATTTCGTCTTCTGCTAATATGGGGTCGGGATATGTGGTTGCAGTAGATTTTTTTGTTGCAGCCTCTTCTTTCGATTTCTTCTTAGCCTCCTCGTGAGCTCTTTCTTCATCTGTGATTCTCCCAATGGGTTTTCCTTGTCTCTTGGTAATGACTTTGTTGTATGTTCTGGCACCACAATGTACCACCTCTTCTTCCAATGTGGATAAAGTGTAGTCCAAGGGGGTTATGTACTTAGCGAAGTGTTTCTTGACCAACTTTTTTGGGTCATGCCTCCTAAATATCTCTTTTCTGAAGTGGTATCAAAGCAATGTTACATGTATCCACTTCATCTTGGGCTTGCTTGAGGTTTGAAAATTAGTAGGCCTTGATCCACAATGGGACCAGGGGCCATATAGCTTTCTTATTTTGGTAAAGTATTGCTCTTATTTCATTGATCACTATCTAGTAGGCCAATTCTTGAAGCAACAATTTTTCTAGGAAAAATCAGAGAATCAGATGTGGGGATTTCATGGCTCGATATATTCTGATGTATGTTCCATTCTCCATCAAGTATCATTCCCCTATTCTTCTAAGTATAGCAAATGTTTTGTCAATCATACATGGGGATGGTGTGCAGAAAATGAATTTGTATAATGGGGCTAGGAAGTGCTCACATATCTTGTGATACTTTGTCCTATACGTATGCTCCTAGAGAACCTTGCAGTAGATGTGGATGGTTGGGTCTATCAGTTGTCGTGCCCAACCCATATTTTGGTATTGATGCGCTACACACATGATATATAGAAGATGTGAAGATATGTGGAAGTATGGAAATGTCCCAGGATAGGTTTCCTTAACTGTTGAGATGACCTATGATAAGTTTGCTGACAAAATGTCATCCTAGTTGAATGACAACCCTTCTTCTGCACATTAGTGAATCAGGGTCATATATGACAGAGAAAATTTTGAGGCATATGGCTCTCTATACAATCTGCATAGCATGGCCACCATGTATTGATATGGCTTTCGTAGTGTGACTGTAGGGTATCCACCAGTTGGTTTGAGCTTAATTTTTTTCTCTGTTTTGTACCAAATCCAACACAAGTTTTTGTATGTATGATTGAACCCACCAAGAATTTCATCATCTAAATTCTAGGTTCCTTTCTCTAGATGGTAACATTTTGTTAGATCTATGGGTTGAAATGAGGCTATAGGCTCTCCTCTAGCATTGAAAATGTACCCTTTCTCCAATTCTATGTGTTTAAGGATCCAGGTAATGGCATCAACATAGGGAAATACTGCAACGCAGGATGTTAGCCTATGTATCCAAAATTTCCAGATATTCTTGAAATTTTAAGATCTTCTTGGTCCCCAACATCGACAAGGAAATTTCATTTCTTGAACATTTGATAAATGTCACCTCATTTGAGTGAAACTTCCCCCTTTTCTAAGAATCTAGGTGTATCATCCTAAATTTTCACTGGGGTCTCAAGTTCATATTCATGTTGGATACCACTCTCAGAGGCCTCCATGTCCAGTGCTTTATTCGTCACCTGATTCCATGTAAGCATATCTGAACCTAAAATGTATAGATGAGATTATCACAAACAAACCAGGTAATAAAATGAGAATGATTAGATCAGATGTTATAAACAAAGAAAATATAAGCATGAAAGGAAAATATACTCATTTAACTCATGTTAAGTACCCAAAGAATCATTTGTACTAATGTTAGGTGGGAGGTCATCATTGGAAGATGATATTCTAATGGAAGGCATTGTGTAAATTTAAGCTTTGGTGAAGAGGCAATTTGAAAAATCCAAACGAGTTAGTTAAAGGTTATCCTAGCTAATGGCTATAAAATTAGAGACCAAATATGTTCATAGGAACTGCTTCAATGTATACCAGAGAGGTTTATGTAAAGTACACATGTCACACTGGACACATTCCTGTGAAGACCTATGGACACACCGGAGGAGTTTGTGTAAAGTCCTTCAATTTAAAACGGAGGTGATTTTGTTATGTGCGTTGGTGGGTGAGTGTATATATTGGAGGAGTTTATGTAAAGTCCTCAGGTTAAACCAGAGGTAATTTTGTTAACTCCTTCGGTGAATACTAGAGGATTTCATACCAAGTCTTAGGGTTGGACCAATAATAATATCATTAAGTCCTCCAGTGCCACCAGAGGAAATATTGCAAACTTCTTTGGCTAGTACTAGATTCAATCTCACAAATTTCTATGTTTACAAAGAATATTTGAAAACTAATTGAGATTTGGCAATGGGATTTTTCGTTCAGGTTTAGGGTTTGAGCATCGAGGGCCTAGGAAGTTAAGCTTTGGGTTTCACACATTGGTAAATCTTAGCTATGAAAAAAGAGTTTGAGATTGTTTGGGCTTGTAGATTTTCATTCTAGATGGTTAAGGTTTTTTATCCCCTATGGCTAAGGTTGTGGCTAAGCCAACTGTGTGGAAGAAAACTCGCTTAGGGTATCGATTGTGAAAAGAGAGAGAGCTGAGAGTGATAGGTCTGTGACTTGGTGCTAGGTCAACTCAAAGTTCGGACAGGAGAGTGTAGTTACAACCCTCGGGATGGATACAAATTATGGAATGGGAGAACAAAGATACGGTCAGGGCCAAAGGGTGAAGTAATCAAGGTTTCATATGGAGAAAAGGTGAAAGAGTCACCATCATCAAATATACCAATTAAGGAAACCCAACGGGGACATATTTTAAAGGGTTGGTATCTAAAGAAATAGAAAATGAAAAATAGCCCTAACCCTAGCAAATATTACTAGCGAAAATGACAAGGATGGTTTTAGGGCTTACCTGGAACTTGTAATGATGCATGGAGGTAGAGGGTAGGTCGAGGATAGAGGAATTTTGAACTCGTGATAGATTGATAGTGCTCCATATTCACCCTTAGATGATTGGTGAATGAGACTGGGAAAGGAAAGAGGGAACTCTAATCGTTAGGTCTCTCAGGTGATCGAAAGAAACAAACAGTTAAAATGGTAAAGGGGAGAACCCTTTTATAAAAAAAACTTACAATTAATAAAATTAGTGAGGTTTCAATATCTTAAACGGAAGAGATGTCTTGAATTCCTTCATTGTGAACCATAGGCATTGATGAGAAGGTCTCCAGTATGCACCAGAGGACATGGTGAGAAAGTCTCCAGTGTATACCAGAGGAGAAATTGGGAACTCCTCTTATTCAACCGGAGGAATTTGTAAGAACTCCTTTGTTTCAACCAGAGGAGTTTGTAATAACTCCTCCGGTCGAACCAAAGGAGTTAGAAATAAGTTTTGTGGCATGTGTCGAAGGGGAATATGGTAACTCCTTCGGTTTGACCAGAGGAGTTTGTAAGAACTCCTCCCGTTGAACCAGATGAGTTGGCACTAAGTCAGGAGGTGGTAAAAAATTGTTTCAGAGGATTTCAGGGGAATTTCTCCGACGAGCACCAGATATCTTGAAGGGAACTTTTCTGGTGTATACCAGAGGATTTTACAAGAACTTTCCCAATGAACAAAAATATTCTCAAAATCTACCCAAGTGTCAAGAAATAATATGCAATCCCAACCAAACTAAGAAAATTAGAGTGGAATACTTAAAGAGAGTTAATCAATGATCAATATTAAGGAAAATTTTCAAGCCAAGAATGTTTTATAGAAGAGAGCAGGGGGCTCCATTTTCTTGGAAAGAGGATTTACAAGTAAATATTCAAGAAAAAGGAGGTTGTTGATGCCTAGCACAACAAATGGAGGCACATTGGGCGAAGCCATGAATCTATGCAGAGTGGTATCTAAACAAAAACTTTTGAGGATGGGATCACATATGATGCATGATTCATGAGAAAAATATCAGGTCCCTCAGCTTTTCGAATTGCATATTTTGAGAAGACAAAGTTTGTGTGATACAGATAAGAAGTTAGAATCATGCCAAGAATAGACTAATTACCAAAACATAACCTCTTGAAATGAAACTGGTGTAAATGTTTTAAACCTACATAGAATAGATCTAGCTAGCAAATGACATACACAATTTGTAGAGAAAATATGAGAAAAGAGAAGCAAGAGAGAAAGAATGGAAAAATCTGCATTAACCAAATGAATGAATGATAATTTACACATGATATACTCTGTATAAATCAAATAATGTGCACTGGGGGAGAAGCCGATGCACCATAGTGGTGTTCTAGAGTGATCTGGTCACACACCAGTAGTTGCGGGAGTAAACTGCCACCTAGTCTAGTCTCTCAGGCAGTTAAGGGAGTCAACTACCACTTAGTTTGAGTTAACTAGTCTCTTAGTCTTCAGTTAACTGACTGAAACATAGTGAATTGAGGAGGAGATCAGGGAATCATGAGTAATGCGCTAGTCTGGTGATGATCCCAAGAAAAATGCGCATTAGTTGGTGATGATCCCAATATTGCATGGTGATAATCCCAATGTGGCATCTAGACTCCACTCAACTGATCAAACTGAAGTGTGAATTGAAGAGAATATTATCTTAGAGGAATATTCTCCCTAAACTATAGGAGACTAAATAATGACTAATAAACATAGGGAAAACCTTAGGAAAAATAAATCCTAGGTGTGTGTGAAGTATCTCCAACACCCCCCCTAAACATCACTATGGTGAAAATAAAGAATGGGTCCCGGCAATGAGGCCATGTTAGGTACCCAAATACAAAAGATAC
>SNQJ01S0000460.1:841497-863162 GCA_010110895.2 Picea sitchensis
GATGCAAAGTCAGTACATAATGTAATAAGCAATTGAGTTCATCCAGCTGGTTCTCTACCACTCCACTTCTGGGTTATTTATAATGTATTTCGACCATCGCAGATACTCCTTTGATCTCACACATTAGGGTCCATATGTTATAGCAAGATTTGCCTCACCATGACTATCTTGCATAGAGGGCTTTTTATCCATTTCCCTATGCATACTTATCATCCCTTTTTGATGAATCAAGAGCTAAAAATATATATTTTTCCACATATACGCTCCCTAACTGCCTTGCAAGATGCGTATACACTTGCTGCTCCACTACAGCTCGTGTATATCGAGATTTGTGCCAGAAAATAAAAAATGAGGTCAGGTTTCCATGTCACGATAGAAGATCTCTGATCTTTGGCCTTCCATATACTAGGAATGTTCCAACTCGGCCCTTCAGTTGCATTCTGGAGGCTATAAAAGCACAATTTTGAGCTATGGAAAAAGCAGAGAAAGCATTCAACTTTGAGAGAAAAGTTACTCTAGAGAAATTAATTCATATTGAGTCTGCATCCCTTTGTCCCTCAAGTTTGAACAGAGTGTTGAGCCCCCAAGCTCATCCCTTATTGTTGAGAGGACCTCATTGCCTCTTTCCTATGAGCTTGCCTTTGGTGGAGGATTGAAGTGGTGGAGACCCAGCTGGAAAGGACTTGGTTTCTTAGTTTCGAACTGTGCTGACACAGAAGTCTGTAATGTTGATACTTCTGTCAATCAATTATTAATAGAAATACTCCTTTCCTGTCCTATCGACATCTTGCAAATATATGATTATTATCCATGGGCATGTTTGTAATGTTTATTAACGGATTGTGCTAACTCATTTTATATATTGTCACTATATACTTGCATGGCTTGTTTGTTGAGAACTTCTTGCAGGTGTAAATATTTGGGTCAAAGTGCTCAGGGTGGAACGACATCAAACGATTGGATCGAGGTAGGCTTCTTCCTCATATCGCACATTAGTTTATATAGCACATGTTGGAATTGAGTTGATTTCTGCAGTCATACATGTCTGTGTGTTTTACCCTTGGCCATAGAGAGCTTTTCCCTTGTAACAAAAATGACTTGAATTCATGCAGAACAATGATATATAGCTAGGAATGAAGTTATGTCTAGAAATTGAATTACAAATTTCCATCCTTTTGACACCAAATGTGTTAGACCTTTTGAGTAGAAAATCAAGACAAAAATCAAACTCTGTTATTTATGTATAGGGGAGGAGTTTCCTTAAGGGATAGTTGATGTAGTCTTTTAGGATTTGGACTTTAACAGGGAGGACTTCTACATCCCCTTCAATATTATGTAAATGGTAAGTTCCTAGTCCAATATTTTCTTTGATCATAAAAGGACCCATACAAAATTGCTAAAACTTTGAGTGTTTTCATTTATCTTCGTGTAGCTTGTCCCATTTGAGAACTAGGTCGCCAATGTGAAAGCATTTCTCATGAGTAGACGTTTTTTCAAACCATCATTTAATAGTCTATTGGTGAGATTCGAGTTTGGTTCTATATTTGGAGCAGTTATCTTCTAGATTAAACAAGATGTCAATGTGTCTTTGGATGACGGGACAGTCTCTCTCGCGGGACCATTGTGTAAGTTGGAGGAAAGAAAGATAAATATTCTAAGGAAGAATAGCTTCTTTCCCATAGAAAAGGAAGCAAGTAGAAGTCCCTATGAAATCCTTGGGGGTGACACAATTAGCCCAGAGGGCATTGGTTGGTGCATTGTGTCAATTTCTCTATTGGTCGACTACAATTCGTTTTATAATGTGGATTAGATTTTTTTTGTAGATTCAACCAAGCCATTGCCCTAAGGGTAATAATTGGCTGCATATTTTAAGGTAATTCCTTTTTCCAAATTAAACTCATAAAATTTAATCAACAAAAAATATGTTGGATTATCAAATACAAGAGAGTTAGGTACTCCAAACCTGGTTATGATGTGTTGTTCAAGAAAAGTCATTACCACTTCATCATTCACTTTGGTTAGTGGTATTTCTTCAGTCCATCATGTAAAGTAATCATTAGAGGTTAGGATATACTTGTACTTCTTGGATGAGTGAGGATTAATCTCAACAATAATTTCCAACCCCCATTGTTCGAAGGTCTCTTCAACAACAATGGGCTAAAGCGAAAAAACTTATTTGTTCTCTCTTCGAGTTGATTTTTGGAAAGTATCACATCTGCGAGAATAGGCATGAGCATCCTTGAATACTGTCGATTAGTAATATCCAACTCTTAATATTTTATGGGAAGTTGTGTATCCTGAGAAATGACCTTCATCTAGTACATCCTGCATTTCTTTAAGGACTTTGTGAGCATCTTGCTTTTCGAGACAACATAGTAGAACTATGTCGTAATTTTTTCTGAACAGGATACCATGTACCAACTGATACTGTGTTGATTTCATCCTTAACAATCTCTTTTTTTTAGCATTGAGATGGTCCAGAGTTGTATCATGTTGAATATAGTACTTGAGATCATTGTAACATGAATTCTCAACAGATTGAACATAGGGAACTTGTTACGTGTAGAAGGTTGCTTCCTCTTGCCACTCATATTCTTCTTGTTTTCCAACATCTATGATTCAAGTTTCCAACTTACAAAGACCTTGACCTTTGACGATATTTTTCGGTTTAAATTCAAGTTCATACTCTTGTAAGGAATTCATCCAATTACCTCATCTCTCGCCCAGCTCCCTCTATACAAAGAGATATCTAACCTCCAGGTGTGGGATGATTACCTTGGTATGGTTCTTCAAAATATATGGTCTGAACTATTTGATGGATTTGTGTATAGAAAAATATTGCCTGTCCACCGATGGGTAATTCATTTCATCACATTGTAATGTAGTGCTCATGAATGTGATGGGTCACTCATTCCCTTACTCGTCCTTATGTGTGAGAATTGTTGCAAGAGAATGGTTAGATGAAAAAGTGTACAACAAGAAGTCCTTAGTAAAATATAGACTTTGTAAATATGGTGTAGCTGCTATAGTGGCCTTGATGTTCTCAAATGGCTCCTTTTCAATAGATGTCCATTTAAATTGAACGTCTTTATTTATCATTCGCTGAAGAGGCTTCACAATTTCGGAAAAATATAGAACAAACCTTCTTACGAAATTGATCTTGTAAAAAAAGGACTGTATGGAATTTTTGTTATATGGTGGTGGGATTTGCACAATAGCCTTAGTTTGTTCTAGGTCCATGGAAATCCCATTATTGGAACATGGGCAGACCCAGGGTTCAATGCTTCAAAAACGCACCAACAAAACCCTAACTACTGGCACTTTCGGCAACACCTGCGAAGAAGATGAAGTCTCACCCGAGGTAGAGGCAAGGGTGGTTGCAGGACTCAAGTGTCTACAACCTAGCTAGGACACAGATCTTTGATCACAGTACTTAACAGAGAACTTAGAAATTAACATTTATTAACCTTTAACCCTTATTCACATCGCAGGTAAAACCCTAATTACAGAACACCGCAATATTCAACCAGATCTAACACATTCAAGCACTTAGCACATAGAAATAGATAAGATCTAGCATTCATTCATATCACTAAGCATTAAATGTTCATCCAGAATAAATCACTAAGAAAATAAATACACAAACACATGAACATCATGGCACAAAGCACCATAACATAGGATATACATGGTTAACCCCCAGCGTGGGGCTACATCCACCAACTCTTCGTCTTTTTTATTATATTCTTTCAATATTATTACATGCATAGAGCCACAAAACCAACTTTGCATAGGATAGGAGATCTGCGCGCACCTCACCAGATCCTCTTTCCCCGAATAGATCCAGGCATAGAGCCTTACACAGTTTGTGCACAAAGCACTACATATGACTTGCACCTAGCTCTGCAAGTCTCAACATACAATATGCACAAAGCCTCCTACAATCACTTGCACTTAGCATAGCACCGCATATCTCTCTACTTACATTGCCTAGATTTCTATTTATACATTACAAAAAGGGCCTCAACATGGGTAAACCCATGGGCCGACATCCCATACCTGTTACATAAACCCTAAACCCAAAAATCCCATAAAAGGGGGCGAGATCCTGTGATCTCTGCTTCACCTGGCGCTTCGTCTTTGACCAGCCTGTCAAAGTCCCAAAATTGGTCAAACATGACCAGTGTTTCCACAAAACCTGGTCAAGGGCCAACAGGTCCCCAACCCTCACTTGTGACTCATCCTGTGTCACTCTAATCTGGGAAACTCTACTTCAAAGGCCTCGAGCTTGGCTCGAGCTGCTTTGACCTACTACTTCGCAAGAGCCTCCTGCTCGACGAACTCCTGGATAAATTTCTCGATCACTAGTCCTTCCAAGCATTGTTCGACTATGGTGAACACTTGTTCTAGTTGTGCACCTTGTCCTTCAATCTCCTCAAAAATTGTGCAAGATTCATCCTGCACTGGATAGATCCTCTGGGTCACCTTCGTGACTTTACTCTATATGGAATGGACCTATTGCTGAACCGTGCACTGTTCCTGGGACCTTTTCATCTACTCGACTGATGACAGTGGCTTTATATTTTCTTGTACCGTCACTTCTTGTTGCTTTGCCTCCTAGAGATATGACTCCAATGTCCTTAGTTCAGGGTCCTCTACAATGCACTCGTAGGTTTGTGCACTTTGAATGCTTAATTTCTTGCAATCTAAGGCCAATGCCTTGATTCTTTCGATTGTGCTCTGGGTAGTTTCTTCTCTCTGATCTCGCACTTCCTGCAAAGTTCTTGGCACGGCTTGGAATTCTAGTTCTGCCACTCATTCTTGAAGCTGTTGGATGGCTTCAGTGAGCTTCCCCACATGGCTCTCAGTTGTTTCCTCTTCCATATGTGCTAGGCCCATCACAGAGTGAAGTGCTCTAGTGACTACTTCTTTAACTCCAATCGCTCTGAGAGCAGCTGTTCTTTTTCCTTCTGGATCTATGCTCTATCTTCTGCAACTTCGCCTCGAGGTTATCTTTTTCTTGCTGCATATCTCGGTGTTGCTCTAAGGCTTCCTCCTTTGCTTTCTTCAGGGCCTCTATGGACTGTTCTTTTTCTTCCTATACATGATGAAGGTGAGCTTCTGTTGTATCTTCCAATCTATGTAGTTGGGTAGGCTCATCTCCTACTTCTATGTCCCCTACTGACAACGGTGCAGTAGAAACTGCGCAGCTCGAATAAAGAGCTTGTTGTACCCCTTTGAGATCCTCCTCGACCCTGTCGAACATTGTCTCCTGTTTGGATTCACTTCGCTGAAAAATGTCCTCTAAGGTATTTGATACAATGACGATGATGAGATCAATGTCATCCACCATGAGCACAGTCTGAAATGGAGGTTTATTGGTTTTTTACTTATTCCATGATGAAGGTTTCATCAGGGAACCCTTTCTTTTCTTGGATGTTTCTGTCTCTGTTAGGGGATCTTTAGGTTGTGTTACTTCTCCCTACTTATGATTTTCTTCTTCCCCTTCGTCCTCTTTTTTGTCTACTTTGTCACCTCCTCCTCCTTCAAGTGAATCTGATGAAGTCTCCTTTGATGCATTGTTCAATTCCCGGACCTCTTCCTTCTTTTCTTCTTGTTTTTGTTGGGTGCATCATATTCTTCATGAGTGACTACAAAACTTTTGATGAGGTCGGGGTCGGATAGTTCTGTCGGTTCGAATGGTACGAGGAATTTTGTAGGCCACTCTTTGGTGATTTCCTCCATGTCTTCCTCAGTGAGCTTGTAATGGGACTGAAGCTCTTCTTTGTGTTCGTCTATGCGCGCAGTGATGTAAATAAAATGTTTGTATGTGTGGAACTTTGCAAATGGCCTGAACCAATGTAGTGTATTCGGCGTCATGCGAGGGAAGGATTCAGTGGCTCACTTCAGCTGTAAGTAACAGGTGTGGAACACTGCATTGGACTGAAATTGCTTCGCCATGTTTCTCGAATACCATAGCGTAGTGAACTTCGCAACTAGTGGTTCGAATAGCTCAATTTCAAGGAAGGTCGCTCCTTCCGTCATCTCCCAAGAAATGAAGGCAATGAGAATCAACAACCAACTAAAATGAACCTCGTAGCCCTGATCCTAAGCTTCACGGAAGTCTTGCTCCAAATGGTTGACGAGGTAGCTCACCCAGTTTATTTGCATGGCTTCAACACATTTTCCCATGAGGTTGACGATGAACCCTGTGACCTGCGTTGTTTTATTCTTCCTGATGAGCTTACCAGTGATCAATTGGCAAGACAGGTGCACTACACCATTCTGGATGGAGGCTACCTTGTAGCCCCGCTTTCATTTCTCCACATAGCCATAGGTGTCTTTGATTGTCTGTGCCAGGACATGATCTACAACCTTCCCTAGGTAAACATCATGTGGGTTTGGTCCTTGCATGCTCAGTCTGGTGATCTGGTGGATTAGCGTCAGATCGACAGTGATGCACCTATCCAACCATATATAACCACCATGGAAGCATGACAGCAGGAGCTTAACACACGTGTTAACCTTCTGGTGTCTACTGAAGTGTGGTAACTTCATCACATTGAGGATCGTGGACCTCACGATGTCCATGTTCTAGAGTTGGGGGATTATCTTCGACTTCTTCCCGATTGTCTTAGTCAAATACTTGTGTGGTGTGAGCATGCCATAGTTTTTGTGGTCTCCTAAGTTGAAGTCATTGATCTGAAGCATTAGAATCCTCTCCAATTGTGGTCCTACTATGTGTATCCCCTTCGGGAGGTATGCAGTGATTAGTGTATAGTTGAAGTCCCTCAGGACACTGTCAAGGCTAACCACGCCAGCCAGAGGCGGGATATAGTCGAGCAGGACTGACGGGATTAGCTTCACATTTTCCAAGTCATCATGATGCTTGCTTCTCTTCGCTGTCGTAGTTCAGGATGGCCCAAATCAACGTGCAGTTGATGGGGATGCTTGCACTCCTCTCGTCGATGAGGCTTGTAATCCTGCGGATAGGACCTTCTCAAGCCATGAGGTCTATGAGGATATCTTCGATGGATTTCTCTATTGTGCTCAGGTCACCCGACATACACGCTCGAGATCAGATATCTCGAGTCAGTGAACAATCACTCAAGGTAACAGAATGGGTGGAGAGGTCTCAATAAGCACTGCACGAAAACTGTTAGTTCTATGTGGGCTCGGATAATCACAATTGGAAAAGTCCCCGGTAAGACATTTAACGGGTTAAATAGATAACATCGTAATAGAATCCTTCAATGGGTAGGAATGCCTCAATCAATGCAATTCCATCCATTATGGCGTGGTCCCAACGGTCCAATGGTGAGCGTTCCGGCAATAACTATGTTTCTAGCCATTCTGGAGAATCATTCTAATACTCGGGATGCCTCCAACAGTCATATTGATTCGTCATGGAAAAGTGTTAGTCTGTTTTGTTCTGCTATTCCGGCGAGGTTCAAGTTATGCAAACCTTCCTTCTACGAAGTCCTCTCTGAAACCTCCTGTAATTTTTCTAGTTTGGCTTTCTTCTTACTGAGATTTCTTTCTTTCTTCCCTGTGATCTGCGTCTCTAGATTCCTTTTTCCATTCTTGTTCTTATCTTCTCTTGGCATAGTAAATTCGCATTGTTGAGGGTCTTTCACAGGGTTCGAGGTTAACACTTCTTCTCTTTCTAGAGTAGGTTCTCTACTCTCCTGCATGGATAGACGTTTCAAGTCTTCCTGCATTCTTTCAACTTCAACAGTCAGGTCTCTAGCCCTCAGTTGCTTCGACTTGTCTTCATGTTCTTCTATTAAGTGTGTTATTCTTCTAGCCATGAAATCCATTAGTTCTTGCTTCTTTTGTTCTATAGCTTCCTCTTCTTGTTTCCTTATGATCTAATCTCTCTCAATCCAAGTCTTTCCTAACAAAAGTGCAAAAGGACTGTTGTTGTCAACAAACTTAATGACCTCAAATTCTTCCTCTATCGATGTTCCATGAGCACTCATAGGTACATGGGAAAGTCTTCCACATAGTGTTATCAACTTTCCTTTAAACAATCCTATTCCTCCTAATGAAGGAATCATAGTAGTCTTTCCTAATATTTCCCAATTACTTTCTGTCATAATGTTCACCTGTGTTTCTGCATCCAATACACAGTCTATGTCGAAGTCTCCTATTCTTGTTTCTATGCATGCTTTCTCTTTGAAGATCTCTGATAAATTGATGTTGCTGTGATCATTCAATGTTTCTTTCATCTGCAATAATATAGCCTCTGATTATTTCTGGTTCATTAGCATATTCTGAGTCTCTTGACTTTCCTCTTGATCTTCTTGTCTCATATTCATCTTTTCATCTTTAGCAATCATTCTAGGGAAATTCAAAACTTCGTGTCCAGTATATTTACAACAAAGGCAAATAGGACCTCTACCAGGGCATTCCTTAGAAATATGTCTCGGTCTTCTGCAACTATAACAAAGAGTTAATCCTCTCTTTCTCTTAAACGGCGATCCCAGACCTTTCACATGCTTGCTGCTTTGGGATCCTTAGTAGTAACCTGCAAAAAACGTTTTCTAGGATACTTCATCCACTTGTTAATCCAACAATTTCCCCAACCTTTCCTGTACTGCACACTGGGATCATAGTGATGAACCTACAAAAAATTGTTTCTAGGATCCTGCATCCACTTGTTAGTCCAACAATTATTTCTATGCATAGGAAAAGCATATCTTTCACTATTTCTATCAGATCTATTCATATCATATCTTCTTTCTTCTAGTTGTACCCTAGTTTTCAGACTAGGACCAAATCTATCAAACATACCTAGATCCTTACTTTCGAAACAAAAATTTCCACTTATCTTACCTTTATCAGAGCACACAGATTTAAGATATTATCTCTTTTCTTTAGATCAGACTTCTCTTCTTAGCACAGAGCTTCACAAGTCAAGTAGAGTACTTCGCACTAGGGCAACAGATCTATGCACAGAGCTTTCTCTTTTCTTCAGTTCCCAACAATCACAGTTTCAGGTCCCAGCAATGGAACCATTTGTTGGCACAGGGGAAGACCCACAATTCAACGCTTCAACAGTGCACCAAAAAAACCCTAAATACCAACCCTTTCGAAAACACCTGCGAAGAAGATGAAGTCTCACCCGAGGTAGAGGCAGGGGTGGTTGCAGGACTCAAGTGTCTACAAACTAGCTGGGACACAGATCAATGATCATGGTACTTAAAAGAGAACTTAGCAATTAACATTTAGTAACCTTTAACCTTTATTCACATCGTTGGTAAAACCCTAATTACAGAACAACATAGTATTCAACCAGATCTAACACATTCAAGCACTTAGCACATAGAAATAGATCAGATCTAGCATTCATTCATATCACTAAGCATTAAATATTCATCCAGAATAAAGCACTAAGAAAATAAATACACAAACACATGAACAACATAGCACAAAGCACCATAACACAAGATATACGTGGTTCACCCCCAATGTGGGGATACATCCACCAACTCTTCGTCTTCTTTATTATCTTCTTTCAATATTCTTACATGCACAAAGCCACAAAACCAACTCCGCATAGGATAGGAGATCTACGCTCACCTCGCCAGATCCTCCTTCCTCGAATAGATACAGGCATAGAGCCTTACACAGTCTGTGGACAAAGCACTACATATGACTTGCACCTAGCTCTGCAAGTCTCAATATACAATATGCACAAAGCCTCCTACAATCACTTGCACTTAGCATGGCACCGCATATCTCTCTACTTACATCACCTAGATTTCTATTTATACATTAAAAAAAGGGCCTCAACATGGGTAAACCCATGGGTCGACATCCCATACCCGTTACATAAACCCTAAACCCAAAAATCTCATAAAAGGGGGTGATATCCCTTGATCTCCGCTTCGTCTTCAACTAGCCTGTCTAAGTCCCAAAATTGGTCAAACATGACTAGCGTTTCCACAAAACTTGGTCAAGGGCCAACACCCATCTTTAGAAACAACATGCTCGATAAAATTCCTTCTGAAACAACAAAGATGGTATTTTTCAGATTTAAAGAGATATCTTATTTTCTACATCTTTTGAATATCTATTTCAGATGTTTCAGATGATCATCTCTTTGTTTTGAGTAGACCATGATGTCATCAAGATAGATCACCACACTCTGATTGATTAGACCTTTGAAAGCGATGTCCATTTCCATTTGAAAGGTAGCACCAATGTTTATTATACCAAAGGTAATTCTATGATATGTGTATGTCCTCCACTTCGTCCTGAAGGTGGTATTTAATCGATATGGTTCTTCTACAAGAACCTGATTATACCCTGAAAATGCATCCAATAGAGAAAACATTTAAGAAACAGAGATGAGTTGTAGGATTTGTTCCATGGGGGGAACTGGATAGTTGTCTTTATCGGAGGTTGAGTTCAGATTCTAGAAATCTATGCAAATTTTAATTTCCCCTTATTTCTTTCTGGCAAACACCATATTAGACACCCAGTTTGAGTGACACCTTGAAGATGATATGGATGTCTAGAAACTTCTTTAGTTCTTTCTGAATGAGTGGTTCAATGGTCGGATGTATTTTCCTTAACTTTTTTTGGAATGGCTTGAGACCTTCTTTGATTGGAATGACATGTTAAATGATATGGGTGTCATAAGTCTTCAAATCTTCATATGTCAAGGAAAATACATCATGATACTTTTTGAACAACTATGTGAATGTGTGTTTTTCATCCTCTGAACAAAAAGTGTGCATATTGATGTATTTGGGTTGCTCAGGGGTCCCTAGATTTACCAAGAAATGCATCATGGTAGAGTTGTTCATATTTTGATTCATTGGTTTTATGAATTTAGTCTGAAGGTTGAACAACTTCTCAAGCGATAGCACATTTTTTGGGATGCAATTTACTTTCACCTTACTTGCTTCATCTCGGTAATTTTGAAGATCTTGTTCATGCGCTTCATCATCTATAACCTTTCAAGTATGGAGACAGGAAATGGATATTGTTTCTTACTTGTCGGACAACTATCTCTGAATCACCAAATACTCAAAGTCGTTTTACCTTTAGTTCGATGGATTTTTTCAGTCCTTGGACCAAGGCTTCATATTCAGCGGTATTGTTGATGCATTCAAAATCTAAGCGGAGGGATATGAGAGTTTTAGGTTGGTGTGTATCAATAAGAATACATCCTACCCCATCTCCTTCATGAGATTTGGAGCCATTAGAGAACATAGTCCAAATGTTAGTATATACAGGTGGGTTAATTATACAATAACCTAATTCTTTTAATACAATACAAGCATGATCATCAATTTGATTGCATGGAAGGAGTTTAGACTGGGTGTCTATTTGAATTTCATATGGTTGTGTTTCATAACAACCAAGGTTAGTCTCTAAAAAATAATTACCCATAATAGTGTGAGAAAAGTTGGCAAACTCATTTTTACCTTCCAATTATGTTACCATGTGCTTCATATGAGTTTTTCTATATACATGAATCTGATTGGTTTTACCTCTGTATGGGAGCCATAAGTGGGACCAGTTGGTGGAGAAGTAGCCTTGAATATTAGCTAACCAATCCCTTCTTAAAAACAAACCATAACTTTTTTGGATGTCAACAATAACAATTTCAATAACCTTGTGAACTCTTGGGTCAGAAACTAATCTAATCATGACATCTTTGAGTTCTCCTTTTACTTTAACATATGACCTATCTGATTGTGTGATCCTTGTGGTGGTCAATTGTGGGAAAACATTTATTCTTTGGCATAATGAATAGGGCATGATGTTGGAAGAAGCACCAAAATATGCTAAGCAATTATGTACATTGAAATTAAAAATCTCATATGTAACTAGAAAAGGAGGGATTTGAGACTTGGAATGTGCACCTATACTTACTTCATTTATGCGGCTTTGGGAATGTTGGCAGTTGCATCAATGATCTTAGTCTGAGTATTATTGGGATTAAAAGTATCACGAAGCAAATCAGGTTGTTGCGGTAGGGCACATATATCATACATAGAAATGTTAGACTTAGTTTTCTTCATATCTTCAATAACACTGTAATCTAAAGCATGCATTTTTGGTTTACTCATTATTGTGTTTGGTTGTGAACCATTGGGTTTGATGTTAGCTATTGAAGTGTTTTTCTTGTTACTGTTTGCAGTCGGGTTTGACATACTTGGTGTGTTATTGTTGGCAGAAATAGGGGTATCAAATGTATTACTATCTTTTGTTGGGGTTTGGGTTCTTGGTTTCAAAGTGGAAACAAGAGGAATGATTTTCTTGAGAGGGGTATTGGTATTCAGAGAATAATACATGTTGGGGAAAACACCTTTAATGTGTAGGTTATTGTCTCTAAGGGAATCTTTTATGACTGGTGTATCTCCTATTAGCACTGGAATTCACCTTTAGATTGCATTGAAGGTAAGCCCAGTACCCATCAGTTTATATGTCACTATGAATAAATTTTTAGGAGGTCAAATGGGGGAAGATCCAAGATCATATCATTTTAACTCATAAAACTAGACTAGTATGCACAAGCAGGTGAGGTCTTGATCAACTTCAGTCAGTAAGTTGTAGTAAAGGTGAGTAGGAGAAAGAACTGGTGAGGAGTATGTAGAGGTCTGTTATGGACATTAGGTCTTCCAGCAGCCTAAGGATGAAAAACTTCAAATACAAGATCCTCTTGGATTCAAAACTTCAGGAGGTTGAAGAACATCATAATAGGACTCCAATCAAACATACATTACAATACATCTATGATAATCCATGTGAATCCTTCAATCATGGAAACTTCAGTATCAGAGGAAAATAAGATGGAAATAGAATTTGACTTTCATTAAACAAGAAGTATTAACTCAAGTTACATAACCAGAAACCAGATCTTCATCAAAATTTTACAATGTCAGAACCTTGCTCAACCATCGACCCCTAACAAAATATCAAAAATGCCTTCATATACTCAGAACAATTCTCTACTACAGTCAAAGCTTTGAGTCGGCGAGCTCCTGGTCAGACTGAATGTGCACACAATCTTCTGGTAGATGGTGCATGCAGTATTTTGTTAGACTGCCCATGCATTTCTCTGTCAAATGTGATCTTAGGCCTGCCAGTCCTTTCTAGCTTTCCATTTATGTGGTGAGATGAGGTTTCAACCACCTCCCTATATTTCATTAACTGCCTTCATAGGGATCAGGACAAGCGCTTGAGTCAACTCCTGCACCTGGAAAACGTGTTGACCGCACTCTGAAACTCTGCCACTAGGATCCCTACTCGATGCTGACCGAGGATGTAGCATGTGGATGTGGAGGAAGGAGAGAGTGAGCGGGTGAGGTGAATGGTCCAAACTAACATGGAATAATGAATGATAGGTGGTCATGTGGAATGACGTAGTTGGTGGAGCGGTGACTGGGAAAGAGTGGGCACCAGTACACGATAGATGAGGTGTAAAGGTGTAGGGGTGATGTGTCTAAGGGAGAGGAGTGGGATTGGTTAGGAGGGGGACACAAAAATGATGGTTGAGGTGACATGGAGCGGGAGTATGAGACACATTTCAGGAGGCGAGAAGGGAGATGTGACAGTGGGAAGGGGACAAGCACACGAGAGTTGTGAATGGACTACAGGTGGCGGCCGGAGCGAGGGTGGTATGGGAAGGTGGTCAATGGTTTAGCTCAGGGGGGGTAGTGGTAAGTCGTAAAGTACAGGGGGGGTGCAGGGGGTTGGATTTGATGAGGAGTTGACATGACAGTGGCAGGCCCGTGCCAGAAAACCACCTGCTCAGAGCCCCCCCCCTCCCCCATTAAAGGCAAAAGGTTAAGGAGGGTCTGATATGGACTGTGGGCCGAAGATATGAGCGCCCAGATCTCAACCACTCAGATCTATGTGCCCCTTAGCATAGTGCACCAAACCATCTAATCATAGCCCCGACTTAGGATAAAACACATTTGTGGATTTTTTTTTCCCCCTCTCTCGTGCATAATTTCATCAAGTTGTCATTTCCTAAGGGAAAAACCCCCCTTTAGCAATAATATGTGCTAACATTAGTCCCCATGGAAGATAGATACCTCCCTGCGAGACTCTAAGAACTTCAGTAGTTTCAGTGCCTAATCTTAGGGATATGGGGTAGGCCTTTAAAACAAAAAGAGAATGGTATTTACAATGAAATAGAAAATACACTCATGGATCAAACAAAGAACCTTTTCATAAAATGCCCATTTACAGGGCTGCCAAACACTTTAGATCCCTCCAAATTCTGCAACCTGTAAGTATTATTTGGAAATATCTCAGAGATTTTGAAGGGGCCAATCCACAGGGCTTCAAATTTACCATGCTTACCTTTGTCCTTCTTGGGTGCATCCCATTTGAACACCAGATCTTCCAGATTGAAATCCTCTTTTCTCACCTTCCTATCAAAAGCTTGCTTGATCTTTTGTTGATGGTCATGTGCTTTGTCCAGCAACTGCTCTCTAGCCTGCTACACTTCTACTAGCTATTGTATCCTTCTGATCATATCATCGGGTTCTCCTTGGCAGCCTTGGAGGAATTTTTCCACAAGTAAGGAAATATGAAAAGGAAAAATGGCCTCAACTCCATACACAAGCTGGAAAGGAGAGACACCAAGAGATCTCTTTGCTTTCACTCTGCCGGCCCATAGAACAAATTTGAGCTTTGAATCCCATGATTTCTTGTTGTCCTCTAACAGTCTTTTGATGATTTTTATAAGGATCTTGTTAGAAGACAATGCCAGTCCATTCCCTTGGGGGTAGTAAGGAGTTGAGTGAATCAATGAAATCCCAAACTGTTCACAAAATTGGATCAATTGTTCAGCCTTGAAGGATGCAACATTGTTAGTGACGATTCTTTTCAGACAACCAAACCTTGCTATAATATCCTCAAGAAAACCAATGACTACCTTGTGAGAAGCACTCCTTGTGGGGATATATTCTATCCACTTGGTAAAGTAATCAATGGCATTCAAGATCCACCTGTGCTGACCACTTGAAGCAGGATGAATTTCCCCAATAAAATCTAGGCCCCATTGCTGAAAGGGTCCTGAAGCTACCACAAGCTTTAGTGGTAAAGACTTGAGCTGCTACTTTCCAGAAAATTTTTGACACTTAACACAAGCCCTGATCTTTATACAGACATCGGTGAATAGACTACACCAGAAATATCCATCCCTAAGAATTTTATAGGCTGTGGTTCTCCAAAAGTGATGCCCCCCACATAGACTGTCATGAAAATCAAACATAATATTTTGGGCCTCCTGTGGGTTTAGGCACCCCAAAAGCACTCCTAGAGGGTCCTTCCAGTACAAGACTTGGTCAACGAGGAAGTATTTAATATATTTAAGCTTTAAGGATCTTATCTTGTTCTTCTCCATACCATCAAGGTGGTGCAACTTTTGCAGAAAAATGATAATATCCTTGTACCAGGCCATTCTGCCAATGGAGGAATGATTGGAGAATTATTATTAGGTAGTTCAGCTTGCGGAATTCCTGAGCAAGCGTTAATAAAATTTACCCCCAAATATTTGCAATTAGATTCAGACAACAGCTTGGCTAAACCTTGGCCTTTTACCAATTTCGTGGGCTTTATCTCAAGATCAAATTCAAGGATTTTGGCAATCCACTTACTCCTTTTTTTGTCTATGTTAGGTTGAATGAGGATCTCCTTCACAGAAGATGAAGGGACATATGGAATGATTTTTTAATGCAGGACATAGATCCTGAAAGTTTTGAGTGCTTTCACCAAAGCATAGGCCTGTCTTTCCATGATGTCATATTTATTTTCAGCATCCCTCAGTGCTCTACTACAAAATCAAATAGGTTGCTCCAGCCCTTCAACATTCTTCTACAATAAAACAACTGCTACTGTATCAAATGAAGCAAAGGAAAAAATCATAAAATCCTTGGAGTAATCAGGATTGATGAGCATAGGTGCCTCAGTGATTGGATCCTTGATTTTTTTGAAAGAATATCTGGACTCAACAGTCCATTTCACTTCATTCCTCTTCCTGAGCATGGATGTAATATGCTTTACCAATTTAGCAAAATTTGAAAAAAAACTTCTCAAAAAATTAATTTTCCCCAAGAAAGACTGAACCTCTTTCTTGCATCTAGAGAGGGACAAGGTTTGGATAGCCTCCATCCTGCTTGAATCAATTATGACCCCCTCAGTTGATACTATGTGCCCCAACAGTTTTCCCTCCTGCATGGTAAATAGAGACATTTTGGGATTTAGGGAGAGACCATACCTTCTGCATTTCAAGAAGACCCTTCTCAGATGATAACAATGCTCTTTATCAGACCTAGAGAAAACTATGATGTCATCTAGATAGATGACTCCAAACTTGTCTTTTTCTCCAATAAAATCTATGTCCATGGCTCGTTGGAAGGTTTCTCCTGTGTTCATCAATCCAAAGGGCATATTAGTGTACATGAATGTACCCCAAGGAGTAGTGAATGATGTTTTTTCTCTGTCTTCGAGTAAGACAAAGATCTTATTGTAACCAGAAAAGACATCAATCATGGAAATCCTAGATGCACATGTCACCCTCTGCAATATGTGTTCCATCTTTGGCAAATGGTAATTATCCTTCTTAGAGCTTCTGTTTAGGTTTCTGAAATCGACACAAAGTCTGATTTCTCCATTATTCTTTCTCACTGGGACCAGGTTTGCTACCCATTCAGAAAATCTCAAGGGGATAATGATCTGGGCATCCAACAACTTCTTTACCTCTTTCTCCATAATAGGTAGCAACATAGGATTTATTTTTCTCAATTTCTGCGTAAATGGTTTGGCCTCTTCTTTCAATGGGATATTATGCTCAATGATACTTGTGTCATACGTTCTGAGATCTTCATATGTCTAGGCAAACACATCAGCAAATTATTTTAACAACTCAACATATTCATCCTTTTTCTCACCTAATAGGTTTCTTGACAACTTGACAAAATTTGGATCTTTCTCTATACCAATATTGCACTCATTCACATCAACATCACCATTTGACCCCTTAACTTTTACTGCCACATCATTCTTGTCAAATAATCTTTCCAAAGGAACTAGTCCCTTTGGAATATGATTGCTAGGAAACTGAATGATATGATGATTAGCAATCTTGTTCAAAAAAACATCAGTATGAGGATTACCGTTAGAATCATGATCTTGATCAATGTGTAATGTAGAAAACTCATCAACAATCTCAAGGAAATTTATGATCTCAAGATCATCCTCAAACACCTTCTAATTCTTGACATTGTCAGGTATAGAGGGTCTGTATTTTACTTCTATATCATACCTGAGCTTAGGTGGCAGAGGGACTCTAAAATAACTTGCTGAGACAACCAAAGAATCATCCATGGTATTCTATTCTCTTGGAATAAATGAAATGTTGAAAGCTAAGAAGAAACTGTCAATTAGGTCCCACACTTCATTTCTATAAGCTCTTAGCCTAGGGTTCTTAGCTTGATAAATATTTTTGATCTGATGGACAGTTAATTCAGCATCCCCAAACACTGATATCTCTTCAATCCCCATGTATTTTTCAACCTTCAAACCCAAAACGAGAGCTTCATACTCCACCACATTATTGGTAGTTTCAAATCTAACTTGTAGTACAAATATGTAGTCTCTTGTGCAGGCGAAACAAAAACCACTCCAACACCAGCACCTTCCTTAGAAGAGGCTCCATCAAAGAACATTTTCCAAATAGAGGTGATTGGAGGAGAATTTTCACAAAATGTAATGGGTTGTTTTCTGATTTCCAGTGGAGGTTCAGGAGCATCAGTGAGCTGCAACAAATTGGATCCCAAATCAGTATCAAGTGCAAAAATTGGATGGTTGGTGCGGTTTGTTTCATCACTAATAATGTAGGCCAAATGAGATTCTCTGTACAGTCTCCTATGCTCCCCTCCGAACACTGGAATGGTAGCATATGTGAGGTCCATATGCAAGGTTCCTCCGATTCTTTTTATCCAATATCTTGACAAGAGAATGCCAAACTTGGGGGTAACATCAAACACCACGATATCCATGACTACACTTTTCATGGGAAGCTAAAACAAGGTCACAACCAGATCATTCATGACCCCAAGACATTGCACTTTCCTAGAGTCAAAATAATATAGGTCATGGCAAGTCTTTGTGATCTCCAATCCAAGTTCATCCATGACAGTTTTGGGCATGAGATTATGAGATGCCCCTGAGTCCATCAAATAGTTATGCAGCACCTTATCATGTATGTTCAATGAGGTGTAGAAGGGAGGGGATGAATCGTCTCTATCTTCTACCAGAGGACTTAAGATGACTATTGGCTTTTCATCTTGGATATTTACTGAATCAGTGGCATGAGATGAAGGCTCAGGCTGCAACATTTTAGAGAGGCATCTTTTGAAATCGTCATGCTTGACCAGCTCTAAAAGGGGTACATGGATTCTAATCTTTTGAATTTCATGCTCAAAATTAAAAGAGGAGAGGGGCTTCAAAATTTCTCTCACTTTTGGGGCAGGACCTTTGGCTACCGATGAGGGGTTATGTGCCCTCCTTTCTTGATTGTTGTCAGTTGCTTCTTTAGCAGGCCTTTCTGCTCTGGTAGGCTAATCAGGGATATCATGATTTCCTTATTTCTTCTTAGACCTGAGATTGTATCTATTTGGGTTATTGTTGGTCTTTTCCCCTTTACTCAGTTCATTTAGTTGTTTGTTTAGGAGAGACTCCTCATATGTAGATTGGGTTAAATGGGGAAATGAGGGGGTGTTTCCAAGACAATGGATTTCAGGATCAACTTCTTCTTTCTCTCCTTCTTCATCAACAACAAGGTTATTTTGGAGAGGGGCATGGATTCTCTGATCATCTCTATCTTTGTTTCTTTGATCTTTTTGGATAATCTGGGGGGTGTTATTTGGTCTTCCAAAATTACCCCTATTTTTAGTATTAGGGGGATTCATGTAGCTTTGCTTCCCTTCCAATTCCAACCTTTCCATTCTAGCAGAAAGTGATTTTAGTAACTTGGTTACTTCATCCATTTGATGGGGGGAAGCAGAGGAACCAGAGGTTGAAGTTTCAGACCTCCCCTTTCCTCTGTCTATATCAGCCTTACTCTTGAGTTTGTCAATTGCCAATATATTGGATTCTACTTCTAGGGCAGCATCTTGCATATGAGCCAAGGAAGTGGCACTTATTTCTCTTAACAGGAGGTAGAAATCAGGGTCGAAGGCACTGGAATAAGTAATTTTGGCAGAGGTTTATGTAGGTTTAATATCGGCAGGGATCTTATTATACATTTTATTAAACCTCTTTGAAAAGTCAGAAACTGATTCTCCTTTCTTTTTCGTAAGTGATCCAAATTCTGTAATATAGTAAAGGAAATCTTTTTTATCCCCCCAATTTCTTAAGAATGCATCATCTAGGGCTTCAATCCCATCAATAGATCTAGGAGCCAAGGCCCTAAACTATTTACTAGCCTCTCCATCAAGGCTATGAACAAATATCCTCATCCATGCATCTTCATCTACAATAACGTAGTTATCTTCATAACTGTAGAAGGTTGGAAGGTGCTCTTCTACGGTTATGTCTCCCTCACCCATGAACATGGGACACTGTTTAAGGTAGCCACCAGCTGGGAGAGCATTCATAGGCTAAGGAAGAACAAGAGGGGTGTATCTAGCAGCTATTATGGCATCCATTTTGTTCCTAGGAGGATTAGCACCTGCCATAGGGATGTGAAGTGGAGGAGAACCAGGAGGGGATGGAGTTTGAAAAGGGGAGACTAGAACTGTGTTCCTGGGAGAAAGGGGATACAGCTGAGGATTCAGAGAGGAAGATACAGGGATCGAGGGAACAGAGGTTTCCCCTTCTGTAAATCTAGAAACACTAATAGGGGGAGGAGTGGTAAAGCCCCGAGTGGGGAAATATTCCGAGGTCCTGGGTTTAAACCATGGTACAACTTCAGGGGAAATAGGAGTGAAAAATATTTCTCCCTCCAATCTAAGACCAGGAGGGTATAAATCAACAGGAACACTCCCAAACTTTAAAATTCAGGAAACTCCAACATAAGGTATAACAGGAGAATGAGAAGAAGATATTGGAGTTTCTATAGGAGGATAATGAAAATCATCAGATATACCTGGTTCAGTGGTTGAAATACCTTCCTGAAGGGTCTTTCTTTTTATGATAATTTTCTCTGGATCAGCTTTAGGTGTTGCTAGAGGCAGCTGTGGAGTAGACCTCGTGTGTCTTCCTTTCGGAGCCACAACTGAAACAGTGGAGTGGAAACAATGGATTTTCCAGGTGCAAGATGCAATATTGAATGGTTCTGATGTCTGATGCACCTTTAGAATCAAAATCTCTTTGTCATTCAACCCATGGAAATGTCTTCAATTCATTCCTTGGCATCAGCACCAGAAATGTTAGCACTGGAAGTCACCTTCAGATTTCTTTGAAGGTAATCCCAGTACCCATCAGTTTATATGTCACTATGAATAAATTTTTAGGAGGTCAAATGGGGGAAGATCCAAGATCATATCATTTTAACTCAGAAAAATGAACTAGTATGCACAAACAGGTGAGGTCTTGATCAAATTTAGTTAGTAAGTTGTAGTAAAGGTGAGTAGGAGGAAGAAATGGTGAGGAAGATGTAGAGGTCTTCTATGGACATCAGGTCTTTCAACAACCTAAGGATGAAAAGCTTCAAATATAAGATCCTCTTGGATTCAAAACTTCAGGAGGCTGAAGAACATCATAACATGACTTCAATCAAACATACATTACAATACATCTATGATAATCCATGTGAATCCTTCAATCATGGGCACTTCATTATTAGAGGAAAATAAGATGGAAATAGAAGCTGACTTTCATTAAACAAGAAGTCTCAACTCAAGTTACATAACCAGAGAACCAGAGCTTCATCTAAATTTTAAAATGTCAGAGCCTTGCTCAACCATCGAACCCTAACAAAATATCAAAAATGCCTTCATATACTCAGAAAAATTCACTACTACAGTCAAAGCTTTGAGTCGGCGAGCTCCCAGTCAGACTAAACGTGCACACAATCTTCTCATAGACGGTGCATGCAGTCTTTTGTTGGACTGCCCATACATTTCTCTATCAGACACGATCTTAGGACTGCGATTCCTTTTCATCTTTCCATTTATGTGGTGAGACAAGGTTTCAACCATCTCCCTAGCTTTCATTAAATTCCTTTATCAGGATTAGGATGAGCACCTGAGTCAACTCTTGCACCTAGAAAACATGCTGACCGCACTTTGAAACTGCACCACTGGAATCCCCATTGGATGTTGACCAGGAAGGTAGCAGGTGGATGTGGAGGAAGGCAAGAGTGAGAGGGTGAGTCGAATGGTGAAAACCGGCACGGAACAATGAATGATCGGCGGCTGTTTCAAACGATGCAGTTGTTAGAGCAGTGACTGGGAAAGCGTGGACACTAGTACACGAGAGCTGAGGTGTGGGGGTGATGTGGCTAAGGGAGAGCAGTGTGATTGGTAAGGAGGGGGACATGAAAAGTATGGTGGAGGTGACATGGAGCGGGAGTATGAGACACATGTCAGGAGGCAAGAGGTGACAGTGGGAAGGGGACATGCACATGAGATTTGTGAATGGACTAAAGGTGGCAGCTAGAGCGAGGGTGGTATGGGAAGGCGGTC